>VCHN02000014.1:63515389-63659054 GCA_007115665.2 Sequoiadendron giganteum | reverse complement strand
CCTCAACCCTCAACCCTCAACCCTCAACCCTCAACCCTCAACCCTCAACCCTTAAATCCTAAACCCTTAAACCCCCGACCCTCAATCCTCTACCCTATACATTAAAACCTCAACCCTCAATTCTCAACCCTCAACCCTTAATCCCTCAACCCTCAATCCTTAAACCCTATACCCTCTACCCTTTACATTGGACCCTCAACCTAATACTTCAACCATATACCCTCAAACCTATACCTTAAACTCTCTACCCTTAACCCTAAATCCTTCAACCTTAAACCCTTAAACCTTCTACCCTATACCCTCAACCCAATACCCTCTACCATCGACCCTAATCCCTCAACCCTCAACCCTTAAACCCTAATACCCTAGAAACCATCAAACCTATAGGTCCTCCACCCTAATCCATCAACCCTATAACCTCAACCCCTATCAATTTCTCTCTATCTATACATCTCACCTCTCCCTCCCTCCCTCTCTCCTACCCTCTCTAATTGTCTATATCTACCCTCTCCCTCTTTCTATGTACCTCTCGTTCAATCAATCCCTACCACCCTCTCTCGCTCCCTCTATCCATCTCTCTCTATGTAATTCCCAATCTCTCCCACTCCCTCTCTCTCATGTCTCTCCCTCCCACACCCTCTCTCTCAGGTCTCTCCCTTTGGAAACTTACCTAGGTAACTCTCTCTCTCTCTCTCTCCCCTCTCTCTATCTATCCCTCCTACCCTACCTAGATAAGTCCCTCTAACTCCACCCCCCTATTTCTCTACCTCTATTAGGTCACTCCCTCCCACACCCTCTCCCTCTCTCAAGTCTCTCACTCTATTAGGAAAATCGAGTAATCTCAGAAAGAAATATCTAAGAACACCAATGCCTTTGGTGATTTTAATTTCTTCAAATTTCCTCAAAGACATGAATACTATGCCATAAAGTGAAAATTGGCACAATTGATTTCCCACATTGACCTTTCTGAGAAAAGAACATCCAAACATTACCAGATTCGACACTATGCATAGATTCAAATTATGAAATCAACCAATATGAAAGAAAAACATAAATGAACACACAAATTTTATGTGGGGAAAACCCTTTTGGGTAAAAAACCCCACACTCCAAAAGATCGAGCCATTGTATTATTCAGAAACAAACAGAGTTACACTACAATCTCACGCTCATAGCCTTTACAAGAATTACATCTTATTTCATCAGTCCACTCACTCAGCAAGTCTTTCGACCAGTACAGCCTCATGACCTCTCAGGTTCACATTCTTCTTCGTTATGTTTGACACCAACGTTCTCCCTATTACAATGCTATGTACAACATATAGTTTGAACACTCTTTTAGCAACTTCCATGTTGAACCCCTTTTCTTTCCTCAAGCCATCGATTTGTTTAGTCTCCCTACAATCCAAGCATCAAACAACAGTTTCCATATCGAAGATGTAACTTCTCCATTTGATTCACAACAACGATGTGAAGTGAGCAAGTCACCGCTCCATCATACAACTTAGTAGTCCACAACGGTCAACCTTCATTCATTATCACGTCCATTGACAAGAAAAACACTATCAGTGATAGACTAGAAATTCTAATCGATAGATCAAGTTTCCTCGATGTCCCAAGAGAACCATCATGACCACAAACTTCACCAAGAGTCACACCAAAGACCAAATGGAACATACCATAAACAAGAACAACACTATCATACAAGAATCAGAATGTTCCACCGAGATCCCAAGTCATCTCGATGACCTTCAACTCGCTACAGTCAGAACCTTTCATCGACAAGACTCACATTGATCCCAATCCATTAGTCAGAATTTAACCATCTGACAAGGATCTCAAAGATGGGCCAAAGTCATACTTCATACCGATGAAGAACCATCGACAAGACTTACACCAACCATATCCCATCAGCCGAACTTCTACTATCAATCCAAACTTCCCAAGTCTAATAGAAGACCAAAGTTAGCTCAACCACCTATTCATTGACAAGACTCATACCGACGAAGTACATTGGCATGACCAACACCATCAGACCAATCCTGAGAACTCATCTCGATAGACCATGTCACACCGACCAAGAAAAATTATCCTGACATACACCAAATAGATCACATTAGCCAAAGATCCATTGTCGGTAAGATGAATTCTGAAGTCTCATGTCAACTTGACCATCTGTTCATCGGCAAGACATACACCGATCAGACCTATCGGCCAGACTAACACAGTCGGTTCAACACTTGAAGACCAATGTCATTCTGATGCAGTTCACTTTGGTAGGAGTCTTCCTAAAAGAACTCTTCAGCTAGACCACAAGCACCAGCGTGACATTCACAAGTCATCCCAATGACCAATGTCACCTTGATCCAAACACTGGCCAAAGTCATACCGAAACTCATCCAGGCTACTTCGCATACATTCCTTAGATCGAAAAGAGTCTCACTGACAAACCTCATCGGCTAGATAACTATTGTCGATATGAAACAGGGAACTCATGTTGATAGTTCAAGTCACTTTGATAGTTCTCTCTAGTAAGACCGATCACATGTCATACCATTCTAAACACTTCAAGCCTTCAAGAATAAATAGCTCATCGACAAGATATCTCAAGTGTCTCACCAATTTTCTCTTATAGGAGGTTCAGGTCAACAAGATTGAGGCACATATTTTCAACACACTCACACTCCCTCTCTCTCCCACTCCCTCTCTCTCGCAAAACCTCGCACTACCTATCTCTCAAGTCTCTCCTTGTCACCCCCCCTCACAGTCTCAAGTCTCTCCCTTTGGCACCCTACCTACATAACTCTCTTTTTATCTCCGTCTCTCTACCCCCCCTCTCTCTCAATTCTGTCTCTCCCACCCTCGTCTCTCTCTCTCCCTCCCTCTCTCCCTCCCACCCTACCTAGCTAAGTCCCTCTCACTCCAACCCCTTCTTTCCCACTCCCTCTCTCTTAAAATCTCACTTCCAGCCCCTATCCCTCTCTCGAGTCTCTCTCTCTCTCTTAAAATTATCCCTCCCTCTAAAGACATACGTAAATACATACATACTTACACACATACAAGCATAATACATATGTACATACAATCCTACATCCATACAAGCATACATACATACATATAGGTATACATACAATATACATGCATTGATACACACAGACATACATACAAGCATGCATGCATGCATACACACATGAAATACAAGCATACATGTACACATAAACATACAAATATATTAGCATACATTCAATAGAGTGGAATTTAATATAAAGGAAGACATAACATGAGCATGTTATAATGCGCTCGCATTATGTCTTGGTTGACATGTTTCCCACAGAAGCAAAAAACCATGTCAAAAGTGAGATATAACGTGAGCACATTATAACACACTTGTGTTATATCTTGCTTTGGGAATCCCCAAGCCTTAGGATTGGTATTTTCCTTGGAATACCAATACCAACCCAAAGGCTTGGAGGGAATTCCCAACGACTAGAGACTTGATTTTGCAAATTCTACAATATTTCACATAATCGAGTTCGTGCTCACCGTCAGGATTGCACGTGGGTCAATATCAAACAAATGAAACATTTGGGTAATGTTATGTTCTCTCTTAGCTATCCAACGATGTAATTTTTTTCACTTTCTAACAATGTTAAGCCTTTTATCCATAATTTCTTTTGTTTGTATGTCTCTTTTTTGGCAAAAAATAGTGTTTGGTGTTTTTTCGTTATAAATTAACCACTCATCAAAATTTCAAATAAATTACATTTATAGAAACTACACTCCATTCTACAAATTAAAAAAAAAAAATCAATTATTTTCCAAAATTTGTAGGGGTAGCATAGCCAAAATTCTATTCTTCAGGAAGTGTCCACTTCGAAAATTAGTAAAAAATCAAATATTCATTAAATTTTTTTCAGCAAAATCGTTCATCAACGAAATACTATTAGCTAACTTCTGACTATAGTGATTTTAAAAATACTAAAAGAAAGTACACCGTGCTAGGGTCATACAAGAGTTGCTATGTTATGTTTTTTTGACAAAAACAACACCAATTTGTGTACGTCCCTCATTTGAATCCCTTAATCTCAACTATTTTAAAAATAAATTAGTAGTTTAGAAATTAGACTTAGAGCAATTCGATCCTTGTTTTTGTTCCATCTCAAAATTTTGAGTGTAAATATCCTCAATTTCATGTCCAAGGTCAATATTTCCTAATTTCAGAAAAAAGGTGTCCACTTAACTTCCCTTTTTGAGAGCCATCTTTATGCACTTACCCATGAATATTTTTCAGTACAAAGAAGCCTTAGTTTGATGATCACTTCTATTTCTTCATTGAAGCAGGTTTACTAGTTATAATTTTAACTATCATTAGAAATTTAGAAAAATTTATTACATTTTTTTTTGTTTATCTGAATAATATAGATGAGTGATAATAAGGGGAACATATAACTATAAATCTAAAATTGATGAGTAATATTAATTTTAAGCATTAATAGGGATGTTAATTCCTTTATCTCTCATCTTTCCCCAACCTGGATTAGGATCAAAATTCATGTCAACATTAATGACATGATAGAACAAAAGAATAAATGGAAAAGCATAAAAGCCAATTGAGGTTCATTTTTTATTATTCTTCTTTATTCAATTTATTTGGTCTTTTGTTATTTAAAATTTATTTTTATTGAATGTAATCATCATGTAGGTTTAAAGCTAGTTTTTAGTCTTCATAAATAAATCTATTGTTGCCCTCAATTTGTAATTTTTTATTTTGCCAATTTTTATATTATTCAAAATAAGTTCTTTTTCTAACATTATTATTAGTTCTTTTCTTAAAAAGTGATTTAAAGTGTTGAACATAATATGTATTAGTGAGGTACTTTTGTCTTGATCTAGTGGATGTTGGTTCTATGACTAAATCTTAATATCATGTTTCAATAATTAATTATTTCTCTATATACACAAATTTATTTTATGTGTTGTAAATCTTAAGTTTTCACTATAGGAGTTAATGGTGACTCCTCAACACCCCCGAAAATAGTTTCTAGACCAAAATATCTTCCACAAGAGAGAAAATGGTAAGAATACTTTCTTCAAAAATGCAAGTTGAATATTGATTGAATAATGGTTGAATATTTGTTGAATATGCAAATATACATAAGATTCCTTTCTTATAAAGGAAAAGTGAGACATAGGATTAGAAACAAGTGTCTTAATCCTATTACATGAGACAAATAACTCATAACTACCTAAGAATCAAGCATAACAACCTACATAAGATAAGTTCTAGAAAATCCAAGTAAGACTTCTAGAAAGAATTTTATATCCTAAGTAAACTTAACATGTGAATATGTCACCTAATTGCCTAGTGAGTGAGTTAACTAGGTAAAAGACCTTTATTCACAACAAAATTCACTAGGATTTAGGAATTTAAATACATAGTAAAAATTAATGTACTTTATAACATAAAGGTGTTCAGATTCAACAATACTAGAGAATTTTATTTTAGTAAATTTGATTAATTCTATAAGAATAAAGATATTTTTTGTGAAAGGAAAACACCTTATGCTCCAAAAAATGGGATATTAGATCAAATAGAGTTAAAATTAATTAAAACTTTGAGAAGTATGCTAATAGGTACAATATTAGATTTTATTAATAGATATCCTTGTTCAACTCTTGTTTATGAAAATAATTTTGAAGTGTAGAAAAATTAAAAAAAAATAGGTTCACATTTAAGCATATTTGGTTATGAGTCTTATGTTCACATGATTCTAAAAAAAAATCTAAGTTGGATTCAAAATATTAGAAATAAATCTTCATTAGTTATGGTGGGAATGTTAAATTTTGTAAGATTTAGAATCCTCTAACATAGAAAATAGTTTTTTGAGCTTGTAGTATAGTAAATTGTTACCCCTGACAATTTTACAGTAGGTCTTGCATAATGTTTTGCATGTATAATTAAGTAAATTTATAATTTGTTCATTTTGGGGCCAGATTGAGAAAATATATTTAATTCCTTTTCATCCTGAGTTTTTGAGACCAAATAGTCCCAAACATGGGTGTTGGGTGCTCTAGTCCTTTAAATTTGATTTCAAATTGTTACACACTCTAGTGTTAGCCTTGGGTGTTTTAAAATCGACACCTAGTCATCTTAGGTCCCAAAATAAATTTGGATGTATATATAACCAAGTTTTACCTCTTATTTTTGAAATAATGATCTATTATGAATTTATGAGAAATCATTATGAACTATTATGAAGATAAACAAAACCTCTTCTCTACATGTTTTTTATAGCTCTTTATTGTGTTATGTGGACTAATCCTTCCAGGTCTTCAAGGAAATTTATTCATCCTTCATCTACTCTTTGTGGTAACCTATGGTGTTGTTGGGAATTATGCCTCAACGTTCTGGTGACCCCCTTTGAAGACTTAGGCGAATTCTCTTGTTTCCTTGGAAAAGTCTTTTGTTCTAGCGGAGGCGGAGCCGGGATGGAACTTGCAATTGTTTCGTTTGCTTTGTTTTGGGTCTTATTCCCGTACCATCCCCAGCTCCGCTCCCCGCTTTCTTGGTTCTTCGAGTTTTGTTCTGGCGGAGGGGGATCCGGATTGGAACCTGGCATTGTTCTTTTTGTCATGTTCTGGGTTTGGCTCTGGATCCGGCTCTGGCAGTCTGTTGCTCTCTACTTGGTTCTGGCGGAGGCAAAACTAGTTTTGGAAGTTGGCAATGTCTGTTTGCCATGTTCCTATTTTTGTTCCTATTCCGACTCTGGGTCTGACTCCTGCTTTTGTGATCCAGTTCCTCTGGATGTTTGGATTCTCCCTGGGGTGTTTTCCTCTGCCTTGTCTTGGTTCTGGATTGTTGTTTCTTGTAGTTGGCGGAGGAGGAACCAGAACTGGTTTGGTTCCTGATCTTGTACTTTTGGTAAAGTCTTGTTTCTGTTCCTGTTCCATCCCCGACTTCGACTTCGGTGTTCCCATCTTGGTTTGACCCTGGGTTGACTTTACCTAGTCAGTTCTGTTTCTGATGTGTTCCTCTTTGCCGCAGGCGGACACAGAACCGAATTGGTTCCTGAACCTATAATTTTGGTGGAGTCATGTTTCGACTCTAGTTCTGTCTCTAACTCCGGTAGTGTGCTTTTTCGGTGGAGTCCTATTTTGACTCCTGTTTCAACTCTGGCTCCAGCAGTGTTAGATTTGGCTTGAAGTCTTGGATGTGCCTGATGTCTATTTGACCATTTTGGTTGCTTTGTCAGCTACGATTGCTGATGGGTCTTGGACACGTGGCACCTGGTTGGATTGTGATTGGATGGATGCCATGATAGTTATTGTGGTAGTTGCATTTGTCAACGAAGGATGGCGAGCTCAACTGTTTTGGTGTTGGCATTGATTGCATGGACGACTCATTGTAGGGAGATTTGTCAGATCCGACTAGATGCGTGATTTGTGAATGGTCTTCTTTGCTCTTGTTAAGTTGGTTACATTGGTATGAGAGATGTGTTATTTCTCAGGATGGTGAAGGAGAAGAGCCAGATGTGAGTTTGCGAGTCAAGGGTTTAGTCAGGTATTGCAGAGCAAGTGCAAGATGCACGACCATGAGGCTGCAAGCATAATGCATGATGCATGATGTGAGATTGCAGTAGTTGGACTTGCAGGTTGGAGAGCCGAAGGTGTGAAGAGATTTGTAGAGAGATGGAGAGGGTGTTCGAGCAGTTTGCTTAGGCAATGTAACTGTGAACACTCTATCTCTTGGATCTAGGCATGGGAATCATTGGAGGCCGAATGACTGGGCTGGCCATGAGGCTAGCTATGACAGTCATCTGAGGGGCTGAAAGGATCTTCCAGGTACCTATTCAAGCTACCAGCTTTGATACCACTTGTCGGGGATACGGATTCGGTCTGTCATCAAGATAGACCAAATCCGTATCCCCGACAAGTGGTATCAGAGCATGTTTAAGGGAGGTCATGGCTTGATGATACCGACAGTGGTATCAGAGCCTTCTCCTAGTTGCTGAGGTTCTGGGTTTTCTCCTATGGTGATTTCTTAGCCTGGAAAGCTTGAGAAAGTCTGGATAAATCGGTTGGTGATTGGTCCTTCGGTGAGTGGAAGTGTGTGTTTCATTGATTCAACATATAGTTTGAAAGACGTTGGGAAAATATGGAGTGGGTCATGTTGTGGTAACATGATTTGAAGCTCCTGACTGGTAACATTGTTCCTGATGCAAAGGGCATGAGATGTGTTCATGGTTGTGTTGCTGCAAAGCGTGGTGTTCATACTGGGCATCTGTGTGAGAGGCTCCTTGGTGGTATGGACTAGCTTGTGTTGTTGTTCAGCTATAGATTGTTGTGCTTGTGCTGGGTGTTTTTGACTTAGCACTGAAGGCATTTTCTCGTGCTCTGATTGCATGGAGGCTATGAGGTGACCTTGGTGGTCTGCAACTTCTAGATAGCCTGGCTCTTCCTTGTGCTTGTGCATGACTATGGCATTGGAACTGGTCCGAAACGGACCTGTTGTTCCTGTGTGCCTCTTTCTTGCACTTGCATGGTTCAGATTCATGTCTTTGGCTCTAAAGGTTTTGTGTAGATTTTCCTAAAAATTCTATGGTGCATTCTCTTATTCTTTCATTGTTCTGGTTTAATGTGATGGTTGTGTGTAGACTCCTGAGTTGTCTAGATGAGTAGTGAATATGGAGGTGCATGGGTGTTTTGGAAACACTGTGGTTTTTTGTAGGTTTTGCATGGTCAAGGAAAACTTGTGTTTTGTGGAACTGTTGTTTGTTATTTTTTCTAGATCTTGGTTTCTGGGGTGTGACTGGATGAGATAGCTGCAGTTCGACTGGTTTTGAGGAGTGGTGTCTTCTCTGCATGGGAGTGTTGGTATGTTTCTCTTTCAACATTCTTGTGGTATGCTTTGATGGTTTTCTAGACTTTGGTGCTTGGGTTGTGGACGTGACTGGCAAATCAGATTTGTTGCTGATCTGGTGTTTGAGTCATGATTGTCTACTTTGGTTGTTCTCTTTGATTATCTCAGTTTTGCAGTTTCCAGTGCAATGATAGATTTGCAGGTTTACTTTTGGTTGCATCCACGAGTTATGCAATATTGTAGGCTGTCCTTACCTACATGTTTGTTGTGAGACAACCCGGAAGTGGACTGTCTATATCCACGAGGGTGTAACCATGTTGTGTAGATCTATTAGCTGACCTTGTCTGTGGTCACTTGTGCATTGGCGTGGCTATTTTGAGATGAGAGGAGGAATGGCATTTGAGTACTTGAGTAGTTAGTGATGGGGACCTGAAGCATGTGGATCATGATGTCATGGAGAGCTGGGTACACTGGCATAGTGTAAGCTTTTGACAGTGATGGTGTGGTCAGTCATGGTGCTTGGAAAGCTCAGTGTCACGTTTTAGTGGGAGCTTTAGCAATGACTGGTGTCTTCTTTGGTGTTGCAGAATTCGCATCTGCATGTTCACTATTTGAAGATGTGTAGCACTTTGAAGCCATGAAGGACCTTGGTAGTCTTTGGCTGAGTTGCTAGTGGTGCTTGACAGGTGATGTTGGTTTAGAGTTGTTTGCTTTATGTCATGGTATACTCTTGCTTGTGCATTAGAGTTTTGGCATGTTGTTTTTCTCTTGAAGACCATGGAAAATTCACTTGAAGCATGGAATCTCCCTTGGAGATGTGTAGATCATGGTGTCATGATAAGTTCCTATTCTAGGTTATGGAGCTTTGACAGTGATCTGGGGGATCTCTTTACTTTGAGTACATTGGCCATATGCTGGAGGACTTCTGGTTATTGCAGTGCTGCAGTTTGGAGTTAGTATGAGATGACAGGTGTTGATACTCATGGATGCATGGAGAATAAAGGTGAGGCTTTAATTCTTAAGTGAATGTTGTTGTTACAACTGAAAGTTTGAGAAGCCTGCACTTTGGTTGAATGTAAATTCAATAGAGATCTTGAAGGAGAATGCTCTTAGGTTAGCCATGGTGGCTTGTATATCTTGGATGAGCATGTTTCTCTTTTCTTCTTGATCTGCTCGGCAGTGGTGTCATTGTGAAAGGTATTTACCCATTATACTTTTTAAGTGCTTTATGTTTTATCTTTCATGTTATGAATCTTGAGTTGGTTTAGATTCTGGAGGATTCATAATGAAAGGTTGGAAAACATAGTTTATCTCCTTGTGCTTTTGAGGACTGAAAGGAGATGGTTATATGGGTAGTTCTGATCTTCTTTGAGGAGCTTACATCCATGTTTTGTTGGATGTTGTCAAGGCTTTTCGCTTTGGGATGTAAAGAAGATCATTCTTGTCACAGCTGGCTTTTAGAAGTGTTTGTAGAAGGACATGTTTCTTGTTGATTTGCAGTTTCTCTCTTATCTGGTTTTGTTCTTCTTGATTGCTCTTATGACTTTAAATGTGAGTTGCCTTTGTGGTACTAGGTTGGTCACTATTTGTGGTCATGTGTTGTCACCTAGGTGATGACACGAAGGTGCCTGTGCTTCTTTCTTCAGTCAGCTTTGAGGTGTTTGGAAGAACTGTGGAAGACAGTTGAGAGAAATTTTTCTTGCAGCAGGTGGTTGTAGATGTTGCAGATCAGTATGGATGTTCCTTGGAACTACATGGTTACATTTCTTTATGCTGGGTTTGGTGGACTTGGTATGCCTGGATCATTTGTGACGGTGCTCTGTTTGCACTCATCTGGATAGTGCCCTTGCAGTGAGAGTACTTGGATGTGTTTGGTCTATGACTGGTTGCACAGGGTGCTTGTTTGCTGCTGAGATGGGTGGGTTTCTTTTGATGGCATGAGTTCACTTTTAGGTCATACCTCTAAGGTATGGGTGGTTGGATGTTTCAGCATGAGCTGTGGGTGCTGGTTTTCAGTCACGTGGGTTTGATCAGTTGGATGAGGGTAGTCTGTTCATGGTTTCCTTTCTAGCTAGTTAGTTTTTTCTTGTTCTGGAGTTTGGTTGGAGTGGTGCTTTGCTATTTTTTGCCTTTGCCATCTGGAGGATCTTTTGCTTTCATTCCTGAGACTATTGCTATTTCACCTTGGTGTGTTCCTGTGTTTGGAACTGTTGCTTAAGGTGGTGGACATATTTTTGATGTTGTTGCAGTGGTCTTGATTGAAGTGTGAGAGCATGTGTTGGTCCTTATTTGGGCTTGTTTAGAGGATGCCTAAAAGTCTTCGGAAAGTGGGAGATTGTTGGGAATTATGCCTCAATGTTTTGGTGACCCCCTTTGAAGACTTAGGTGAATTCTCTTGTTTCCTTGGCAAAGTATTTTGTTCTGGCAGAGGCGAAATCGGGATGGAACTTGGCATTGTTCCATTTGCCTTGTTTCAGGTCTTGTTCCCGTTCCGTCTCCAGCTCCGCTCCCCGCTTTCTTGGTTCTTCGAGTTTTGTTCTAGCGGAGGGGGATCTAGATTGGAACCTGGCATTGTTCCTTTTGTCATGTTCTGGGTTTGGCTCTGGATCTGGCTCCGGCTCCGACAGTCTGTTGCTCTCCGCTTGGTTCTAGCAGAGGCAGAACTAGTTTTGGAAGTTGGCAATGTTTGTTTGCCATGTTCCTGTTTCTATTCCTGTTTCGACTCCAGGTCCGACTCCTGCTTTTGTGATCCAGTTCCTCTGGATGTTTGGATTCTCCTTGGGGTGTTTTCCTCCACCTTGTCCTGGTTCTGGATTGTTGTTTCTTGTAGTTGGCGGAGGAGGAACCAGAACTGGTTTGGTTCCTGATCTTGGACTTTTGGTAAAGTCCTGTTTCTGTTCCTATTCCGTCCTCGACTCCGACTCCGGTGTTCCCGTCTTGGTTTGACCCTAGGTTGACTTTACCCGATCAGTTCTGTTTCTGATGTGTTCCTCTTTGTCGTGGGCGAACACGGAACCAAATTGGTTCCTGAACCTGTAATTTCGGTGGAGTCATGTTTCGACTCCAGTTCCATCTCCGTCTTCGACTTTAACTCCAGTAGTGTGCTTTTTCAGTGGAGTCGTGTTTCGACTCCTGTTCCGACTCTGACTCCGGCAGTGTTAGATTTGGCTTGAAGTCTTGGACGCGCCCGATGTCTGTTTGACCATTTTGGTTGCTCTGGTAGTTGAGATTGCTGATGGGTCTTGGACGCGTGGCACCTGGTTGGATTGTGATTGGACGAATGCCATGATAGTTATTGTGGCAGTTGCATTTGTCAATGAAGGGTGGTGAGCTCAACCATTTGGTGTTGGCATTGATTACATGGATGGCTCATTGCTGGGAGATCTGTCAGATCCGACCAGATGCATGATTTGCGGATGGTCTTCTTTGCTCTTGTTGAGTCGGTTACATTGGTATGAGAGATGTGTTATTTCTCAGGATGGTGAAGGAGAAGAGCCAGATGTGAGTTTGCGAGTCAAGGGTTTAGTCATGTATTGCAGAGCAAGTGCGAGATGCGCGACCATGAGGCTGCAAGCATAATGCATGATGCATGATGCGAGATTGCAGCAGTTGGACTTGTAGGTTGGAGAGCCGAAGGTGTGAAGAGATTTGTAGAGAGATGGAGAGGGTGTTGAGTAGTTTGATTAGGCAATGTAACTGTGAACACTCTATCTCTAGGATCTGGGCATGGGAATCATTGGAGGTCGAATGACTAGGCTGGCCATGAGGCTGGCTGTGACAGTCTTTTGAGGAGCTGAAAGGATGTTGCGGGTACCTGTTACTTCTTCAGTAGAACAAGATGTAACTCCTATATTGGCTTTGAGCCTAATATTATATTGTAACTGGTTTTATGTTGCTGAATAATACAATGGCTCAAAATTTTGGAGTGTGTGGTTTTTACCTGAAAGGGTTTTCCCCACATATATCTTTGTGTTTTATTTTTTTCTTTCATGGTATCTATTTATGTTGAATCTATTTCTTGTTGCATTCACTTCTCTCAAAGGATCAATGGGGGATCAACTGTGCTTGTTTCTACTTTATAGCATAGTTGGTTGTGTCTTTGTTGTGATTTTGAATTGAAATCACTAAGGCACTACTGTCTTAGATGCCTATCTTGATGACAGACCGAATCCATATCCTCGACAGGTGTGACATCACTTTAATGAGGGTTTCATACCTAAGGTAGTTTTATCTTATGTTATTTGTTTATTATAGTCATTATTTGTTTACTTTGCCTCTATCCACATGAGGGCACACAAATTATTCATCATAATCATTTTTTTTATGGATTTGGGAACACAAACATAGGGGGTTGACTAAGGGAAACTCTTATACAACACAATCTTTCCCCTATTTCTATGTGTGCAGATTTGGATTTGAAATTTCATCAGTAATAGGCTGCAGGATATATTACAAAGATTGCAATAGGATCCCAAAAGCTAAGAGAATCCCAATATCGAAGTATTAGGGTGCCCCATACCCCTATAACTACATTTGAGACTCTACTTTTAGCCACAAGTTGCAACTATTTTGGACAAATTATTGATCTAAGAACCTATTGTTATTTTGATTAGAGGGAAAAATGGGTTTTGAAAGGACCGAAAACCCTACCAAATAAAAATAAGGGTATGTGTAGGATCATCATGGAAAAAATAGGCCCTTAAGTGGCAATGAAAATTCAAAAAATCAGAGCTAGGTAACTTGATGTAAAAATTTAAATAAGTTATCTATATTACTTCAAAAATATGTACGAGTAGAATCTGTAGAAAATTAAATGTAGTCTCTAAACTACTAGGTTTATTTAAATATATATATATATATGGTGAAAATTTGAAACTTCAATGTAGTAGTACTTAAATTTCAGGGAAAAAATAAGTAGGTGTCTGTCTGACCACCCTAACCATAATAAAATGATATTTTTTTATTATAAGATTTTAGATATAAGTAGAGGAATCATGTCCCGGGGTGATGCATATTTTTTTGTTAATTTTTTCCAAGTAAATAATTAATTATGAATTTAATATTAAATTTTTTTAAAAATATAAAAAAATCGTATGTCTGACAACCTTAACTTGGTCAAAACTTCATGAAATTCATTTTTTTTAATCCTATAGTATGCAAAGCATAGAATGTGACACATGTTTCAGATTCAAAAAATGTGATACCATTTGAAAGCCATATATTTTTTTCAATCAACCTATCAATTAAGACTTTACTCGTAATTCAAATAGAAAATGAATAATAATAATTTATTAAATTCAAAGTAAAGAATAATTTATATTGGTGGAAAGCTGAGAATCTCCTTTAAAAACCCTTTTCGTTTCATCAATTTTGGGGAAAAAAAAAGTTGTCAGCCACATGGGCCATCATATCACTTACATATCACCACTTTTTGGCCCATCATGATCCTAAACATACCCATAATTCTACTAAAAGATAAACCATAGCCAACTATAAACAAAAACATAATAGTCCCAAAAAATATGATCATCCTAGACTAAGTACATCTAAACAAGACAAAAACCCCATAATAAAACTAATTAGAACAAACAACATTCCTGAGTCTAAGACATATAGACAATAGTGGCCTTTAGCCTAATAGAACTTACAATCACAATCACAAGATGCAGATCTAGGATCCCATTATCAATCTCGATATCCACCTCAATATGATACAAGAGATTGAAACTGTAAAGAAGGCAATAAATTCTCCCAAACAACAACTCTTGCATCCCAAAAATCCCCACCTCAATTTCAAGGTATTTATTGTTAATATACAAAAGATGTTTTAGCCTTAATAATAGCCACAAAAGGTGACAAAAAAATATCAATTTAAAAAATATGGGTAATTGAGCACCCAAAAAAACCATAACCTCCAAAATATATTATGGTAAATAGTAACTTACTACTGATAAAATTATTTACTAACCCTAAATAAATGTTAATTACTGTATTAGTAAAACTCTAATAATAAAAAAAATTATTGTTGATAGTGAATCCATCATCCCTTACAAATAATTTATGTAGTTTAGAAAATAGTAACCCTTTTCACACCTAATTTGGGAATAAGTGATATTGAATTAACCTAATAATGCCTTGATTTAGTGTTGTAATGTGTTCAACACATTCACATTGAATCTAGGGCCTTTTTTAACAAAATGTACTTAAATATACCTTATTTAGGGTGTTGTAAAGTATCGTATTACACTTTCACACTTATCTAGGGTTTAATTAATTAATTATGGTTAATTAGAGCTTAATTATCTCCTTTAATTCAAATTCAATCCCTCTTAATTACACCTTTCAAATGATCTATCTCGACACCCAATAATGATATGGAATAACATTTAATTTGGAAAATTTAAGGTCTTAGAAAATGGTGCTAGGAGCCATTCACCTTTAGTTATGAATGGTTCCTCTCCAAAATAGGACACCTCTTTCTTGGCATTTTTGACATGGGTTTTTAATTTTATTTCATCCCCTTGAAGCATGGTCCTAGAAAGTTGTGCTAGGACCCATTTTCATTTAGTGGCGAGTGGGTCCTCCTTGCATAGGAAACCCCTTCTTGAATTTAATTGTGGCGAGATTATAATGATTTTTAATCCTAGATCTAGATAATTTTGGCTTGAATTATTTGAATTTCGGGGTTAAGCTCTAGATTTAGTATAAATATGGGGTTAATTCACATAGTTCATCCTAAGAAACGTAGAAAATTTTATGTGACTTCATGAGATCAAGAGAAAGATAATTATAGAGCATTTCAAGGGCATTCAAAGGTAGATTATCAAGAGTTTATTGCAACAATTCATTGTCATTTTATCATGTGGAAGGCATAGTTCATTCAAACATGTTGTTGAGCTAAGATAGTTGATGTAACATTAAAGAACTACTTGCAAGAATTGTTTCACATCTATTTCAAGATCAAGATCTACATTCTTCATGGCCACTTCATGTTACTTTGCATATTTATACTCCAAGATAGCTTCCAATATATCAACATTTCATTGTTTCATGTTTGATGCTTCTATTTCCTTATTTCATCTTTTGGTTTAATTACCTACAAGGGGTTTGACTTAGGAAAACCCCTATCCTCTATCAATCAAATTTTTTTTCTTCTCTTGAATGTGTATTTGCAGATTTATAGGTTGAAGATCAAGTGGAGAACAGATTTGAAGCAAAATTGTCAAAGTTGTCAAGTTACAAAATTGTCATTCACATTGCAAGAACATGGAAAAAAGTCTACAAAATTTGTTACAGTTTTTGGGAGCTGATAATCAAGGATTTGAGAGTGCAGGAATCAAGGAATAAAACCTGGATCTTAGTTTTAGAAACCCTAATTGGGACCTATTCACTAGTAAAGGTGAATGAGTCCTTTGTGACCTAAAAACTACCTTCTTGTAGTAAGGTACACATTGTTTTAAGCTCTCAAAACTCCCCTCATAGTCGCTATAATAATTAGGATTGATTTATAATTTTTATTTATGCATTTTGGCCCTCAGAATTGAGTGAAACACCCTTAGAAACATAGTGGTTTGTCATATTATTAATTCATTTTGATAAGCCTCTATTTTTCTATGTTTCATTTTGATGAACTTGACTTATTGAATATTGTAATTTTCTGATCTTGGAGTCTTTATTCTCATCCTAGGTTAGTTCTTTCACTCATTGTTATTGAATTAGATCTTATTTAGGGTTTCTTACTTTGCATTCAAACTTACATCTCATTTAGGGTTTAAAATTGTATTGTTTTGCATTTCTTAAATCTAAAAAATACAAAAAAAAATCAGTCATTTTGCATACCATTTAGATCTCATAAAAATACATTTGAAAATTAAAAAAAAATTGCATTTCAAGTTAGGTCTTTGTATTCAGCATTTTATTACATTTTCACATTGCATTTCCATAAAATCTCAAACTTAAAGTTATTGTCTCAGACCTGGAATTGAAAGACATTGCAAAAAACATAAAAATCATCCAAAAATAGTTAAAAATCCTTAAGGACCCATTCACCCTTACTGGCAAATGAGTCCCTAATTAGGAGTGACTTGAACTTTCTCACATCTAAAAATTATTGAAAATTACTCGCTCTTACTAGTGAATGATTCCATGGTAGATCTTGATTTGCATTTTCTGGAAATTGAAATCTTAGTTTTAGGATTCTACTTGTTAATGATATCAGATTTCCACAATCCATATTGTATAGTGCAAAGACTTATGGATTTGATTGTGTCTAGTTTTTTCCATCAACGTTTTGGATCACACTCCGTGATCCATCATTAGGATGAGAGCAGAGAGCATAAGGAGAAAAAAAAAAAAATTCATCCTGATGATGGATCATGGAGTGTGATCCGAAAAGTTGATGGAAAAAACTAGACACAATCAAATCCAGAAGTCTTTGCACTATTCTAATTGTTGTTGTTACTTTTCTGTTTCAGTTTTTTGATTTGTCGTTTCATGAAATTTAGTGAACCTAGCTTAATTTTCTTCATTTTGTGCATTGTCAAAATAAAAAATTGCATTTAAAACATTTCATTTCAGTTTATTTCATTGTGTAATTAGTAAATTTCATTGTGTAGAATCTAAAAATTGTATTTAATTCTAGGTCATTGCATTTCCCTTTTCCATTTAGGGTTTGCACACTAGGTTTGTAAAACTTGTATGAGCTTTACAACTTGGTGTCCTATTAGCAATACTATTGTAAGACATAGTTCGAGGCTCATGGAATCTTGTGATATATCACTCACTATGGATCTTAGGCATTTTAGTTCTCTTTCTGATAGTGTTGATAATGAACCCACCATGGCTCATAGTTTTCATACCTCATTTCCTTCGACGTCACCTCCTACAACCAATGTGCTTAATGTTAGCAATACCATCCCTACCATCACCACTTGTACTCAAGCTTTGGGGTCTACTCAAAGCCAAGGTGGAATTCCAATTCCATCTTCAACAATCTCGATGTCCATTCCCACATACACTAATACTCAACCTACAACAACCTTTCAACCTACAACAACCTTTCAAACTACAAAAAACCTTCAACTTATAACATCCTTTCAACCTACAACAACCCTTCAACCTACAAAAACCTTTCAGCCCGCCACAACAATCATATCCTTGTTTTTGTTGCATCTCAAAATTTTGAGTGTAACTATCCTCAATTTCATGTCCAAGATCAGTATTTCCTAATTTCAGAAAAAAAGTGTCCACTTAAGTCCCTTTTTGGGGAACCATATTTGTGCACTTACCCCTACATGATGTAGCTTTATTTGGAAACATATGACTTGGAATAAGGCTTTCCAAGCTAGCTCTCATGTCTTCTTTATTATTAAAATTTATCATTTTCTACTTTAAAGTAATTGCTGATAGCATGGTGTTTAGAAATTTCTTTAAAGTGGGGGCATACATTGACATTATTCTTTTTCATGTTTCATGGTGCTATCTTCTTATTTCATACGATGCATTTTTTTCTTTGTGGTTGACATTGGGTGTGATGTCCCTCAAGAGCATGATCTCTCTTAGCATATTACATTCCTCTTAGTTGCTTGATGTGACACATTGCATCCTCTAAGTTGCGAATCTTATATTATTTGATTGGTCCTCTCTTGGAGACATTAGGAAAAATGTTCCCTAAGTTAAAGATCTCATATTAACTAAGCAAGACTCCTTTGAATGTTCTTTATTGCTTCATTTGCATTTTCACTTATATGGCCACCTTGCATGCTTGTGGAGCCATCTTGTTTTTTCATGAGCTCCAAGCATACAAAGTTTTTCCTGCCACATGAAGCTCGAAGGTCATTTTTGTGTGGCTCCTTATGAAAGTTATCATGAGGTATAAATTTGGTATGGCTTGTCAAGAAGCCAATCTGAGGCATGAATCTCCCATAGCCACTCGCGTGTGTGTGTGAGTACATATTGACCATGTGTGTATGTGTCTCACCTTTTTGGATTACTCACCCAATGAACAACCTAAAATTTCGTTGCCTTAGAGTTGTTGTGCATGTTTTGTACACATGCCCCACTGTGGGCAGGGACCCCCTCTTTTCGCTCCTAACGGGTTGCTTTGCTCCCATCTTGTTTTGCATGCCCCTTTCCTGGAGCCTAAATTGGTCATGTACCATCAAATGATCAAATTCCCTTGACGAAATTCACCTACCTAAGTTTCACTAAGTCTTTTGCTTTTGCGGAAGTGCCTCTGTGGGTTTTCCTTCGCCCATTGCCTTGACATCCTCTAGGCCTCATCCCTACTCACTCGATTCGTTTTTTCCTTCATTTTTGACTTTGGGAACAGGTTTCCTATGGATTTGGGATGATTTTGTGGTGCCTAAGTGAACTGCCAAGGTTTCGTTGGGTTTCAGGAAGTTGCAAAATTTTCATTCTGGAACTTCGTCCCTCCGCAGCTGTTTCGAGAACTTCATTCATCCTTGGATGTTCCAGAACCTGGCCCCTCCGTGGCCATTTTCAGAACTCCATCTCTCCTTTTCCATTTTTCGTCTATCCGCCCTCGGTGTTCCAGCTCCCAGAACCTGGCCCCTCTATGGCCATTTTCGGAACTCCGTCCCTCCGCGGCTATTCTAGGAACTTCGTCCATCCCTAGTTGTTCTAGAACCTGGCCTCTCCGTGGATATTTCTGGAACACCATCTCTCCTTAGCCATTTTTTCATCCGTCTGCCCCCAGTGTTTCGGCTCCTGGAATCCGACCCCTCCATGGAAATTTTCGGAATTCCGTCCCTCTGTGGCTATTCTGAGAACTTCGTCTATCCCTGGGTGTTCTGGAACCCAGCCCCTCCATGGCCGTTTCTAGAACTCCATCTCTCCTTTTCCATTTTTTCATCCGTCCGCCCTCGGCATTCTGACTTCCAAAACCCAACCCCTCCGTGGCTGTTTTTGGAACTTCATCTCTCCTTTTCCATTTTTTTATCCATCTGCCCTCGACATTCTAGCTTCCAGAACGTGTCCCCTCTGTGGTCATTTCTGGAACTCCATCCCTTCATGGTTGTTCTGGGAACTTCGTCTGTCCCTAGCTGTTTCGGAACCCGGCCCCTCCGTGGCCGTTTTCAAAACTCTGTCTCTCCTTTTCTATTTTTTCATTTGTCTGCCCTCGATGTTTTGACTCTTGGAACCCGACCCCTCCATGGCCATTTGAGGAACTCCATCCCTCTGTGGCTATTCTGGGAACTTCGTCCATCCCTGGCTATTCCAGAACTCGGCACCTCTGTGGCCATTTCTGGAACTCCATCTCTGCTTTGCCATTTTTTATTTGTCCGCCCTTGGCGTTCTGGCTCCCGGAACCCAACCCCTCCTTGGCCATTTCTAGAACAATGTCCCTCTGTGGCTATTCAAGGAACTTCATCTGTCCCTAGCTGTTTTGGAACCCGGCCCCTTCGTGGTCATTTTTAGAACTCTGTCTCTCCTTGCCATTTTTTCATCCATCCGCGCCCGGTGTTCCGGCTTCCGGAACCCGACCCCTCCATGGCCATTTCCCGAACTCCGTCCCTCCATGGCTATTCTAGGAACTTCATCCGTCCTTGGTTGTTCTGGAACCCAGCCCCTCTGGAGCATGCATTAATCTTTATGGTCCAAATAAGCTCCAAATATGAGTATTATGATCTTTTGATGATGCATTGGTGAATCTAACAAGGAGTTTGCAAGAGTTGACTAACATTTTCCTTGATTTGTGTATGAAAGAACTTATGAGACTTTA
Source organism: Sequoiadendron giganteum (assembly GCA_007115665.2). Lineage (NCBI taxonomy): Eukaryota > Viridiplantae > Streptophyta > Pinopsida > Cupressales > Cupressaceae > Sequoiadendron > Sequoiadendron giganteum. The sequence goes on along the minus strand of VCHN02000014.1, from coordinate 63,638,451 downwards.
TGTATGCAGGATTCAAGAAGCCTACCACGGATCCATCAGGGACCCATTGCGAAAGCTGAACAAGGAAAAGAACGTAGCTCCTGTCATCATTCATTTTATTCTCACCTCTCTTCATAGCACCCATCAACAGAGCTGGCATTAGAAGAAGGCTTGTGCCAAGGAAGTCAATGACAAAATGCAAAGGGGGGGGGGCTTAAAGAAAGAATAGGGGAGCTATCCTACTTTTCACCAAATGATGATGATCTTTAAGGAGTTGTCTATCCATTGATGCCAATTGTTGACGAGCCCATTTGATCAATGAAGAATGTTGCAATTCCATCAAGCAAAGGGCAGCTTTCAGGAAGTTTCAACTACAGTAAAAGGGAAATCAGCTAGAAGGTAAAACTGTTACAACACTTGGGTACTAAAAGACAAAATAGGGAAAAGACAAAAGATGTATTTAAAATTGTTGAATATTGTGGGGTAGGTGAAGCCCTAATATAATCAAATCTGGGCTACACAATGTAACTCAATCCTAGCCATTCATTCGGGCTCTAGAAAACTATAAATAGGGGTCTCCCCGTCATTTGTGAAGGGTTGGAGAGCTGGTGTAAAAGCATTCTGCAGCAATAGAAAGCAACATTTCATGATTTATGGGTGTTTCCTTTTGAGTTTTCTCAATATGTGTGCATGGTTCTACTTCCCTTTTAATTTAGTTGTTAGTTTCTTGAAGGGAAGTGATGATGGTGTTTGCTCTTACAATATTTGATGAATTTCTAGCTCATGCTTTTTGTGGTTTGTTGATGATGAATCACTTTGTAAAGCTAGTCTGAGCTTCTTTACTCCATTGCTGCAACTTAGTTCGATTACATGTGCATGATGTGTGTGTGTAATCTATAAATCTGCAGTCCTTAGAAGATTGGACTGGTTTTGTGTAATTGTAGGTTCCTCTTGGACAAACAAAACCCAGTTTAGGGAGTTTATCTACTCTAGCAGCCTCCATGATCACTGTTCATTCATAGTTTCAGGCCCAGGAATTTCCTCTCTTCCCTACTCTTTTTTCCTTTTTTTTTTAATAAGTAACCTTAGGCAAGGTTCATTTCACATTATAAAGATAAATCAAATGTTGAAATGGAGTTCAAGACTGTTGTTTGAACCTGTAGCAAATGCACAACAACTCTCCCATCTTAAGAACTCCATTTGCAAATCCAACTTCCCCACTTTGTGACTCATCTGTAAGTCTGCCTTGTGATTCCAGCAAATCACATGAAAGAGCTGAGTTATTCCAAGCACTGTCAAGACCTAGCATTAGAGACCTTGGGATAGTGTTCTACAATCTGATTGTGGAAGATTGTCTTTCAAGAGAGGTGATGCACCTATGCATTACCTGTGTTGAGAAGTGCATAGAAAACACATCAACAAGAGTGAGTGTGCATTTTTTTGACAAACAACCTAGATTTGATCCACATTGAAATGGACAAATGGTTGAATCTTGATCCACCCCTATTTTACCTTTATTCTTGTATTTTATCTTTGGTAGTGTATTCTTGTGCCTTGTTATTTCTCTTTATATCATTATCATGTGTGTTCTTTTGTGTCTATGTTGGTTTGCCATGGGATCTTGATCTTGGGGGCTTGATCACCCCCCTTGATCATTTTCATCCTATCTTACCACCGACATTGGCACACTTGGACCGCTCTTGATGTGTGATTATCAACTTTAGTGTGATTTTGAAGCAAGTTCATCCTCTCACTAAAGTGGGGGTTAAATGTGACAATGAAAAAAGCATCCCTTTTACTTTTCCTTGCTTGTTTGGGCCCTCCTTGTAAAATTGAGCTTAATGTTGCCTCGATTTAGTGTTGTAATGTGTTTGAAACATTCACATTAGGTCTTGGGCCCTTTTGAACTAATGAACTTAAATGGTACCTTGCTAAAGTGTTGTGAAGTTTTGTAACACACTTTCACAGTTTTCTAGGGTTTTCATAAATAATTGGACTTCTTTATGCTTTAATTGGCCTTGTTTTACATCCACAAGCCTCATTTAATGCATGTTTTCAAGTTGTGTGGCCTAGATTTGGTGGTCTTAGACTCATACGCCACCTTGGGCATATGAGTGCCACATAGGGTTTTGGGTCTCGAACATGACTTTACACCTTTCTAAGAATGTTTTAAGTTGGTCCCATAATTTATGCCTAATGGGACTCATACGCCACCTTGGGTGTATGAGTCCCATGTGGCCCAAAATTAAAATTAATTCAATTTCCTGGTGGAATTTTATCCTCCTAGATCTGATGTCAGCTTGTAGTGTTGTAATTTTGAGAATTCTTGCATAATAAGTATAAATATAAGTTTCTTTCACTCACTTTCATCTAAGCATTTGAGAGATCACCTAGCAAGTTGAATGAGTATCCTTATAAAAAAATTGAGTTCACAAGAGAATTCAAGAGTCTTCAAGAGTAGATTATCAAGCATTTTAGAGCATTATTCAATCATCAAGCATCATGTAAAAGTCTTCATGCACCATGTTTATTTTTGAGCTAACAATTATGATGTAGGGGTTCATGATTCAAGCTAGCATTTCATTCAAGATCCATCCTATTCAAGAAAGAGTCAATATATACATCCATTGGAGCCATCTCATACATGTTTACAACACTTTATTGCTAGGGTTTTGTGAGTTACAACACAATATTTTGTTCATTCGTCATTATCCATTCTCCATTCCTATTTCATTTTATTTCAATGTTTGATTACCAAAACGAGGTCTGACCAAGGAAAACCCCTTTCCACTAACAAAACAACATTTTACCCTCTCTTTATTGTGTGATTTGTAGGTTTAGATTGAAGATACATTGAAGAGAAAGTTTGGAAAAATTTGTGAAAGTGTTCAAATTTTTCAAAGTTGTCACCTTGCATCAGAGATAATTAGAAGACTTCTACATGCTACAAATCAGGGTTTCATATCCAAAAATAATTTGGGAAGCATAGAGAAGACCTTGAATACCAAATCCATATTTTAAAGTTTCAGAAAACCCTAACTGGACTGATACATCAATTATGGTGTAGGAGTCCTAGTTTAGGTCAATTTTTAGGTTTTTGCAGTTTTAGACACCCATTTGCTAGATTCTTTTTTTTGCACAGGAACCCAGATCTAGAACTGGTTCACCCATCTTGGTGTATGAGTCCTAATCAACATTAAAGTCACATTTTTCAGTAGTTCAGGTCTTCATTCAGTCATCTCTAGATTTATAGGTGCACACATTTCATCTTGTAGCTTTCCATTTTGTTTTACATGCATTTCTAGGTCATTTAGTGAACTATTGCATCATATTAGGCTTAAGAATTATATCTTGCATTGCATTTGTCTTTCCAAATCATAACTTGGTGGTGAACCCCTTATTAGTTTACAATCAACCCTTAGGACATCCCTATTGCAAGATCTCTTTATCTTTTGCATTGAGATCTCTAAGGTTTTCCATCAATGAAATAATTGGAAAGTGGGATTTGCTCTATGTTCTACTATGTTTACAAGTGTCTTTAGTCAAAACCTAAAAAAATAGAACACATAGAAAATTGTTCTTAGAAAAAAATATAAAGCATTGCATTTGTTAACGTGTGTGTCATATCTGTCATTCTACAATGTAATTGTAAAAACTATGTGATGCATCTATCTTTTCTGCAACACAACTATCTCTATCCTAAAATGCAACTTACATAAATCTACAATGCAACTATGTTTAGAAACCCTAAAATTCAGTACACTACAACTATATAAATCTATAATGCAATTATATTTGTCCCACAATTAATGAGTTCTACCATATGATATGATGCCCTAGATTCAAGAATCCAATTTTAGACTCATCAACATGTGCTACAACAAGAGCATGACCCTTCATCTTAATTTATTTTACCTTATCACTCCCATTATCCATTCCTATGGAACCCATGTATATAGAATATGAGGTTTGTGTAGAATAAGAGGGTGAACTTTTAGATTTATAAGGAAAAGAAATGCTATGTTGCTTTTGATTTTTTCTCATTTCATAAAACTCTTTCTTATAGCAGTTATGTTCACCATGCCTAGGTTTGTTACAATAATCACACTTGGGTTTCTCCTTTTTAATTTTGTCCTCTCTAGGAGAGGTGGATGCATCACAAGATTCTATATTAGGTTTTGACTTCTTATTTCCATTACCTTTAGGTGATGATGCAATTAAGGCATGATTCTTAGGGTGTGTATCATGTCAAGGCTAAGTTTAGCTTGTTCCCTAGTCAACCTATCACCAAATTTCTCGAAAGAAGGCATAAAAAATTAATCACATAATGAATACATTGTAGAATAAAAGGAAGTAGAGAAGTATACAAATGAACCTTTCAACTTAGAAAAATTCAAGAATATGCATTCCTTATTAGTTTTTGATGCAGGGGCTTTTGAGAGTCATAACTTTTGACTCAGAAGTCCAATAAGGCTCAATTTTTATAGGAAGGTGCATTATGAGGAGCTTTTCGGATTTATAACTAAGATTAGCTCAGCTGGTAGATGTTTTGACACTTTTTAGGAATCAAAATATTTCATCTGGGCCCTCAAAATCAACTTTTATCATTTTTTTGATTTTTTAGAAAGTTGTTTTCTTTAATAACCTGGAACTCAAGTTTTCAATTTGAATTGTAAGTTAACAATTAGGGTCACCTTAGTGTTAGGAAGTTTTAGGAAAATATGAGCTTAAAGGGATATGTATGTGAAATTACCAAAAATAGAAAATTATGATAATTGTCAAAAGCTACAAAAAATGGTAATTTTTGGGTTTTGTTTTTTGGTTTTTTAGATATCAGGGTATTCTCTTTCATTGTAGAGGAAAAGATGAATAATATAATAGTTTAGTTTGAAAAAAATTAGTTTTCTATATCCCTTTTATCAATAAGGGAAAAATTATGTCAAGTGTTTCTTTGGCTACATCTATTTTATCCTTACCATAACCAGCCAATTGAGACTTCAATGATTTAAATTTTACCAAATAATCTTCATTGTTATTAAAAGAATATATGGATTCAAATTATTCCAACTTTTCCTCCAATTGAATAACATAAATCTCAGTAATTGGACCAAATAATTCCTTGTACTTATTCCATACCTGCCTAGGAGTAATACAATCCTGAATATGGAAGAACAAAGTGTTAGAAACATGCATAGAAATTAAGCCCATAGCCTCATAACATTTGTTCCTATGAGAAAATATTTCATATTCTTCAAAAAATTAGGTTATTCATCATACAAGGTGGACCACAAACCTTTAGACCAAAGTAATTACCTCATTCTTTCCTTTCATGTGTGATAATTATGAGGAGTAAGGGGTATTTATAGGATCATCATGGACAAAAAAAACCCTTAAGTGGCGATGAAAATTTAGAAAATCAGAGTTAAGCAACTTGATGTAAAAATTTGAATAATTTATCTATATTATTTCAAAAATATGTAAGAATAGAATCTCTAGCAAATTGAATGTAGTTTCTAAACTACTAGGTTTATTTTTATTTTTTAAAATCTATTTGGTGAAAATTTGAAATTTCAATGTAGTAGTACTTAAATTTTAGGGAAAAAATAAGTAGGTGTTTGTCTGACCACCCTAACCAAAATAAAATGATAATATTTTTATAATATTTTAGGTATAAGTAGAGGACTCATGTCCCAATGTGATGCATATTTTTTTGTAATTTTTTTCTAAGTAAATAATTTATTATGAATAATTTATTTAACTTTTAAAAAATATAAAAAATCGTATGTTTGACCACCTTAAGTTGGTAAAAAATTCATAAAATTCATTTTTTTAATCTTATAGTATACAAAGCATAGAATGTGACACATGTTTCAGATTCAAAAAATATGATACTGTTTGAAAGCTATAGATATGTTTCGATCAACCTGTCAATCCGAACTTTAGTTGTAATTCAAATAGAAAATGAATAATAATTATTTATTAAATTCAAAGTAAAGGATAATTTATATTGTTGGAAAGCTGAGAATCTCCTTTAAAAACCCTTTTCATTTCATTAATTTTGGGTAAAAAAAAGTCGTTAGCCACATGGGCCATCATATCACTTACATATCGCCACTTTTTGGCCCATCATGATCCTGCACATACCCTTAGCACCTCAAACCTTGATTCATCCATTAGAACAGCAATTGCCAAGAGAGAAAAATAGAAAAATATCTAAAAAAATGATGTGATAACTCCCATATCTAAAGTACAAATAAAAATGAAGGCTCCCCACAAATAGAACTTCTCCAGGAGACATTATGTTCAAGTAATCTATGAATATAAAAAAATATGCAAAAAATAAATAAATTATACCTAGTATTGAACCTAGAAAAAGTACATGAACCAAATGATATAGCTCATGAGTATATTTTTTATTTCCATAGGAATCATGACAATCGGATAAAATGGAAAAAAATTATGAGCTTGGAAGTTCAAAATAAAAAAGGCACTTCAGTTGAAAATAAAATGTACCTACAAAAAAATCTACCAAAATGACCTACAACATTGTGAAGTACATCAAACTAGTTTTTTGTCAATATCTTGTTTACAAAAATTTGACTCCTAGTTTGCAAGATATCGTTCGTTGAAGAAATATGCCCAATTAGGGCCCCAGGGAATTTTTTTTCCCCCTAGGGTCTAGTGGTAGGTTCTCAACATGAACATAGGGTGCACATATGTAAAATTAAATCTCACCACTAGGCAAGTGGTGGGTTGGCTAGGCACTTAGGTGGCGGTGGCAAGTGGTAGGTGATGAGTGCTCACATCACCATCAAAGACTTAGTGCCAGGTGCTATGGTGAGAAAACCATAGGCACTTCTCAACATAAACCATGCCACTAAAAATTTAAATTTAAATGACAAAAGATAATATTGTTGATGAAACAAAGATGTTGCAGATGCTGACTTCGGAGTTGTATCGTAGATTATGCCAGTGTAGAATATTCTATGAATAATCTAGTAACTTTTCCAACTATACCATGGCCCATGCATAAACTATATGATATCATACTATATGGATTTCATATAGTCATATGGATGATTTCAACAATGAATTTTGTGAAAAACCTTTGAGGGCCTAGGGAAAAATCTACAATTTTGGTGATTTGAAAAATTGATCTTGGGGTTTTTGGGCCTTCTAGATGTAATGGAAAGGTTTGGTTTGGCTCAAAGTGCTCTGAAATGTCAGCTATGTCATGGATCTGGTAGCCACCTCCTAACATCAAACCCTCATAGATTTAGAAAAATATGTCATATTTTGATGAAATGAAAGCCAATCTTGACTTTCTTACATTCCTTGGACTCAATGGTTAGCTTACATTACCTCCAACATAAGCCAAAATTAACTTGAAATAAAAACCCACAAAGAGGAACCCTCAAAAATTGGTTTTTTTTCAAGTTTTTTTGATTCCCCATATCACCATAGGGTACAAGGGAAGAGCATACTCAACCTTACTAAAATTTGCCAAGATATCTTACTGGAAATATTTTTCCCTAAAATCTAAGAAGGGATTTGCAATTTTATGCTTTGATAATGTGCAGGAGCTAAAAAATAGCTCTATCCAAGACTACTTGTAAAAAGAATGAAAACATTCTTCAAGAGAGTATGCAAGAAATGAGCTTTCTTCATACTAAGTGTGTGCAGATGTTCTAACCAAGCCTAAAATGAAAAACAAAAAGAAATGCAAACAAGGAAAACAAAAAAACACCTCACGATTAGGCCTAAGGCGAACTTGAATAAAATACAAGAAAAGGAACGATATTACCTTGTCCAAGTTGATCGATTGGTTGGCCCTATTGAACGATCAATTTTGTGTGCTCCTTCAATGGAAAATGACCTAAAAATGGATACAAAATGAAGTAGAGGTGATCAGGAATGCAATGATGCAAGTGGGTATTTTGGAAAGTGGTGTATGTGGATGCAATGTGATCTTGAAAGTTGCAGCAATGGACGTTGTATGCAAGATACTTGAATCTTTGAGTTGAGGAAAGTTGAGTGTGTTGAATTGCTTGAGTCTTGAATGATGAATTGTCCCAAATGAGGGTAAATCCTCTAATTTTAGGGAAAAAGCCCTTAGAGAGTCAATGGCTAAGATATAGCTACCTTGGACAAGATCAAGGGCTATGATGAGTTGATAACTCACAAGTCCTCACATCTTGACATGTGACAGAGGATGTGGGCAAGACGACATGAGGTGGATGTACTTTCTAGTACCTTGGGATTAGACAAGATCTCCTCATAAAGGAGGTCTTTGTCCCTATGTGGGTGATGTGACTCTTGAGGAATTAAAAATTCCTTAAAGTCCTTGGAGGAATAAAAGTGAATTTAAAATTCACTTGCAAAGGGGTTGCCTTCTCCAAAAAGAGAAGCATTTAATAAAAGAGTTGACTTGTGAAATGCCATAAATTGCATGGGGATTAGGTTGACCTAATCAAGTGGTTAAGTTGTGCAAAAAAGGGATTAGGTGGTAAATGAAGAATTAAGGCAAGTGGGCTATGATGGAGGATGTGACATTAATCCCAATTACGGGTGTGCACATCCAAAATCATGGATTAATTAAATTAATCTGGATTAGCAATGGATTATGGAGGATGGGACAATGAGAGAGAAAATAGTGAATTTAAAATTAGTTTCAATTCATAAAGGTTGAATGAATAAATTAGATAAATTATGAAAGTATTTATTTAATTAAGGGAGGAAAAAGGATAATGACAAAGTATTTAATTAATTGAATTAAATACCTTAAGAATGTTAGAGAAAAGAAGAAAATTAATTAAATAGATGATTTAATTAATATTGATGAAGAAGACGAAATGGATGGATGAAAGGGATGAATTTGACCTTTTGTGAGGGGTCAAATTTGGATGTCTACATTTTTCCCCTCTTTGAAATACTATTTGAATAACAATGTTTCAAAGAAGAATAAAATATAGGTGACTCAATAGAGAAATAGACTAGAAAAGTGATGCCCCAGCATGAGAAGGATGGTATGAACTGTGAAATGAAAGAAAAATGAAATAAAATGCCTTGGTCATGATAAAATGGATAGGACGGAAGAATGTAGGAAACTGGAAGGGTATGCCTCCTCGAGAGGGAAGAAGGGGAGGAAGAAGGGGCTCTAGACTAGTTCTTGATATTAAGAAACAAAGGGTACCACACAAAAGAGCTTGAGAAACCTAGAAAAATGGCTTTTAAATAGAGTGAAACATACAAATGGGGTGCAAATGGCGACCCACAGAAGAGGATTAATCAGAGGAAAATAAATTTAAATAAAGGGTAAAAAATACCCAAAATTTAAAAAGAGGAAAAGTGAATATATAGTAATTTTTGGAAATTACTATTCACCATTTGCATTGTTGGAGATTGATTGAGTGAGATAGAGAGAGAGAAAAAGGTGACAAGGATGGCCCATGGATATGACAGCAGGGATGACAACATTGTGGAGGACATGATCATCCACCGAGGTGAGGAGATACGAAAGTTCTACTTCGAGTGCGTCGTACCCCGCCAGGTTAGAGAAAAACCTATCTTTGTGATTTTGAATTAATTTTGAAAAGTTATAATAAATGTGGGTTTTGGGTAGCTAGAATAGGATAGGACGAGAAATGGGTTTTGAGGGATGGGCGATTTTCCCATCTGAAGAGCCAAAATTGCCTGTTAAGGGTTTTTGGCGAGAAGAGGCAAATTTTCTCATTTGAAGGGAAAATTTGCCCAAGGAGGGAAGAATTTGGGTGAATCTGCCTGTTGGACAGGAAAATTCACCTAAGGAGAATGTGAAATAGCAAAGGACGGGGGTGAAACCATCTCAAAGAGGCAAATCCGCTGCCATGGGCGGTGACACCCCCAACGATCCCGCCCCACAAGGTGGACCTACCCCCGAAGGTGGGCTTGCCCCGAGCTAGGGGCAGAACCACCCGATGGGAGGGGCAAACCCACCCCGGGACAAGGGAAGACCCACCGCTGAGGATGAGTGAACTGACCCTGGGAAAGGGAGAACCCGCCCTGGGGGAGGGGCGAACCTGCCTCGGGGAAAAGACGAACGCACCCCCAAGGGGCGAAAAAAGAGGAAAGAAAAGGAAAAAGAGAGAGTGAGAGAGATAAAATGTCAAGTAGGTTGTCTTGGGGTAGGGGGTTGAATAAGAAAAAGGGAGGAAAATATAGAAGAAACATGATTTATATGTGACATTATGGATGCAGGCATTTGATGTGTTGTTCGCAAGGGAGAGACACTCAGTTGTTTTAGTGGAAACCACCCACATGATGAATGACGTGGATCACGAGGTGTTGGTGGGGGCAGAGCTATTACATATGTTGGGCTATCCCAACATCTAGGCACATAGAGAATTGTTGACAACTTTGATGGAGCGGTGGAGTTCAAAGACCTCCACCTTTCAACTCCCTACAAGGGAGATGACTGTGACTTTGGAGGACATCTAGAGGATTTTGTGGCTTCTGATTACAAGACACCTGGTCAGTTGGACATGGTGCGAGGTGTGAGATCGGGAGAGGTGTCTATGGATCCTGTTTGGATGGAGGGATCTACCTATCCAGGGGATGGAGCTAGACCTAGATAGGTGCCTAGAGTTAGGAATGCGAGCCCTACCACTATACCTTTGTGGGTTGATTAGCGGTATCCTTCTACTAGATTGGAGAGGGAGGTTTTGTAGCCTCAAGGTTATTGGGGTTGTGCGACATATAGTGGAGAGGCATGAGGGGGAGTTTGCATGGGGTACCTATATTCTAGCGTAGTTGTATAGGGACATGCATATAGTGTGCTATAGGAGGGTGACGAGTATCATAAATGGGACACTATTGCAGATTTGGGTGTGGGAGCATATCAACATGACCAAGCTAGAGATTGGGGTACATGAGATAGTAGATGAGACCCTACCAATAGCATGGTATGGGCCAGAGTATGGTTGGCGATTGTGCTACTCAGACATTGGTGACTTAGAGGGATGGAGGAGGAGATTAGATAATCTCTGGGAGGACCATATCATATGGAGGCCATACATGGCACGACGGTTCACAAGATGGAGAGACGATGAGTGGAGGAATAGGGGTCACTTCTACTTGATTGCTATATAGTTGGGAGGGAGCCATACATTATTGAGCTCCATAAGGCAGATAGGTTATTGAGACAATATGAGATAGAGCAGGATATACTAGCGGCACCACAAAGGTTTAAGAGGATCTCATGGGAGTGGCTATGGGGGGACCAGCTCACCCCAGAGTTTGTGAGGCAAATGTGGGAGGAGCAACAGGTGACAATATTTCCCAGGAGGACAATAGGGTTGGTAGACGGAGGGACTATAGTGCGGTTTGCAGCATGGTGGGCTCGACATGGGCTAAGGTGGATGACGATAGAGTGACCAATAGTAGGGGCTCGGGGATATGGGTCAGATGACAAGGTGAGACTAGCTAGACAAAGGAGGGGCAGGAGGAGAGATGATCATCAGAGGAGGGATGCATTCAGGGAGGCAAAGGTTGAGGAGGAGAGGGATGATCAGATGGGAGGGCAGGGAGATGTGATGGAGGTGGATGTTCCAGAGGTTCATCCTTTAGATATGGTTCCCTATCTACCGCCTCTATCAGAGGACCCATCTGTATTGTTGATAGGAGCTCTAGCAAGACTATGGATCATAGAGCAGAGGTTGATGGGATCAAATATAGAGACAAAGAGCATGTAGGCAGAGGTGGGTAGGATGTAGATCGTAGAGTGGAGACTCACGAAGTTGGAGGTTGATAGGGAGAGATTACAGGAAAAGGTGGACAAGTTGAAGACTGCAAAGGATATGGATTTCAAATCCCTAGCATATGAAGTAGGATGATATGTCTTGAGGAATGAGGCCATGAGGTATGAGTTGGAGGGGATACTAGAAGATACCCAAAGGGAGTTGGAGGAGGCAATGAGGGAAAGGGAGGATAGGGGGAGATTGATATAGGAGTGAATGAGATAGTGGGATGAGCTGAGGGTGGAGCTATATCAGCTGAGGAGGGAGCATGATGAACTCCAAGAGAGGATGGAGTGTGTAGAGGTGGCGATGGGAGATTCAAGGGCTATTCTGAAGAGGGTAGAGGTAGCAGAGAGGCAGATACATACGCTTCAAAGGGAGAGAGACACGACCATGGAGAGGCTATTATAGTTGTAGGATCAGTTAGATCAGTTGTAGTGGGAGGGAGACATACCAGTGTAGGGGATGACACTGATGTAGGGTTAGGTAGGTCAGCCACAAGGCTGGAGAGACATGGCAAGGGAGGAGATGAGGTAGATGCAAGAGGAGATAGAGCAGCTATGGGATGAGAGGGATAGGTTAGTGGAGGAGATGAAATAGATATAGGGACAGGTAGATCAACTATAGATGGCGCAAGATGCATGGGAGTAGGAGAGGATATTTCTATCGGGGCTACGAGATATGTATGGATCAGAGTGGGATGCTACGAGGATGCATGTGGTAGAGAGGGATGAGCTCATGAAGGAGTCGAGCTACTACATGGTGGCATACTTCATGGTGGTTCTAGATCCATCACGTTGTGTACCACCATATGTCTGAGCAGTGCCAAAGATGTCAGCAAAATCTAGGACAATGGGGACAAATACACGAGGCTACAAGAGCTACAGAGAGACTCCCCCATGTAGGGCATCAACACTGGATTCACCGTTGAGGTCAAATGTGGGAAGCACAACGTTTAGAGGACAAGAGGGATAGGATCCCGATGTTTGAAAGGTGTAGGGTGGATTTTCAGGGGATAGGGACAAAGGTCACAGGTTCCACAATGTAGAACAAACAAAGAGCAACCTACTCATTGATTTGGTCCTTATTTTTGAGGGACACTCTGTACTTGTATTTTATTCAATGACATATGATGTACATGTATTCACTATTATGATGGACATTATTATGGATGTGATTATGGAATTGGATTTTTTTGGTATTTATATATATGATGTGATGCCCTTATTTATGCCATGCATTTGTGATGTGATGGATGCCTATGTGTGGATGTTTTTATTATGAGATGTGATTTATGACTAGATGTATACATTTATGATAATTGATGGGATATGGAGGATGCCTAACATGTGATGATGCAAGATGCGATGTATGATATGATGGTGGACTAATGCTTTGTGATGCAGATGGAGCTGCATGATATGTGTACTTGTTGATGTCTATGATTTATGTCACGGGCTATATTATTATGATGTAAGAATGTAATATAATGAAATATAATGGATGCCACAAATGTAATGTATGTATATAATGTAATGCATGTAATGAGATGAACGAATATGTGGTGAGATGATGTTGAAGTGAATGTAATTTAAGATGCTTAGAATGATAAAATCTATTGCAATCTAAAAAACTTAAAATGAATATGATAATGATAATGCTATGCAGGATAGGATACAATTAAATACCCTAGACAAACATTAATATCTAAATTAAATTAGCATGCGTATGAGTGTAAATAAGGAAATGCATAGTGATGGAGCATGGTTACTTAGGCTTAATGGCAAGTACTTTCCTTGTAATCATTATAAAAATAAGGTGAGATGGATAGGGGTAGAAGGTGTGGAACTGCACCTATCGAGATTGTGTGGATCCTGAGAAGAAAAGGGGATGGGAAGTGAATGTTTGCACAGCCAAAATCACTAGTCATAGGTTAGAGAAATATGGGGGGGATAGATGCAATGCAGCAAAATGATCTATGAAAATGAAATGATAATGCCATTTTCCAATTTAGGAGCACTAAATTTGGCTATATCAGAAGATACAAGATTCCAGAGTACGAGGAACTAAGGCGGGAATGTGTCTAATACAAAAAACAAACACAGTAGACAAGAGGGGCTATCCCAATACCCCAAAGCTGTAGGGACTTTGGTTGGGCCAAGCATTAAGATAACCACAAGCAAAAAGTATGCCCCAACATACCACAAGACCACAAGGATATTGGTGGGGACCACGTGAGGAAACCAGGAAGACAACAAGCAAACAAAAGAAAGATCAAGATACATCCCTATGTTTACCAGTCAAAAGTGCACCATGATATGATGGATCATGGTGACCCCGACGAGGTATGATAGGAAGCTCAAATGATAAAAAAAATGTCAAAAACATCAAAACATAACAATCAAATTTGAATGTCCTTTTCTATAGGATCAAAAGGATGGATGAGATTGACGAGGTCTGTTAGGAAGGATGCATCCTATTGAGACTAAAGATGGAGGCTAAGCTAAAGGATCAACATGACACAGGATATCTGAAACTAACAAAATCTGATGATAGTAGTAACATGCGTTTGTAATTACCAACTATGATAGGGATGTATTTGATGACACGACAAGACCAAAAAACACAGGACATGAGATAGACACACCCTAAAGACCTATGGGCTCGGGGGTTGATCAAAGATCAACCTTGCCTACGTGAAAGCATAGAGCCCTCATAGTTCAACAAAAGACCATGGATAAAAGTGGAAAGGGGACAATGGGAACATGATAAAGGACAAAGATAGATGGAAAAATTCCCCGGGGGTGGATCAAATGATCATCGTTGCCTACATGAAAGCATAGGGGCAATGTAGTTTGTAAAATACTAAAGACAAGTTGTGACCTAATGATGACCAACACGATGGATGACCCTAGATGATGATGCAAGACTGATGATGGGACATGATGTATAGGTGATGACAAGCTCAGGTGAAGGATAAAAAGCTTAAGATTTTGGATAGGCAACATGAATCATCCAATGCTCAATCAAAAAATACCATGAGATGGATGACGACAAGTGGATGGGGTGATAAGGATTGATTGGATGACAAGGATAGGACAAAGGATAAGATGGATGGAAGGATAAGGTAACTAGAATGCAAGGTAGATAATGATTAAGCCCTCTACAAATGGTGCTTGTTGCCAGGTTTTCACCAAACGTACCTATCCAAGGCACCACGGAGAGTGGTTTTCACCATAGGATTAATTATTTCTCTTTACTATTTTTTTTTTGGATATTTTTGGTTTTTGACAATTTTTTACTTTTTTTGTATTTTTCCAGGATAGGATAACCCAACTGACTTAAGCATAGAACTGTTTAAGATGCATACTATTTATGGGATCTTCCAAGGGTTCCCCTTCAGGAGTAGCAAGCCTGTATGCACCAGAACCATACTTAGCTATGATGACATAAGGAGCTAGCCGATTTGCTTCAAACTTTCCTTTCTTGTCACGTTCTTGCTGATTTCATTGATTTTCTTTAAGGACTAGGTCACCAACATTAAATTGACTAGGCCAAACCTTTTAGTTGTAGCTTCTCTTGAGATAATGTTGGTAGGCTTGCAGATGATTATATGCTTTTATCCATTTTTCATCTAGGAGTTCCAATTGAGAAAAGGTGCGACCCAAGTGTTTTCATCACTTATTAGATTCTTCAGAGATATGCAAAGTGATGGGATTTTGAATTCAATTGAAAAGATAGCTTCGGCACCATAAATGAGGGAGCATGGTGTGGCACCAATTGGGGTGTGGATCGAAGTACGGTAAGCCCAAAGGGTGGGATGAATGTGGAGGTGCCAATCTCGGCCAATGTTGTTAACAACCCTTTTTAGGATTCTGATTAAGGTCTTATTGGTTTCCTCTACCTGATCGTTACCCTGGGGGTAATACGGAGTGGACCAATGGTGTTGGATGTGATAGGTCTCACAAATAATTTTCATGGCCTTATTTTTAAATGGATTTCCATTATCGGTAACGATGGTGGAGGGAATTCAATACCTATAGAGGATATGGAAGAGGATGAGTTTGGAAATCTAAATACTAGTAATTTGAGTGAGTGGCATTGCTTCCACCTACTTAGTAAAGTATTTAGTGGTGGTAATGATAAAGGTGTGGCCATTGGAGGATGGAGGGTAAATCTTGCCGATTAAATCAAAACCCCATTGTGAAAATGGCCATGGTGCTATGATGGGCTGTAGATCTTGTGTTGGAGCATGAATCAAATTGCGTGTTGCTAACAAGGAAAGCACCTCTTCAAAAAATCACAAGAATCATGTTCCATATTAGGCTAGTAATAGCCTGCTTTGAGAATTCTTTTGTCCAAGGCCATGCCATTAGAATGGGCCCCATAAATACCACTATGCACTTCTACTAATGTGGTGTGGGATTCGGTCTCGCTAAGACACCTGAGAAGGGTTCCATCATACCCATGCCGATAAAGAGTATCTCCCACTATGGTATAATGATAGGTGCATTGGATAAAGGATTTTCATTGATTACATGTGAGATTAGGAGGTAGGATGTCATGGAGAGGTGTAGATGTCATGATACCCGGGTGATACAGGACCTACAATGTCACACACCATATCACTTTCAAGGATATCATACGCTGGGATTAAGAGTTGTTCAACTAGGAACTGAAAATCTGTGCGATATTTTGGCATATCAATTAAGGAACCAATAGTGGTCATTGCATCTGCTGCCTTGTTATAGATTCTTGAGATTTGTTTAAATTGGATGAAGGTGAAATACTTCTTGAAATCATCCACCATGTGCTTGTAGGGTAACAACTTGTCATCCTTAGTTTGAAACTCATCATTTACTTGTTTAATGACTAATTGATAATTGCCAAAGACTCGTAAATGAGTGATATTCCATTGGGTTACGATTCAAAGAGTTGTGATGATAGCTTTATACTCCACTATGTTGTTTGTGCATGGGAATGCCAACCTAATTGATTTTGGTATGTAGTCACCTTGTGGTGTGACAAACAAGATACCTACCCTTGATCCATTGTGTGTGTATGAATCGTCGAAGTAGAGCATCCAAGTAGATGTTTCCGTGATTGTGAGAAGCTCTTCATCAGGAAACTTTGTAATCAATGGATATGCATCTGCTAGAGGAGCATCTTCCAAATGGTCTGCTATCACTTGCCCTTTGATGGCCTTTCTATCCACATACTCAATATCAAATTCACTCAGAAGCATGATCCACTTAGCCATGGGACTGGTTAAAGCAGTTCTTGATAATAGATACTTGAGTGGGTCAATTTTTGATATCAACTTTACTGGATGAATGCGCATGTAATGGCATAGCTTTTGTGAACAAAAGACAACAACTAAGCATGATTTTTTCATCATTGAATAATTAAGCTCATATCCCACTAATGTTTGACTGATGTAATAGATTGCACGTTCTTTCGAAGAGTCATCATGTTGGGCCAATAATGCCCCCTGTGCAACTAAAGTAGCTGAAATGTACAGTAAGAGAGGTTTTCTTGGAATTGGAGGCATAAGGACAGGGGGATGAGCCAAGTATTCTTTGATCTAGTCAAAATTGAGCTGACACTTAGAGTCCCACTTGAAGGTGATATCTTTTTGTAACACGTGGGAGAATGATTGGAACTTATCGGCTAACTGATCTATAAAATGCCTGATGGACTGCAATTTTCCTTGAAGACTTCTCAACTCTTTTAAATTGTGTGGTGGGGGAATTTCCATTATCACTTTGACTTTGGCCGGATCGACCTCTATGCCCCTTCTAGAGACAATGAAACCCAATAATTTTCCGGATGTGACCCCAAAGACACACTTCTTAGGATTCAAATGTAGTTTATAATGCTCCAACTGTTCAAAGATTTTTTCAGGACTACGGGATGTTCTTCTCTTGTTTTTGACTTCCCCATCATATCATCAACATAATCTTCCATTATAATGTGAATGAGGTCATGGAAGATAATGGTCATGGCATGTTGATATGTTGCCCTTGCATTCTTAAGACCAAAAGGAATGACATTATATTAAAATGTGCCCCAAGGTGTAGTAAAGGTAGTCTTGTGTTGATCTTCAGGGGCAATCTTAATTTGATTATAACCCAAAAATCCATCCATGAGGGATAGCATTTCATGTTTGGTAGTGAGATCAACCAACATATCGATGTTTGGCAAAGGAAAGTCATCCTTAGGGCAAGCCTTGTTGAGATCTCTGAAATCTATGCAAATCTTGATACTTCCATTCAATTTGGTGACAGGTACAATGTTGGATATCCAATCTAAATAATCAATGGGTCTAATGAATCCATCTTCCAACACTTTCTCCAACTCTTTATTGACTAGCAAGGCTACTTGAGGATGCATTTTCTACAACTTCTGCTTGATAGGTTTGGCATCTGGATGAACATCCAAATGGTGTACAACTAGAGAAGGATCTAGGCTTTGCATATTTGAATAGGCCCACACAAAATTAAAGATGCCATCTTTAAGGAGTTAGAAAATGGTGGAGTGTTCCTCTTCAAATAAGGATCTAGCTACATAAGTAATTTTAGGATCTTCTTTTGTTACCAAATTAACTTCCTATGTCTCCTCAATGAGAATAGAAGATCTTTCAGAAAATTGAGTTCCTACAAGGGGAAGATGAATGTCCCCATCTTCCAGTGCCTCATTGAGGTTTTCACTATCAGAAACATCCTTTGTTTTTACTTTTTCCTAGTCAAAAAGTGCCTCAGGGAGGTTTTCACTTGATGACCCATTTTGATTTTGTTTGTTTTTACTTTTATGGTTAGGGTGCTCATCCTCCCCCAATCCCATAAGATTTACGTAAGCATCCACCAAAGCAAAGGTGTCAATGGGTGTGCTACTATGTAGGTCCTAGTCAATAAGTTCAGGGTGATGAAGGGGAAGGTCAATAGTGTAGATGGATAGGAAATCGAGCATAGAAGAAAGATCCACATCATCGTATGCAAGTATGATGGATTCTTCTTCAGGTATGTCTTGAAAGAGACCGTTATCCACACTAACATTGTTATAAGTACTATTTGATACCGTAGGACCCTTTCTCTTTGTGTCATAGCCCAGGCCTATTCTTCTAGGTTGCATAGATGGTTCTATAGGTTGGCACCATCCTTGTTCATCTATACCAAGACCACCCCCCCGATAAATGTATTTTTCGGCCAACCTTGATGCATGAGGGTAAGTTTCCTGAAACTATTCCATGAGAGGGGGGGATGGTTTAGGATCTTCATGATAAAACCATTGGTTGATATCATCTTCCATTTGATCTTCAAGAGTACCCAAATCTCTGAATGTTGTCGAGACCATGTTCTTGGAAGTGAGTGTGAATGTCCTTTCTTCTGCATTTGATGACGGTTGAGAAGGCTGACCAAACGAGTGAGGAGAGGGTGGAATTGTGTCCACATTAAGTGTATTTTGTGTTTCATATTCCCCATAGCCCTTGTCAATGATCTTGACCTTGGTGATGGTGGAATCAGAAGTGGTGGATGTGGATGAGGTGGATGTGGTGTTGGTTGATGGATTTTGAGATGGATTGGATGATGACGTCTGAGGTGCCCCCATTTCATCTCTAGGAAAATAATGAGAATGGGGGAAGGAAGCTTCTAAAGCACAACAACACTCAAATGGTTGAGGATCAACCGGTATGGTCACTTCCATTCCTTGAAAAGGAAATTTCAGACACTGGTGATAGGTGGAAGGGACAACTTGCATGGAATGAATCCATGGGCGACTGAGAAGGAGATTGTATGGAAGATCAAGATCATGAACATGGCACATGGTGTACTACACAATCAGGCTAGCCTAGATGGGAAGGAAAATGGTGCCTTGAAAATCTCTCTCAACATTATCATAAGCCTTTATAGTAATGACTTGATTATTTATGTCAGTTGAGGTGTATCCAACCTGTTTTATGAACTTTAATGTACATAGGTTGAGTGAAAAATAATTATCTATCAATAACCTAATCTTATGTTGGGCTACAAGAACCTCAATGTGGAGTGGGCGATTGTGACCAGGGATGATGATAGGCATGTCATTTTGGTTGAAACCCAACTGATAAGATGAAGACAAGTGTCCCACTAAAGCTTGGACCTAGGTGGGATCTATATCATTTGGCACCTAGGTATCCTATAAGGCCTTGGTGAGGATTTCTTGATGTACTGGAGAAGACCTAAGTAAATCCAAAATGGATATTTGGGCTGGTGTATTCCCAAGGTGGTCAAGGATATTATATTGTGAGTTTACAGGAGATGGTTGGGTTGACATGGAAGGACCAAGGACAGAAATGCAGGTGTGTCAGGTCGTAACAACACACTGAGGATATTTTCCTTTGACGGGAATCATAGAGATGCTAAGCTCCACTTGAATAATGCACATAACTATTCCTTCATATTTATAGGGTACCTTATTGTAGCTGATGTTGTTAGTGTTGCTGTTTTGACCATTGTTGTTGCTTTTCCCTAGATTGGCGTTAGATGTACTAGCTCCTTGATTATGGTTAGGGAATGCATTCTAATATATCTGTAATTGAGCATTGGATGAGGATACCTGATTGGTATCTACCTATATATCTCCATGATCTGTAAGATCTTGGACATACTTCTTTAGTCTACAACACTTATTGAGGGAATGGCCTTTGATCTTATGGAATTCACAATACTCATTCTCTTTGTACTAGGTTGGCTTCGGGGTGGATGCATCAAAAGGATTTGTCATTGGATATGTAATTGGATAATTTTCTTGTAGAAGCCTATTAAATATGACACTTAGGGGCTCTCCCAAAGTAGTGAAAGAGCATTTATTATTGCCTTGATTGTTCTGATTGGACTGTTGGGGAGGATGAGGTGCAGCCTGCGGCATAGATATGGGATTCAACATTGTTTGTTGTGGGGGAGCGTATTGAGGCCATTGTGAGGTGTTCCCTACCTAAAAATGCTTGGTATCTATGACATCATCATTGACTACATTTTTTTTCTTCTAGTACCATGATTTATCTCCAAAAGACTTCTATTTATCTGGATTATAGATTTTAACTCGTCCCTTGGCAATAAGGGATCTCTCAATGATGGGACCTTTCTCAATAAACTCCAGAAACGTTGAGGCACATTGAAGATTAAGATTATGTCTCATCTCTAGATGAGAATTAGACACAAACAGAGTCACAAGATCTTTCTCACTGATCAAGAATTTCATTCGGCTAGCCAAGGCACACCATCATGTTGGGATTCTTTTAGAAGATCCAATGTATCAATATCTTTCTCCAAATTGAAGGAGAAGTGTGAGACAAACTTTTCTGAAAGATCAACAAAAGAAGAGATTGACCCCTTTTGAAGACCCATAAACCAGTCAAGAGCTGCCCCTGTTAGACTCCTAGGGAACAACCTCAGGAGATAGTAGTCATTATGGATGACTTCTTGGCAATGCAAATAAAAATCTTGGAGATGGTTCTTAGGATCCTTCGTTCCCTTGTATTTGTCAAACTTGGGCATTTCAAAATTCTTAGGGAAATTGAGGGGTTGAATGGATAAGGAAAAATGTCCTCAAATTTGAAAGAATTTTTAGAATTGCCTGTTTGTAAGTCTTTCAATCTGACATTCACTTCTTCTAGCTCCTTGTTAATAGGCGTTGATGAAGATGGATAGGATGGACTAGATTGATTGTAGGGATCATATTGTTAGTAAGATGTGGATGGTGCATATGCAATTTGATTATAAGGTGGAAAAGGTGTATATGATGGATTTAATTGATATTGATTGGTGTATGTAAGTTGCATTGATGGATTGGTGTAAAGTTGACAATAAGGTGGTAGATTTTGATGGTAAGATGAAGGACCCCCTTGCTGGTATGATGAAGGTGCTTGATAGTATGACATGGGAGCACCTTGTTGGTAGGATGTAGGTGCTTGATAGTATGAAGCAGAAGAACCTTGTTGGTATGACAAGGGTGCTTGATAGTATGTAGTGGAAGCACCTTGTTGATATAGCAAGTATTGTTGTGATGACCATTGTTGCGAAGAATAGTATGGATTAGATTGATAATTATAGGCGATATACTATTGAGATGCATGTGGAGGTTGTTGCATACTAGGTCGCTGATGGGAAACAATTTGTTTTGTTATATGATGGGCATGTCCAGGATTAGGATTTGGCGTTGGACGTTGCAAATAAAATGTGCTTTGGGGATGGTATAGATATTGTGCCATGTTACTAGGAATGGAATGATGATATTGTTGGGGCTGCATTTGGATTTGTGGCTGCGGTTGGTGATAAGAAGGCCGAGTGGGGTTTTGAGGCTATTGAGTGATTTAAGGTTGGTGAGTGGCTCGAGGCTAGTTGACAGGTGGATTTTTCTAGGGTATGTGTTGAATTGTTGAACCCTGGAGTTGATGAGATTGTTGCGATGGATTACCCTACGGTGGATACGAGGGCGGTTGTTGTTGTTGCATAGGAATGGGGATATTTTGTTGTGGTGGTTGTTACTAGATTGGCTGTGACTAGATTGGAATATTTTGGGGCATTTGTTGAGGATTACCTTGTGGTGGTTGGGAAGGTAGGATGCTACTTTGAGGGGGTTGTTGAGGAACAAATGGAGGTGGTTGTTGATTCAAAGGAGGTGTCCATCCTAGGAGTGGTGGTAGTTGGGCGAAAGGATTAGGATTAATGGGAGGTTGACCGACTTGGATCGGAAGTGGGGTTTAAACTTGAGGGATGTTTTGAGATAGTGGCAGAGGTAGGTTTTGTGGTATATGGGAAGTGAGGGGGTTGTTTGGATTAGGTGGTGCTCCTACAACCGTGATTGGAACCCAGGGTTGTGGTTCTTGATAGAGTATGACATTACCAAATCCAGGTTGGTACCAATTATCAATGGGAGGTCCCTCAGGTACATAATTATTCCTTGGAGGGTTTTGTGAAGTCTGTGGGTCATGAGGCACAGGGGGCGCTTGAGGTGGTGTATTGATTTTTTTTGATAAATCAAATCTCGATAGTGGTTTAATGCCTTTTGCTAGCAAGGAAAAAGGGATCTTGTCTCCATGCTCATTAAGGAGATGATCAATCATCTGAAGATTGATGGGATTGTGGAGATACTCCTCAACCATGACTTTGGGTTGATTACCCATGCTTTCATCAATGGGGGATGATGTGGTTTGGCCCTTGTTGTTCAATTATGATGAGCCTCCATTGTTGGGATCTTCAGCTCCATTATTGGGATCTTGAGGAATATTGGGCTGAGCACCTTAGGCTTGTTGATATGCCATGATTTTCTTTGCTTGTGACCAAGTAATGGGCATGAAAATGCAAAACAAACCTAAATGATGAGTGAAAGATTGATCGATGGGACTGGACAAAGGATTGATTGATTAAGTTGGATGAGGGATGAAGGATGCGATTGGATTGGATCATATAGGACTGACCGACTAGATTATGTTATTGATTGGATTAGATGATGTGAATTATTGGATCGATTGAATTGATTGGATAAGAGGATGTGATTAATTGGATTGATCATATTGGATTGGATTGGATTAGAAAAATCGAGTTTAAACTCAGGATCAAAAGTTTTGATTAGATGATGAAAGGTGTTGATTGATCAGATAGACACACAAGATAGATGATTATGACACCAAATCTACCTTAGGATAGAGGTAGATTGATTGGGTCAAGGATGATTTACTAACTTAGGACGGATGCAATCCTAAGCAAGTACAAATGATGGTGATCAGGATCAGACACCTAGACCAACTTAGACAAAAACTTCCAAAATGAATTTTAGGGGATTTAGATTGATAAATCGATGATGGATACACAATCTAAGTATGATCCTAGATGATTTGATTGATGGAATGATGACCTTTGGAAAGTGCAGATAGATGAGAATGATGATAATGAAAAGATGGATGATGATAATTCACTCACTCAGAGAGATCAGATTGGCCCAGAATAGAGGTGACATAAGAAACAGACTCAGATTCACCCAAAACAATAAGCAATTTTTCCAAATAGCTATAGGTTCACCCAAAACAGCTGGCAAATTCACCCAAATAGCAAAGCAGATTGACCCCTTTGAGAAAGTTCACCCAAGATAACTGTCAAATTTTCTTGAACGAAGACAAATTCACCTGAAATAGTTGTAGGTTCACCCAAACAATAGATCAGGATCACCCCTAGAAGCACATTCGCCCAAGAAGGAATGCAAAATCGTGTAAACATAAGGTAGGTTCGCCCAAATAGGAGTTAGAATCACCTAAATAGAAGGACAGGATCGCCCCTAGGTGCAGATTTGCCCAAAACAGAGGGCAAGTTCACCCAAACAATAGGCGGGTTCACCAAAACGGAAAGCAAATTCTCCCAAACAATAAATAGATTCACCTAAACAAAAAAAATTGCTAAGGAACGGGCAGGTTTCACTCTCAAAATCATGTAATGGGATAATAGGCTCAACAAAATAGACTCGAACGATGAATCATACAGAGAATGAGCTCCAAATGGACCCTAACAAATACTCAGAATAGGGAACAAACTCCTAAACAAACTCAAATGGGAGTGCGAAACAATGAACGAGATCACGAAGGAGACTAGACAAAGACTCATAATGGAGAACAACAAGATAAACAGGGAAAAAAAAGATGTGAACAAACCTAAAGGGGACTTAGAACTAAAAATGAGACCCAAACGAAGACTCAAAATGGAGAACGAGATCGTGAGCGAGACTGAATTGAGCCTCGAAACAAAGAACAATATGGTAGATGAGGAAATAGACATGTGAACGATCCCAAATGAGGACTCGAAATGGAGAATGGACACCTATATGAATCTAATCAGAGACTCAGATGGAAGAACAAACAATCAGAAAGATAGAAAAAAAGAGAAAAATCACCCCTTTACCAAAAAAGATCACCCAAAATGCAAAGCATAATCGCCCCTATGTGCAGATTCACCTAACAGTGGAAGTAGGTTCGCCTAAAAAGTTGGGCAGGATTGCCCCTAGAATCAGATTCACCCAAGCAGAAGTGTAGAATCACACCTCTGAGCAAATTAACCCAATAGTAAAAGCAATTTTTCCCAAACAGCTGGGTAGGATCGCCCCTAGAAGCAGATTCACCCAAGCAGGAGAGCATAATCACCTCTATAAGGGATTGACTATGACAAAGGATTGAAAACACACCAAACAACAAATAAAAGGTTGGAATAACTCAACCGAAAGCATTAGTATAGCACACAGAAGACAGTCCAAGCAACACAATCCTAAAATTGGTGAAATGGGTTTGCAAACTCGATGTAGGCTCACCACCTTGGGTGGACAATGCAAGGTTAATACTCTGTGATACTAGGAGTGGTTCTCTAGATCACCCTTTCTCGTGAAGGCGAATAGCTAGTGTTCCAATGGCACAGGGTCATCAACGGACACCACGGGCTCACCTTCATGCTCTCACTCAAGGACTATTGTAGTCCACCATGAGGATTTCTATCTCAACCTAAGGGAGTACACGGTGAGTAACTTTGGGGTACGATCTACATCCCCTGCATTACACAAAGTCACGACTAAAACATAGGTCTCTATCTAGGTTGAACAAGTCTATCTCATGAGTCCCCAATATACACATGGTATGTGGGGCACAAACATGAACACCATCCTGTCTACAGGCGTGATTTGGAAGCCCTAGTGAGTTATTGGAAACTCGGACCAACTCTTCACATCTTATCTAGATATCACCCTGGCTTCGACGCTCCGCCAGACATGATGTGACTGGACTGAGGTGCAAATTTTTCTCTTCCCCCCTTTATATACCCCACTGGTAACACATGGTTGGGATCATCCTCGGGTGATGAAATACCAGGTAGGTCCTGCTAAGGGAAGAAGATAGTAGACGTCTCGATTGGTCTCCAAGCTCACATGAAGCGCAAAGGGAGAGCTAAGGTGCACTAGGATCTCCTAGGTGGACTCAACTAGACAAGAGTGAACTATGATTTCTCATCACCTAGGATCACCAAGTGGCATAGGGGAGTGGATACATCAACAACCCACTCACAAGCACAACACACAAGTTTAAATTGATCATATAATTAAACCACGCGTGCCTAGCTAGTATGGAAAAAATACAAACAAAACTAACTAAATTTTCTTTGACCGATCATCCTACAGGAGAAGTGTTAGTAGTCTCATACCACCAGTCTTGGACAAACAAGGGAAAACTACACCAAACGTTAGCAAAACCCGACACACTCACAAACAAGACAAGTTAGCAGATTAGTACACGAAACCGAAACTGAACAACGTCAAAAATTGTAAAAAAACAAGTCTCGGATTTGCCTCTATGTGAGGCAAGTTTGTCCCTCCAGAAAATCAAGTTCACTTGTCGATTGATGCAGGTTAGTCTATCCTAAAAGGTAGATTCGCCCATTCTGAAGGGTAGATTCGCCTATTCTTAGGAGGTTTGGCAGGTTTGCCCTTGTAAGCAGGTTCACCCCTGCAGGCAGGAAGATTTACCCCTATAAGTAGGTTCACTCCTGTGATAGGTAGGTTCGCCCCTGTAGGGAGGTAGGTTTGCCCCTGTGTCAAGTTAGGTTCGCCCCTGAGTGCAGTTTCGACTTCGTAACTAAAATTTGAACCTACAAAAGTCAAACAACAGAGAACATGAAAGAAAAGACCTATGACATGGGTCCCATCGGGCATTCCAAAAATGTGTGCAGGTGTTCTAAGAAAGCCTAAAATGCAAAACCAAAAGAAATGCAAACAAGGAAAACACAAACAACACCTCACAATTAGGCCTAAGTTGAACTTGAACAAAATACAAGAAAAGGAACGATATTACCTTGTCCAAGTTGATCAGTTGGTTGACCCTGTTGATTGATCAATTTTGTGTGCTCCTTCAATGGAAAATGACCTAAAAATGGATGCAAAATGAAATAGAGGTGATGAGGAATGCAATGGTGCAAGTGGGTATTTTGGCAAGTGTTGTATGTGGATGTAATGTGAGTTTGAAAGTTGCAACAATGGAGGTTGTACGCAAGATGCTTGAAGCTTGAGTTGTGCAAAGTTGAGTGGGTTAAATTTCTTGAGTCTTGAATGATGAATTGTCTCGAATGAGGGTAAATCCTCTAATTTTAGGGGAAAATCCCTTAGAGAATCAATGGCCAAGATGTAGCCACCTTGGACAAGATCAAGGGCTAAGGTGAGTTGATAACTCACAAGTCCTCACATCTTGACATGTGGGCCGGATGATGTGTCCAAGAGGACATGAGGTGAAGGTAGTTTCTATTACCTTGGGATTAGATAACATCTCCTCATAAAGGAGGTCCTTGTCCCTATGTGGGTGATGTGAATTTTGAGGAATTAAAAATTCCTTAGAGGAATAAAAGTGAATTTAAAATTCACCCTGGGAAGGGGTTGCCTTCTCCAAAAAGAGAAGCATTTAATAAAAGAGTTGACTTGTGAAATGCCATAAATGGCATGGGGATTAGGTTGACCTAATCAAGTGGTTAAGTTGTCTAAACAAGGGATTAGGTGGTAAATGAAGAATTAAGGCAAGTGGGCTATGATGGAGGATGTGGCATTAATCCCAATTAAGGGTGTGCACATCCAAAATCATGGATTAATTAAATTAATCCAAATTAGGGATGGATTATGGAGGATAGGACAAGGAGAGAGAAAATAGTGAATTTAAAATTAGTTTAAATTCATAAAGGTTGAATGACTAAATTAGATAAATGAAAGTATTTATTTAATTCAGGGAGGAAAAATAATAATGACAAAGTATTCAATTAATTGAATTAAATACCTTAGGAATGCTAGAGAAAGAGGAACATTAATTAAATAGATGATTTAATTAACGTTGATGAAGAAGACGAAATGGATGGATGAAAGGGATGAATTTGACCTTTTGTGAGGGGTCAAATTTGGATGTCTAGACTAAGATATATCAGATATGATAATGCATATATTATAAAAGTTTCTAATGACCTTTCTTCTATGGACAAGGTGGGATGAAGTACCAACATTAAATGACTGTCATTATTAAATGACCTAGGACTCTAATATTTAATAAAAGCTAAAAAGATAAAATCTTACCTAAATGATTTAAATATGCCTAGGAACTAAGTGGACGTAACATGGAAATATGACACCACTAAGTAACTAGTTAAGAAAAGTACCTATTTACACCCACATCAATTTGAATCTTGAGCACCATATTCATTTTGTTTATAATGATAGAAACAACAACAACAATTACTCTATTAGTCTTGAAATTTATCTAGCAAATCTCTTTCAATATGTTAGCTTTGGGGTCACAACTTTTTCTAGTGTTTAGCTTTGAATGATAGTAGTACAAATGAAGAGTCACTAGATAAAAAATATTTTACTATTATTTTTCCTAGGTATATGGACGGTGAAGCCACAATAGTGGTTTACAATTCAAGTGAGGAAGGAAAACTCACAAAAAATGACCCCAAGGCAAAAAATGTGATTTTGGGGGTTCGTACGAACCTACTGGTTTGATTGAACCCATAAGGGGTTCAATCGAACAAGGGTTCGAGTGAATCTTGGCGGCCAAGAAAACAAAAAAATGCATTGTAAAGGAGTTTGAGCGAACCACTTTGAAGGGGTCCGGTCGAACCCTAGTTCGAGCAAACCCCTAGTGGTTCACTCAAACCCCTAGGGGTACATACGAACCCCCCTTAACCCTCATCCCCCCCCCCTGAGACACAAAAAAAACCTTAATTTTGGCACTTCAGAGCTCTAGTTGAGGATGAAAATGGATGAATCTTCACAAACCCAACTGGAGTGAGCTAGTCCTCAGAATGAGCTATCCAAAAAATATAATTTTAATATGTTTTTGTTTTACTATGTATTTGTTTTTTTAATTTGATTAAACATAGGTTTTTCATCGAAAATGGTCTCTATTCTGCACATGTGGAAAAATAGCAGATTATCAAAAAAACTATCTAACCAAGTGGAAGCACCAGATATTGGAGTTTCAAATCTAAATTTGAAAGAATAGAATTTTATCCTTCATGGAAAAAAAGTTATGCGTTATACGATGTGCATCACTTTTTTAAAATGTTGTTTTCTGAAAAATACAATTTTTCATGGGAGATGGAAAAAGAAGTGCAATTTGATTCCAAAATTTTTGAAAAAAATATTTTTAGAATCTACAGAAAAAATCTGACGAGACTCTAGTTTCCATCATCTTCAAATTCCTCATGGTTTAGCCGCTATAGGTGCCTGAATGTGAAGATTTAGTTAAACATAATAATTTCAGTGTCTAGTTTGGCCAAAAATTGTAAACCACTATTATGGGATCACCCTGGAAGGAGTAAGTAAATTGGAGGCATCTAAGTGAAGCATGATATTGATAAAATGAAGTTTTCATTAGTAGCTTGAACATAAATTAGCCATTATTTAGTCACTATTAGCTCATTATTAATAGTAAATTCAGAACTTGATCACTTTGTGTTTTAGTTTAGGACTTGTGAGGATTTTGAATTGATTTTTATGAAGATATGTTTTAGAATAGTCATCTTTTAGTGTTTCATTGGACTTCCTGGTAGAGATTTTAAATTTTGGATTATTTTTAGCTGGTTCCATATATTTTGATGATATTTTGCCCCTGTGCTTGGTGGTTTTGATTAGGGTTTTAAGGTTTGTTACCCTTGTTCCACTTCTTTAAAGGTCTTAAAACCTTACTTTATATTTTTACATTGACCTCTTGTACCAGGTTGTCGGTTGTCTTATTTACAACCTATGTCATCTTTCTCGTTGTTTATACCAGCCCCTTCTCCCAGGCCCGTCGATCATCGAGTGTTTTTCATCACTTTAATCCTACCAAGGTTGGCCCAAAATATTTTGCCATTTTAAAGACTTAAGTCCTAATTCCTTAATCATTTTCCTAAAGGGTCTTCACCCATTAACCTATCCATGGCCCCTTCTTTATGACTAAATTTGTTGCATGTGCAGGAAATCTTAGTCGTTGGATGAAAAGACCGAATCCCCTAGCTATGTGTGTACACTGTGCATCAATTAAAATATACATTTCTGTTGGGTCGCATGGTGTGTGTGAGGGTGCCATGTGCCTTCTGTCGTATGTGGGACCCAATGCCCACTATCAGGCTCAATTCTTTGAGGCAATGGATCCATGACTCTGATGTACCACCCGATCTCAATCTTGGTCGTAGTGAGTGTGTCACGCAAGGTTTTAAATATTGTAACCTAATGCATTGCACGGTCCACGTGATGGTGACACGTGGACTTTGCTGGCGGTGTAAGGGCATTGGGTGGGACTAGTAGGTGGTGGATGTGTCTTTTGACTCAGATGGACACCATTAGCTAGTGGACTCGGTGTATGAGAATGAGGATTTTTCAAACATAATTGACTCAATTTGAGTCATCCAAAGGACCACCTCATCAATGAATTAATGACTCACATTCAAAATAGTAGAACCAAACATGTGATGGTTGTTGTGGCTTTGTGAGGAGCAAGCATTAATGGTGTATGTTTTGTAGAGGATATCAATTTGATCCTCATTCGTGTGAAGAGTTATTTCCTTTTAATTATGAAGAATGATACGTGGATTTCCATGTACCTTAGAGATTAACGGTGGTGAAAAGGATGCCAAAAAATTATCACTCACTCGCTTGTGTTCCTCTTTAAGCATTGATGTTCGACATCATTAATTGGCTCAATAAATGTAGTTGGAGGATCATCATTTTCACCATTGCAATTAGGAGTCTGATTTCGCTGTGCTTGAGTAGTGATTACTCTTGCATAAGTTTCATATATTGGTGCAAGATGAGTAGGTCGACTACTTCCCTGCCATCTATGCGAAGGTCTACAAGATTTAATGTGCAAAGGTCTCATGGTGATGCTCCAATAAATGAGCACAATACTTCTAAAAGCACTCCCATCCCGAAGGGTGATTGCAATGAGCCCGTGTAAGTTGTTGCTAGATGCAACTCTTAGTTGAAAGGCCAGGCTACAATTGTAGAGGAAACAATGGATATCAAAAAAAATAAGCCCGTGGAGTTCAGGAGAGGATCAAGAGTGAAGATAAGGTATGGTCGAGGCATTCTAGGAAGGTAGAATTCACTTATCAACATTTCAGATGACTCTCTTTATAGTGATACAAAAATTGACTCTGGTTATGGCTGATATCTTATGGCCTTAACTGAATTGGTTGGTTTGAATGAGGAAGTGCTCATAGTTTCCCTAATTTCTATGAAAGCACCATGTGAACATATTGGTTCTATTGTTAAGAAGAATGCTGATGAAGAGGAGGGAGTGGTTTTTTCACCTCATGTTGTTGCGAAGATGTGAAGTGGGCACGTGTACCATGGTCTTGGTGCTGGTTTTGGTTCTAGGTGATTGAGGTGGTGTATGGGTTTCAAATTTTGTTGTGATAATGATAATGCTGGGGGTTTGTGCTGGTGAATGTGGACAACAAAGACTCAATGACATTTTGTACTGGTTGTGGTGACATCGGCTTGGTTTGGTGGGTATTATGGCAATTTTGATTCCCCTGCTGGGTAAATGATTACATCTAACCATCTGGGGAATTTTGAAATGCATTTGAAATTTTGTGCTGGAATGAATTTTTTTCTGAAATGTAACTATAATGAGCCCGATGATTGTTGCTCCCTTGGTCTATAAAAGGGATTTCAAGGATCATTTATGGGGGTTGAGAAACTTTGAGCTTAGAAAAGTCTAGGTAGATTCAAGTGTAAAAACATATATGGAGCAGAACGCTTGATGAATTTACTAGTAAATTGTCTTGGGTATAGGTCATATATGTAATGTTCTTAAATAGTTCTATGCAAATTACTGATATCAAAATAAATCTAGGAAATTAAAGTATGTACTGTCCTATGTATAGTTATGATAGGTTATGAATGAAAATATCAAGCATATTTTTGTTTGTCTTTAGTGGTTTAGTTGAATGTATGGCTCTATTCTATGTTTTGACTCAAAGAGTTGATTAAATACTTGAAGAGAGCTATAAATCTGTAATGATTTGGATGGGATTTGGTAAGAAGTAATGCTTTAGTTAGTGTGAGTTTTTTGTAATGTAAGGCATTACAAGGATAGTCCATCTATTTTAGAATTAAAAAATTTGTGTATTACTGGATATTTCATATTTGACTCCATTTACCCAATTGATGAGGCACTGGCCTTTTTGTCAAGAGTTTGTGCAATTAATGAACTGGTGATATGCCCAGCTATAAGTTCAGAATAAGAATAATACTTATCAAAATTTGGTTAATTCTGAGACGAAAGTCCATTGCACATCCTTTTTCCTAGTAAATGAATAGTTATTTACTTAAAGACCAACAAAATCTTTGTAGATGTTCATTTTCCACAAACAGGAACCTATTTGTGTATGGAAGTGTTATTAAGGAATTAAATATTAGATGAACATAGTAAGGAATACCCTCCTATGTCCCACAGAGCCTGAAGAGTAGGAGTAGGGGTTGTCAAATCCATACTTGTTTGTTGGCCACTAGCTTTGGTGATTCTTGAGTATATAGGTTGGTTGCCTTTTAGAGAGTCTCAGGGTTTAGATGGAAAAAACACCAACACTTCGATTAAGTAGTTATCATTTTGGGTATTTAATAAGTTGCATCCTTGCTAATAGAAAATCCTTTTTGTGTACAATTTTTTTGGAAGAAATATTTTTTGCATACTTGACATTGGTGCTCATATTTTGTTCTCATTTTTCCACAAAACTATACTTTATGCTTCTTGAGTCTTTAGGTTGATTTTTATATAATGATTTGTTATATTATTTAATGTATTATTATATTTTTTATAATTGATCATTGATTATAAAATTCCATATCTAAGTAGTGAGGTTTTAATCCTTCTCTCACCTAGTTGCATTTCCTACAAATATGACTTTTTCTTGTATAAATTGTGACTTTGAAGGTAGATATTATTTGGATATTAGAGGAGTGTATCTCATGGTTGATGAGATGAATCACATTCATTTAAACTATTAAACATTGTATCCTCTAAATGAAATAGTGATTGTGTTCATAAATCTTTGTGTTATCTTGAGTAGTTTGGTTATTTGAGTTGGTTCATTGGATTTTGGTCTTAGGTATTTTGTTTATGCAAATATCAAAATATTTTTATGTTGCACCTAAGAAATATTACATGGTTCTACATATCTTACATTTTTATAATGAGGGAAAGGTTTAGGAAGTAGAGAGAAAGATAATAAAACATGGGAATGCACACTAAAGTGCATGCAGAAATATAAGGAAAACATTATAAATTAGGCACTTTTTAACCTTATGATACCTTGATGACTATCTCTAATATATATTATTTTCAAGATTATCATTTGAAATGTTTTACTTATCACATGATGCCATATTTGAAATTTATCACTTTATATGACCTATGTATTTACATACTTGTATCTTATTAGATTCATTTTAGCTTTCCTCCAATTCCTTGCAACCAATTGAGACAATCAATAAAAGGGGGCATATACCATCACCAACACTCTTATGTTCATCACCAAAACTCTTATGTTCAAATTAAAGAGAACCATAATTTCTTATATAAAGAATCATCATCATACCTAAATAGATCATGAACAAAACTATATGGTTGTGCCTAAAGTGTCGTACAACATAATTTCCATTACACTACATAGAGTACTATAATATCACTTTTCATGTATAAGTAGATATTTTAAGCCTATTTTCTCCATCTTCTCCTGCATTTTCATAGACAATTGAATTATTGTGTAGTTGTGGATGTTTCTAGTTGCATGATATAATTTATTCATTACATATATTTTCTCCATTTTTATCTTTTATGGAGCATTTAGACAAAGTACAATAATACATGAAGAAGTCAAGCTGGATCCATGTCTTTACATGAGCCCTATACCTTTTTATTTTTTAATATTTATTTTTATGTTGATCTCTTGGATGTTCATATAAATTGAAATACATTATCATATTAGATTCACACGAACCTTAAAGTGGATGTGAAATGTAATGGTAAAATTTGAATACTCATGTGAATTTTTATTTAGTTTTTGGTTCATTTCAATAGAATGACTTAGGTTGTCTTATTCCCTACATAGTGACATGTGGTGCACTCTCAAGCTAAGTTGTCCTATTCCCTAATCTTTTTACACATTTCCATACATTCAATTTTATCCTAACCCTTTTTGCATCTATTCTCACACATTTGCCTCATTATCAACCTAAAATTCTATACATTTTTGTGAAATCTTAAAGGATTAAAACTCTGACCCTTTTTACAATAAAGAGACTGTTGATTTGAAAGAGGTGTCTAAATAAAGCAGGGTTCTGATAAGATGAAGTTTCCGTCAGTAGGTTAACCAGAAACTCACCCACTATTTACTTGTGATAAACTAGTTTTGGACAGTCATTTAATGGGTCTTCTTTTTCCGTCTTTTAAATTAGGACAGTGGTTAAATTGATTCTTTTGAAGAAATGTTGTAGAGTGTAGGTAATCATATTTTCGTACTCTTTGTTTTGTCAGCAAATGATGTTTATCAGTAAAATATTGTTGGATGCTTAATAGCTTCTGTACATAGAAACTTTTTGAAATAAAAACTTAATAAATTCATTAGTGTTGTGAGAATATTTTTTTATATGATTAAGATAAGAAATTTTACAAAGAAATAGTTGAAGAAAAGTAATAGAGACAATTATAAGACAACAAACAAAGATATAGCAAAAGTCGTGAACAGTAATATAACAGATTATAACAGACCAACAAACATGTACTGAATGTCTAAAAATCAATTGCAATTTCATTAAATTAAGAAAAGAAATGTTACAGAAAAATAGCTGAAGAAACGTAACAAAAACAGTTATATGGCAGCGAACAAGGATGTTGCAGAAAATTGAACAACAAAAAAGATTATAATAGACCAACAAATCAATTGTGAGAATAATTTTGTTCTTAATTTTTTAAAGTTTTTTAATCATAGTTCAAATTCTAGAAAAATTGGTAAAATTTCAAGTTTCATTAAATATAACGTATATAAAAACAACACATTTCTAATAGAAAAAAGAGTAATATATCTTGACAAATATCTGATTTAAACTATGTATGTTTCTTGTTTTATCTACAACCACCAATCATATTTTAGATAGATTTTGTGAAGTACATATTGTAAGTCAAAATATTAATATATTAAAAAAGAAAATGTCTTTTTGACTATATTAAAAAGATTAACCACTTGTAATAGAAAAAGAATAATATATCTTGACACACTTTTGATTTAAACCATGTATGTTTTTTTTTATCTACTACTACCAACCATATTTTAAATACATTTTGTGAAATACTTATTGTAAATCAAAATAATGAGTGACAGCTCAGGAGACTGTACACGAAAAGAAAGTTAGAAAGAAAATGTGTCTTTTATTTACACGGACTATATTAAAAAAAAGGTTATGGGTGAATCAATTTTCATGTTGTATTAAAGTTGTTAGCATTATAGATCTTGTAAATCAAAATAATGAGTGACAGCTCAGGAGACTGTACACGAAAAGAAAGTTAGAAAGAAAATGTGTCTTTTATTTACACGGACTATATTAAAAAAAAGGTTATGGGTGAATCAATTTTCATGTTGTATTAAAGTTGTTAGCATTATAGATCTTGTAAATCAAAATAATGAGTGACAGCTCAGGAGACTGTACACGAAAAGAAAGTTAGAAAGAAAATGTGTCTTTTATTTACACAAACTATATTAAAAAAAGGTTATCGGTGAATCAATTTTCGCACTGTATTAAAGTTGTTAGCATTATAAATCTTGTAAATCAAAATAATGAGTGACAGCTCAGGAGACTGTACACGAAAAGAAAGTTAGAAAGAAAATGTGTCTTTTATTTACACAGACTATATTTAAAAAAGGTTATCGGTGAATCAATTTTCGCACTGTATTAAAGTTGTTAGCATTATAAATCTTGTAAATCAAAATAATGAGTGACAATTGAAGAGACTGTACACGAAAAATAGATAGAAAGAAAATGTCTTTTTATTTATACAGACTATATTAAAAAAAAATTTATCGATGAATCAATTCACGCTGTATTAAAGTTGTTAGCATTATAAATCAATCAATCTCTCTGAAAAAGTTCTTTGCCACGAAATCCGGGCGGACCGCTTACCCACTTCGAATCGTATGAATTGAGAGAGTGATCTTTTGTTAGACTGAAAATGACGAAGCTTCATTTTTATTCTATTTTATTGTGGGAGATGTATCAAAGTGTAATAAGGAAGGATTCTTTCACATCAATCAACTATTCGTTGGAAACTTGGGAAGGTTCTGCACCACCGAAACTTAACAATTTGATGTGATTTAAGATTTTTGTATGACTAGCATTGCTAGTTAATGTATACAAATAAATGTTTATATTAAATCTAGTAGTATCTAACATTTAATATGTTTTTTTTATACTAGTTTCATAATATTTTTTTTAAGGATATTATAATTGTAGTTATGGGTATTGAGATAGTTGATTCAAACTTTCTTTTTAATTATTACATAATATTTTGTTTCATAATGTTTTTAAAATATATATATATATATATATATTGATTTTTTTAATAATTCTTTTTTTTGTTATTGATATTTTGTAAGTTAAATCTTTTAGTACTTTCCATATACATGTACATGTCAGGTATGAAGACATTAGTGAAAGTGAATGAAAATACATATTTTAATTTATTTACAATAGAAACGAATTATATGGTTAGAAAACTAAGAAGTAGAGTAAGAATTTGTTGGTAGTTTTTGAGATTTTTTTTGTAAAGTGAATAGAATTGGTTATTAAACAAGGTAAATTAATATAAATGTTATCTTTTCAAAGAGTATGAAAATGTAATGCTATTAATGCAGCATTGGACTATCCATTAAAAGATTATATGGAAGTAAATATAAATTAATATACGAAGATAAATACATATATGACACTAGATGTTAATGGAGACCCTTGTAAGAAAAAACTCCATAATAAAAAAGAGACAAGTTGTAGAGCAGTAAAAATAAAGAGCAAATGATTTACATTGCAAACAAAAAGAAGAATTTCATTATATTAATTCGGGGTAAAAAAATATGCAACACACTTTCTCCCTTCAATCTATTAGCATTCTAGTAGCCCTTATGTACCTATGAAATCTCTATAAAAATCATATTAACAACCTCTCATGTATGTGCAAAAATTAATAGGCACTAGAAAGATGTAGTTTTACAATAACATGGACCCCATAATTATGGGTCAAGAAAACAGTGAGAAAATACCAAAAAATAAAAAAATAAAAAAATTTGGGGGGTGCTAACCCCAATCCAAACTAGGGGATATGATCCATAGATTCCCCCAAAGACCCTTCTTGTACATCCTTTGGGTACACTTGCAAGAGACTTCGACTAAGAATGGTGAGGTTGAAGAGCCATTTGGACCCACTTGTCACATAATATATTACACATATGATTGAAATTAAGTGTCACACTATTATAAAAATATTTCACATGATATTATACTTTGCTGTAACATCCAAAGGAATCATAAAGTAAATCAGCCACAAAATCCTAGACACCCATGCCTTTTCTACAGTAAGAAAAAAATGTTGAGATCATTATCTTTGTGATGGAGTCTCCAACATTAATTTGAGTGTCAACCTTTTGCGACATAACCTTACCATTATTTAGCGTTCCACAAAACAATAAAAAATTGAACATCAACATGCATAGTAAAAGTATAGTACATGGGGTTCTTAGCCAAATAAGTAGTATTTTGACTATTATAAGTAATTCTAATGACCTTGTTGACACCAATTCTTGTATGCCTAAAATTACAATTTTTTTCTAGGTCTTTTGTCCCCTTTTTTAGTTGAGCCCCTTTTGACCCATATTTTATACCCAATCAAAGAAATATTCAATGTGACTCCTTGGTCAAAATTGTACCTAAACTTTGTACTTTTCCTCCCATATTTTTGGAACATATGTCTAAAATATCCAAAAAATCATGGGCTTCTCTTTATCATTGTTTACTTCAAGTGGGGTTTTAGGTTTCCACTTACCTTCATATGTGCATTGAGCTCCTTGTAATATTGTGTTGTTTGATTTGTTAGGTTTTAAAACTTAACTCTACTAGCGTGCATTCCATTCATTCCGCACTTCCCCCCAACTTTCTTTCACCCAAGTATTTGGTCTCTTCATTTCCTAATTATCACCCCTTATCAAGTTCTCAAAAATTTTCTTACTACCTTCCCCCAAAGATATGTGGTCAATTTTTCATGCCTAATTTATAAATCATGAAATCCCATTTTGACTAAGTCTTTCCATTGGCAAAAAAAATACAATAACCAAGGCCTCCTTTCCTTTTACCTCAACAAGCTTATACATTTATACTTATTTCTATCTCTCTATCTAAAATTTATGTTGTAAGTGGCATGCCTGATCCTTGATTCTCAATATCTTTTTTTCTTAGTCCCCAATACCATATTTTTAGGATTTTTCCTACTTGTCTTCCCAAAATAGTTTTCTATTATCCTTGATGACATCCACCTCATTTTTCACTATTTTCAAGTTTTCATACTTCTTTATCTCTTCCTTCTAAAAATGCATCTTGCATTTTATATTCTTGAAACTTGATCTCCACTCCTCTTCACATTTCCTCTTCTCAAAATTTTGGAACTCACAATAATTTTATACCCTATTTGTAAAATTATCATAATGTATTGTAAATTATTGATCCCCACCTCCATTTTGAACTCACCTTTAAAATTTCATATTTCTTCATTCCATATTCCAAATAATGTATCTCACAAATTGTAATCCTACACCCCAAACGTCAATGCCTATTGTTTTTCTTAACCTATGGATTTTCACCTACTATTCCCAAAGATATATAGTATGTTTAAACTCCAATATTTGATTCCCATGAGTTTCCCCTCTTTTTCACTTTCTCCTTTACATTTTTAATATTGGTTTATTCCTTTTCTATAATGCTTGTCCATCCTTGACACCCTTGCATTTAATATTTGGGTTACCTAGCCCCCTTGGCATTTGGGCATCCAATCAATTTTTTTAAATTTTTTTATGACATTATACTACCAATATATTTTGACCACAATGCACTTCTTAGGCATGATTTTCCTTGATTCTCAATGCTCAAGATTATTATTTTAAACTTACTCCACTACATTATCTATAATTCCATTAATGGTCAAAGATGATTGTGATTGTGTACAACTATCACATTCTTACCTAAACATAATTTTACCCCTAAAGGCATAGATCTACACTAACACAAGTTTCATAAGAAGAATTTGAGTGAAAAAGTGAAACTTAAAGATCTTGATGGAATATTCTCATATTACCATCAATAATTACAAGTGAAGAGATCAACTTGAGTAAAGCATCAACATGGTGCAGACCTAGATTTTTATTGTGCACTATAACTTATAATTTTGTAGCTTTTATTAAGGGCCAACCTTGATGGATTCTAAGGAAATTTTTAAAATATTTGGGCTAATCTATGAATTTTTTTTATAACTAACTATCATACTTTTGGTGGATCTTTTAAATTCCCCCCCATTAGTTTTCTTTTACTATGTCCTTGGTTCTAATTTGTTTGGTTTGGAATTTGGGTTTTATCATAAATCTTCTTCATGGATGTTTTATTCGAGTGTTGACTTGTTATTGTAGGTGGACGGTTGCATAAGTATGGTCTAAACCCTCTTTGGTCGTTGCATTACTGGCCCCTCTTTACCTTCCCTCTCAGTCTTTTGCATTTCGACCGTGTTTTATTTTTCCTTAGTGTTAGGTTGATAAACGACTAAAGTTTTAGACTAAATATCTAAAATCTTCGGCCTTGAGGGTCATTTCCCTATCCACCTAGTTAGTCATTTTAGGAATAATTTTTTCACATGTGCAGGTTTCTTAACCATCAAATGGAATGATTTGCATCCTGACTGTTCCTTGCTGGCCTCGCAAGGTTTTCGATGATGTCACAATAATGTTGTGAGGTATTGGAGATGTTGCCATCTGTCCCCTGTGACCGTGGGGGCCAGTCCTTGTTCATTGAATGATGAAGGATACTGATGCTGACAACTGTTTTCTTTAGCAACGCATCATGGTCGTTCCTCGCTGACCTCACATAATTAAAACACCAATTTCAATAATTTTGCAAGGTGTGCGAGATGTGGACGCATGGACGCCAATGCTATATGAGAGATGATCGAGGTGTGACCCTTTCATGCTAAGGTGGTGTCATGTAGGTGAATTTCTATTCGCCTGAGGTTTGGTAAACAAATGTGGCATTTTCAAACCACTTTTGACTTGATCTGAGTCGTTCTTTCTGGCTTACATTGATTTGGATGAACGACTGGCATTTGAAATAGGCTGGTGTTGTACTATAGCCATTTTATCTTGCACGAGTGAATAGTAATGGTTGAGTTCAGACTATGCTCCCATTATTAAATGCTAAAAGATCAGTGAATTGCTATTTTCATGTGTATTTCCGCACTGAAGAAGAACTTCTTGATACCAAGTGAAGCGAGTCATCTTCATGAAAATTTAGCCTCAATGCCATTGAAATTTTGTAGGTGAAACCGTAAGTAACAAATATACCATATCCTATATTTTCAGAAGGTCTTATGGTTGTTTGAGAACAATTATTGACTTATTTTTGTTTTGTTCCTGAGGGATTGTTTGGGTTAGTTTTCTCTAAAAACAAAAAGTTTTAAAGCTTTTCCTGATAATTGTTGTAGCTTCTTGAATTGTGAAGCATTTTGTTTAGGGCTATAGGGTGTAAGCTATGATTTTTTGACACTTCATAACCCTAGCTTGAATTATTCTTTGTTGTGTAAATGGCACCCAAGGCTCGAAGCTCTAGCTCTAAAACCTCTACTAGGCCGTTTTCTTAGGATATTATAGACTTATTAAAAATCTCTACCAGCCAAAAGCTTGAGGGAAAGGCTTTGTTTTATGGGACCTTACTCTTGGAAGGGTCAACTGATAAAAAATATGTGATTCGGGATGTTGAGCTACTGTATACCGGATGACAGTTTTTCTCAAATTGGTTTGGGAACAGGAATTTATGTGTTCCTCTATGTAACCCTTGGAGGTTGGATCTTGGTAGGCTGGTGGTCCGTAATGTATATTTGGATGTAGATTTGTTGAAAGATGTTGCTGCAAGGTATGACCTTGTAACCAGAGTCATTGGAAACACATTATGGCATAGAAATGGTGAAGATAACAAGGGAGGAAATTATAGAGATATTTGGTCTACATGAATGGAGTCAAGATATGGTTACTATTGATCTTGAGGTTTTCATAAAAGAATACAGAAATACTAAGGGTTTGTTCAGAACATCTCTACGGTTACCTCATTTGGAAACCTTGGGAAGAGGAAAGAATAGGAAGTAGGCAGTGATTGGTAAAAATGAGCCAAAACCTTTTCCTGTGAATTAATTTTCTAACTATTTCAAGAAGACATTTTGTGCCTTGTGCTAGGTTCTAGGAATTAGTTTGAAGACCACTCTACCTACTGATATCATGTACATGGTTGTCAATCTCTAACATCCATGTTTTAATGTGGTATATGATTTTGCCACTTACTTGGCATAAAAAATGCATGGGTGTCTGGTGGCCCTTAAGGAAGGAAAGAATTGGGTTGGTTTTAGGTGGTTTTCCCTGTTGATGCACATGTTTTTGTATAGGGTCCAAGCAGTGTTTGGGTAGGATATGGAATTGAAGAATGAGGATAATGTTGACATGCCCGTCCAATATTGGACCAGGATCCTTGATATGCATGATTATAAATTTGATTATGTAACGTTCCAAAATTTCTTTGGGTCCAATTTAAGAAGAGCTCTGGTTCATAATCCACCCAAGATTCCTAAGGAGATTCATGATTTCTTGAGGCCAATGGAAAGAAGGCCTGAATAAAATTTGACACACAATTGGGGAGATATTTCCTTTACCAAGATGGTGAAGAAGAAGCAAGAAAAGATACCTGCTTTTAATCCCATACCAAATATCAATAGTGAGCTGAATAGGGCTATATATGCCATTAACAATTTTGAAAATTTGGTGGGGATTCTAAAGGATGAATGGGTTGTGGAAGAAAGGGGAAAGTCACAAACTATTGAGGAATACCCTAAAGTAAGGTTGGAGGAAAGACCTACCTATCAGCCCTTGAAGAAGATCAAGGTTTTTTCTAGGAGAAGAGGAAGTAGGGCTGAAGACGTTGCTAAGGGCGTTGTACCTTCATCTTCAGGGCAGTCATTACCAAATATTGTTGATCTCGATTCCCCTCCAAGGCTTTTTGACCAAACATGTCCATCATCACCAAAGAGACAAAAAATTGGAAGAACAAAGGTGGTTGAATATGATGACGATGGGGATGAAGAGATCATTGTCACTCCTGATGAAATGCATCAGGGAATGCCATCATTTCCACATGAAATTCCATCAATTTTTGGAACAATTGTTTTAAGGTTGGGAAAAGATGAAATAAGCGGGATAACCAACAATGATGACTCGAGGATGGAAGCTTGTAGAGAGTTCATGACTGATGACTCTTTTATCAAGACCAATTCTTTTAAGGATTTTGTATGGAGGGCACATGTTTCATTATATGCTAAGAAGGTGGCTCAAGAAAGAAGTTTGCACCCTGAGCTCCCATAACAAGTAATTCAATCTAATATCAGGTTGCAAATGAAGGAAATATTCAAAGAAATAACACCAAATCAAGGCTGAGCACTGGTACGGAAGAGTGGAGTATTGTTACTTCTTGAATGGGATATTGTTGATGCTGTGGTGTTCGATACAATAAGAATGGCCAATAGGCCACTTCTTGCAACCGATGAAGAAGCTACATTAGCACTTAAAGGGTCAACCTTTAGTGAGGAGTGGGATGCTTTGGAAATCCGGTATTTTTCCACTGGATCTAGGAAGCCAGTAGTCGCAAAACCATCTGATTTCAGTGTTCACCTTGTTGTAAGAAGAGTTGTTGATACCCCAGCATTGGAAGTTGCAGATATGGTAGTAAATGTTGCCAAGTTCACTAGGGAAACTATTGAGGATTTGACGAAGGATCGAGATATTTTTGAGAGGCCAATACAATGACATTGTTATTGAATATAATAAGAGTCAACAAAAGGTGGAAGAGCTAGAAAATGAGTTGGCATTACTAAAGAAACAAATGGAGATATTGAAGTCTCAAGGGTAGGCTAGCTCTAGCCACACTATCTTTGACCCACCATTGGAGCAACCTCAACCCTCTTCACAAGGAAAGTCCTTAGCTATTGTTCCATATAATATGGGACATGTGCCTATTACAGTT
This sequence comes from Sequoiadendron giganteum, assembly GCA_007115665.2. Classification (NCBI taxonomy): domain Eukaryota; kingdom Viridiplantae; phylum Streptophyta; class Pinopsida; order Cupressales; family Cupressaceae; genus Sequoiadendron; species Sequoiadendron giganteum. The sequence continues at coordinate 63,595,309 of VCHN02000014.1, read as the reverse complement.
GAAAGGAATAATAGCCTGAGAGGAGGAATCTCTAGGGAGAAATTAATTTTTCAAGTTGAGGAGTATAAGGAGATGGTGCAACAAATCCAGGAATCAACGGGGAAGAGAAATTTGATGATTTTGGACATTGTGTTGAGACATTTAAATAGGAGGGTCTAGGGAAAATTAAATAGTGTTCATACAAGTTATGCTCTAATGTTGCAAGCACTTAAGATGTTCCCGAGAGATAGAGAATTGGCCACCCCATTGCTAGATAGATGGAGCCCCAGATTTGAGAAATTGACATTCATGGTAGTTGGAGCAAAACAACATGGGGATAAGTATCCTATGGTTATACCAACTTATCAATTTGTCAAAGGAGTTGTGGAGAAAAAGTTTCAGTGGTATGTTGCCCCTATGGAGTTAAAGATCAAAGAGTTAAAGGCTAAATATGATGGAATGGGCTTAACTCCATTACCACAAATTTTGCATAGTCATGATGACGTAAAACATTTGTAGGTTTGGAAAGATCAAATGGCTAATATAATGATAGCTCAAACACATGAGATATGAAGAAATGTTGACATCGGTATGTTGGAGAATACACTTGAGAAACTATCATTTGTCATTAGTTTCTTAGAAGACTTTGATAAGGAGGCCATGTCAATAATGGTAAAATATGCACCTTATCGAGATAAAATTAATTTGGTTATTGCTTTTAAGTGGCCATCTGAGGAAGATTTTGAATAATGGAAAAAGGTGTTCACTGATGAGTTTGAAATATGAGTACTAAGGTCGAGAAATGCAACTTGGTCATGTATAATACATGTCTGGCCTCAGAAGTTACATTTGAAAATATGCATTCCTCTCTCGACTTTAGGTACAAGCTGCGTAGGTGGAATAAAGTGTTATAACGGTTTAAGATGCCTTTGGTATGAACAAGTTTCCTTTTGAAAGGCAGTTTTCTCTTCCTCCACAACAACTAATGATTATTCTTGTCTTATGCCTTTTCCCTCCAATCGCATGATGCAAATGTAATTGAATTGGGACTTAGCGGTCCAATGAAAAATGAACATGTGTACCCTCTGGCCTAAAGCTTGTTTTGCTCCCTTGTTTTATAAAAGGGAATTCTGGGCCATGGTACAGGGTCGATTGTTGAATCCAAGATTTGAGAAAGAAGAGTTTAATGATACAAAGAGTATGAATGTAAATCCCGGTCTTAAGGTTTTGAGTTAGATAAAAGAACTTAGTCAATTATGGGGTTCTTAGGCATGTTTGTATTGAATATGAAAATCTCTTGAGTCTATTTTCTCTCCTGTTGTGATATCTTGTGTGAATTATTAATAAAATATTAATCCAAGATTGTTTTCATTGATCTTCATTGTTCTTTACTGTGAATTACATTTTAACAATGGCTCTGGTTCAAAGGATCAGTTAAATACATCACTTAATGTGTAAGTTCATGCAAGCTAGCAATTGGATTCACAAAGTAGTGATAGACTTCGGTGCAAATCTATGGATTGTAATGCAATTCATATAGATCATAATTGTTTAAGATGAAATCTGCCCTGTAGTTCAGTTTTCTCATTTGACTCAGTGCTTTAGGATATGGCATTAGTATTCTAATCATGGTTATGTTTCTCATGTCTTATGTTTTGATGGTAGAACATTTTATCCAAATATTTCCTATCAACCTATTTTAGTTATGTTTGTGATTCTTTGCTAATAGAACTCGAGCCTTTTTGAGGAGTAGCCGATTTATTGAAGGTTTTCATCCTTTTAGCGTGGATGAGGAATCTATCTGTTGTACGTGAATATGTAGTTGAAATTGTTTTAAGTTGTATTTGAAAAGCATATTTTAGGGAATACCCCCCTTGGGTCTTACAGAGCCCGAAGTGTAGGAGAAATAGTATTATCGCTTTTCTCGTCAAGTTGGCCAATCGCTTCCTAGACTTTTATCATTGAATGTGGGAAATCCATAGAAGCTCTTGGGAAGTCTGCTTGGGTTGTGAAAATTAAAACACCAACAAATTTAATGTGCAAATTGTTTTTAAACTCTCAAAAAACATAGACATGGTATTTTTTTGTTAAATTAGTTTTTGTCATGGAAATATATTCGCTTTAGTAAGTGAATATAAGAAACCCTATAATTTGTCTCCTTTTTCTATTGAATGCTTAAAAGAATCTAACAAGATTCTAAGTGCATGTTTTTTGAACTTGTATTAAACATATTATTTGTTTGTATTCTTGGAGTTTAGTAAATTAGAAAACATTCCTAATATGATATGCGGGGTGTTTGAACTAGAAATGGAAAATATGAATGGGTTGTATTGCAAAGGAAAGTAAGCATTTGAGAGTCTAAGGTTTGCATGGTAGAGCCAAGTGAATTAGGCTTATTTAAAAATGGAAATCACATTATTATTGTCATTGTTGGTTTTGGTTTGAATTTTTTATTACAAGATTGGGCACCATTTTTTCTTGATTACAATTGATCCAATTTATGAAGTTAAATGATAAATCATGCATTCAATTTCTATAAATTATGTATTCATAAAACCTATAGTGGTATCTAAAAGGATCATGTCTACATTTGTGAAATAAAATAAAAATCTCATGTATCTACAAATTTACAAAATATATAAAATCTTGAAATCTTCAGATATAAATTTATATAAAACTTGAGTAGTATAGACATTAGTGAAAATAAATAGGGATTATGCATTGTACCAATTGGACCTATTTTTTCTCCATAGTTTCCCTCAAAGATTCATATTATTCTTCAAGGACTATATCTAGATCACCCTATTGAGGCATATAGATCTCAAAGTATAGAAGATAAGATCCAATCTTGTTAAATTTGTCTTTTCCTATATTTAGTTTAACCATAGGTAAATGTCTCTTTTCATGGACCAACTTGATCCGTAAATCTAGGTATTGTGGCATGTTGCTTAGAATTGAGGTTTGTAAGGAAAATGACCAACTTGGTATACATTTTGAAGACCTTTACAAAATATTCATGGTATGATTGTATTTTTTGTGTATTTTTTATCCCATCAACTTATGCTAATAGAATAATGTGAATACTAAGAAAATGGTAAAATCAATATAATGAGCTCACTTTTAGTGGAATTTGCAAGGATATAGAAAATATTGATAGGAATGGGTACTCATATAGGAACATAATCCCAAACTTAAACTATTTTTTGTTAGGAATTTGGTTACCCATTATGGTTTTGGGACTCATAGCTAAATGAGCACCCATTAGAAACATTTCTTTTACAAGGGGTACGTGTTTCATAAAGATATTAAAAAAATTCCTTCTTCCAAGCATATTTTCTTTTATGTCCATATGGTGTGGATGACTAGTAAAAGTACTCCAAAATAGGAACCCTCATTAAACAACCTTAAAAAAAATCACTGTTCCTCCCTTCATAAGAGCCAATTTTCTAATTCCTAGGTAGGGAAACTTCCCATTTACATATATTTATATCTTTTCTATAGTTTTCTTTTAATTCTATAATTTAAACATAGTTTTGAAATTTATAATCCTTAACCAAATATTTTTAATTAAAAATAGAAACCCTAAGACTTTCTAAACCCTACAACTTTTAAATCATAAAACATAAACCCTAAATTTAAAAATTAGTGTTTGTAACTTAGAGTTAATTTAATTTAATTTAATTTATGATACATTCAAAAACCTAGAAATATCATTTGACCCATATATTGATCAACATATCAATTCAAAAACCCAAGACCTATTCTTTGAAAGAAGATAAGTAAGAGAAAGAAGATTCCTACACCAATATAAATGGAGGAGATAGTAAAAATATTCTTTTTAAACCCTTAACAATTACAGTTTAAGATACACATTTAGATATAATAAATAATCATGCAAAGAAAGAACAAACCATTACACAATTTTTACATTGGGAAAACATTTTGGGAGAAAAACCCACCCTTCAAAAGCACAAATCAACTATATAATCAGTAAATGGTGTTTAAGACACAGTCATAGATCCAAGCTCATTAGTAGGATTCTTCAACAACAATAAGATTTTTGAAGTGAATTTGGTATTATAATGGCACCAATAAAATATTCAAAACCTATTCTACTTTGTATATGCACAATTATTGAATAAATAGCACAATGCAAGAGAATATGGATACCTAAGATTGCCCCATGAAATGAATGCAATTATTGTATTATTTTATTGAGTCTCCCTAACATACACAACACCTACATGCATACAACATGTATGTTGGAAGTTGGAGGAAATTGTTGGTTTTCTTGTCATTAATATGGTTGTTGGCAACATGAGCATGATCATATGTAGTGTTGTCATTGATGTCAACATTGTGGTTTGATGTCAACATTGATGTAAAACTATTTGATGAGCATGAGTGATTATGATGATGAAAATCTAGTATATAGGTGTAATGTTTTTGGTTTGGTGCAAAATAGATGTGTTTGATATGCTAAGTCATAGAGTTCAGTTTTTAATGTACAATAAACCAGTTTTAAGGTCTGCATTGCTCCACCATGTAGAATAAGGTTATGCATTTCTAAGGTAATTTTGGTATATGTTGGAGGATCTTAAATCCAAAATTTCGTGTCCTGATGTCCTCTGATGTAAAAATTATGATTGAAAAAGTATCTAGTTTTCCAATGATAGTGGTACTAGTACATAGTACATGACTGGAATGCTTCACATTCCACCATGGAAGAATATTTGGTTATGCAAATTTTTTGGAGTCTTAAAGGTATCTAAATTAAGAGTGGTCCAAGTGGCAAGTGTTTTGGTGGTTTACATGGTGTGTTGTGAATGAAAAGATGGTTCCTGTCACCAATCTTTTTCTATCTAGTGCCAACCTAAAAAGTTTGGGGTTGTGTGAAGTTAAAGTATGAATTGAACAATATTAAGGGAATAACTATAGGTCCTCACCGACCTATTTTTATGTGTTATAAGTTTTTGTTTATGCAGCGAGGTGTGTATGGATGGATCTTGAGCCGACATGTTGATGACCTACATATCTCATCTAATTAGGTTGACCTAATTGATGTTGTAAGTGTTGAGGATGTAATGGGTATAAATGTAAGATTATTTTTTATATTGAGATGTGTGTGTATAATGCGAAGGATGTGAATATAAAGCAGAGTAGGAGGTGGAAGCGGTGTAGTGTGAATTGTGTTGATTCAGTTTTTTGATCTCCAATGTCCAACTATATCTCTTGCATATTATATATGTGTTATTAGCTATTCAAATCTTGGTAGTGAGCCATACCTCCTTTCTACTTCTCTTATTCACTAGATAGTGAGTCCTCCAAACAACATGTCCACATTAAGTGTGAAAATGTAAGCAATGACATTTTTCATGATATTTAGCCCCCACTTTAGTGAGAGGATGAACTTGCTTTAAGATCACACTAAGTAGACATTCAAGAGGGGTCCAAGCGTACTAATGCAGATGAAAAATGATGAAAAATATCAAAGGAGGTGGTTAAGCCCCCAAGACATAAGATCCTATGTCAAAATGACATAATCACAAAAGGACACGTACAAGGTGTATGATATGTAACATCAAGATACACAAACATACAATGTCAATAACAAAAAGATAGAAAAAAAACAAGAAAATAAATAAATAAAAAGAGGTGGATCAAGCCTCAATCTTTGGCCAACACAATGTGGATCAAATCTAAGCTCTTTGTCCAAAGATGCATGCTCACTCTAAGGCAACAAAACATTAGGTTGTCCACTGGGTGAGTATCCAAAGGGTGGATTAGTGAGAAATTCATGCCTCTGTATCGAATTCTCACCATATAATAAGAAAGTCATGCCCACGTTTAGGCTTCTCATCAAACATTATGTTGATCATCAAAGCTTGCACCTCTCCAATAGCCTTATGGGAAATTCAATGAGTGGGGGACCAATTTGTGCCTCATTGAATACCTCTAAGATTTTTATAGAAAGTCATCTCTTCTTTGAGTTTGGAGAAAAGGGTAGAAGAAAATGTAAATATAAAACATGAAAATGGCGATGCGCGAATGCTTTTACAACATTTCATACCCAATTATTTTTCTATGAATGATATATTAGACACATAATGCCACAACCCTTCATTTTTGGGAAGAGAATGAGCAACAAAGGCTAAATACAAGCACAGTGTAGTCTTTCAAATCTCCTTGTGAGAAGTGCTCATTAAGGTCCAATCAAGCATAAAAGTTACAAAAGTTAATAGAAAAACATTCAAAAATTACATAAACCCTTCCTCTTATTACACCATAATATGAAGAAACAATAACCCTTAAAGAAACTAGAGAAGTTCAACAGACATAATCCAATTTCTATAGGTTATTACTATATCATATAAGCTTACAACATGGAAATAAACTACTCAAACTATTTGAATTAAGCTTAACACAATGTTTTATTCTAAACGAAAACATAAAGAAGGAACTTGACAAAGGCCATAACATGCATAGTTTCAAATATTTCTTCCAAACAGATTGTGTTTAAATATCAAATTAACTTTAAAACAAAGGTCAGAAGCCAATCCAATAATAGTTTGAGTTAAAACAATATAACATGCTAGAGAAAAGTAGTGTTCTGCCAACTTCTAACTTCTGAAAAATACTTCTATAACTATTGAAAACTTAAAGAATTTTTTTCCAAAAGGGGGAACATTTTAGGAACTCCTTTCTATTGTCACCTCCTATTTATAGTTGAAAAAGGAAGAATCAGTGCCAACTTCCTAGAACTAAATATTGCCAGATGCCAACATCTAATAGCTCATGATCTGATCATAGATCTTTGATTATGTCATGATAATATTTTATCATTAATTCCCAACTACCTCATTTATGTCATTTAGATATTTAACACATATTGCCCTTTGTAAACATTGGGATCCTACAAAACAGCCTAGAAACATCTAGTTGACCAATCACATAGGTTGATGGCACCAACTCGAAACTTCTAGCCTGAAAACATGGAAAACCTAGCATGCTCCGAAAAACTCCAAAAGAGATCACTCCTTTAAAGCGTAAATTTCCCAAAGTGAAGAGATGACATGTCGAGCAGGCATAGAGTTTTAGAGTTATGAAAATAGCCTCAGAGAAAATCCCTACTGAGCTGACACATATCCCGACTTTCTCCTGAAAGGAAGACGATAAATAAAAGCAATGTAGTCCCAATGTGGCACATTGTGCACCTTTCAAAACAACTTTCACTTTAACCATAGATTCATCCCCAAGCCAGAAACGTATAAAAGGAGAAAATAAAAAAGACGATTAAGGGAAACTTGCTTCATAGTTTTGGTGACTTGTAGGGGGCCTTCACTTGCAGAGGCATGAACCTAGAGCTCTGAAAGTTCCTAGAGTTTGAGGAAGGCAAAAATTTGTACCTCCCAATCCAAATCATTGGGCCAGATGAGAGCATGAAGGATCATATATGCTTGATCTAACTCAAAGACTTCCTTAAAATAAATGACTCCTCATCTTGCAAAAACAACTCCAAGGTGATAATAGAGACGAGAAAGGGGAAATATCTCATGCTCAATTTCATCAATGGTGGGTATCAGGCTCAAACCTAGGAGCTTTTTAAAATTCTAGGCCTTTTGTCAAATTGCATCTGTGATTTTCTCAACAAAAGGAAATATCCATCCAGTGAGAAAAGAGGAGGAAAATTGAAGCTCAGTAAAATATTGAAATCATTCTTAATCTCATCAACCCTTCTGTTCAACACTGATTGTCTCTCTTTTCTCTTTGCTATGATTTTGTGGAAGTGGACAAACTAACTTGCTTTTCTTGAGGTGACCCTACGATCTAGAATCCCTACATTGATTAGGGCCTCATCAGTGGCCACATACAATATAGAAATTAGATTTTGCGATTTTGCAACTCGAGGAGCATATATCTGCAAAATCTAGTTAGCCATCGGGCCAACCTTTTCGTTTAATTCTTGAACATCCCTTAAAAATTTTAGGGCTAGCCTGAGAATGGAAACCACAACTATGATCTGCTCCCAGTGTGTATATATCAACTTCTTCAATATTGGGAGGCTCCCAGACCCTTGTGCAATAGTTAACTTCTGATGGAACTGAAGCTCTCTTGCTCTTACATTCTCCTCCATTTGATTATTCTCTCAAAAAGAATTTTTTAGTTCAAAGTTCAACCTTCTGATCTCTTGGTCATGAGCCTACAGAGTGAACACGACCTCTTGTTTCTCTTGCCTTGACCTTTCTTCTTTCACCTAGGCCTTTTGTAGATTATTAGGAGACTAAGATTAGACATCATCCACCTATCTCTGTATTTTTTCCTGAGTATGTTGGTACTTTGTGCTTTTTCTGGTACTCAATAGGAAGTTCAGCTCTTAGCTTTTCAACTTCAACATACAACTGAACCTATTCACCTTGGGCCTCCTTAAGCAACTTAGTTGCTTCTCCTTGCTAATTTTGTATCTATCTTATGTGGGACATCTTGAAAACTTTGGCCTTAATCTCTATTTGCAGCCTACTCACTATTTCCCTTACATTTATCAACTCTGCCTCACACTTTTTCAATTTTCTATCCACCATTTCATAATCAGCATACACCATCTTCTAGGTGACCCTGGCTAGGACCACCTTATCGTGTGGATGAGTTTCATTTAAATATAGACCCATGGATCTGATGTCATAATCCTCCATTTGCATCTATCCCCAGGGCTTGGACATATGAGGCTTCATTGAAGCAAGCTTCAATCTTCTTGGTAGTTGGTTGTGTGGCATTCTTTAACTGATGTTTCTACTTTCTAGCTTGTCAAGCCTACTTGGTTGCATTGAAATGCTCTTGGAGACTCTGAGGGGTATCAATGCTTTGTGTGGAAATGGAAGCACCTAGAGGGAGACAAAAAAGTGTGATGGAAGGAGAAACCTCAGATGTATGAGAATGTAGGGAGGAAAATGGGAGTGTAATCATGGAAAATGGTTGGATACCAAATTGAGATTGGGCAAGGGGAAAACCAGTCAGGGTGAAAAGAGAAACAGGTGGAAGTAGAGATGTTTTCCCAAAAGTGAATGGACTTGGAGTGATGAGAAAAATGGATTTTTTAGCTCTTTCAATGGGGGCCCTTGGTAGGGCAATCAAAGAATCAATAGCAGTTGAGGCAGATGTTGCTAGTTTAGCATGTAGGGTTACTTCACAAGGTTCATTGTTGAAAATGGTTGGGGGTTCACTAAGGAAAAAAAGATTGGGTCCATGAATGGAGGAATCTTCTCCACTGATAGAGGTAGAGGAGTAACTAGAGATGTAGAGGTAGAAAGAAGAGGGGGAGAAAATTTTACCTGGGCCGTGATGGCTGAAACACCTTGCAGAGAAAACTCCACTTCTTCTTCTCCCCTAGATGATGCACCAAGTCCACCTAGATCTTGGACTTGCCTCCTCTTTGCATGTCCAAAACTAGTACATTCTGATCCTTTAGTAGTCGATCCCACCAAAAGTTGACCTTTGATAACCACAACAGACCTTCTTGGTGACCGTCAATTTATTTTCCCTTTGCTTCAGGCACTAATGGAGGACATGGATTCTTAATCCTTTTTCCTCGATCATTTCCTTTTGTCTGATTCCTAGGGTCAGGAAGCATGGTACAAAAGTTCCTCCTGTTCAATCTCACATGACTTGTCTTTGAATTGATATTGTTAGTATCAACCTCTTCGTCATAAACCTCATCAAACCTTTAATTATGTTACTGAAAGTCTCCGAACAGGGCATGGGGGCACCTCTTCTCTTGTCAGAACCTCCAAAAATTTGCCTTCTTCCTTTTCAACCATCCCAAGCGTTTCAATTATGTGCAGAGGGATTTACCCATTGGGAGGTTCCTATGATACTCTGCCTGCACTACATAGAAAATCAGCCATACTGGTCATTTGGAGGGTATGGAGGCCAATTCAATGTATATTTATGGCCTTTGCTGAGTTGGATTTTTCCTTGACTCAAAATGGTCCTGACTCTCATGTTTCAAAGTCGAGAGGTTCCTTGTTGGATTGTAGTCCCATATGTCACAAATTAGAACCAAGCCTAAGATTGCCAATTTTTTTGTAAGCTCACCCTCCACCTTCCGCTTTTCCAGTGTTACTTGAATGTTGGAAATGTTAAGGGGGATCAGGTATAGCCCTATCTTATTATTTTGGGTGTCATTGGTGTTGTTGGAAAGGGTTGCTTGATGGCATGAATCCAAAGAAAAATCTCTATCAGTTATAAATTTTGGGAGTCTAAAAGGCTCCCCAACAAAACCATGGAGTTTGATAAATGTAAAATCCTCACCCAAGAAATAACCCACCAGGGTCTACAAAATCTTCATTCATTGCAAGACCTCAAGAGAGAACTGGCACGTAGTGCATGGGAGAAAATATTGAAGTACTAGCCTCATAAAATGATCCACAAACTAGTAGTAATCCTATGTTCTTGAAATCACATGAGTCCATACAGAAATTGGCTGATAGAAACCCTTTACATTGAACCTAAACATTGACAATCTTTTCTCCAAAAATTCAGAATTTTGATGCAAAATCAAGTGAACCAAGAAAGAAGAATACTTGAATTTATACTCAATATCATAGGCCCTCAATTTATATAGCATCCCTTCGGCTACTGCATTAGAAAAATCATAATAATTATGAATTTGATCCCTTTTAAGAATGAAAGTCGGGCCCATCTGAAAGGGATGGAATTCTTCATCACCATCAAGGTCATAAACCCAAGCTAACATCAAGAAAATAGACTGTGTATCCTAATTAAATTTTTTGTGCGCAAGAGGAAAAGAAAAGTTATCTCTCTTCAGTCTTTCCTTCGTTTCATCCTCATAAAAGCTTCCTTTCTTGGTTCTAGCTTCCTAGTAACTTTCCATATCTTCCTCATCAAAGCAGCTTGGCGCCCACAGTTGTCGGGATACAAAACATATCCCATATGGCCACTGTAGAAATTGTAACCTTGATCTTGTTGCCAACAATAACTCCTATCTCCTTGTGTAATATTTTGGCGAATGCGTCTGCCAACTCTGGGCATGGGTGCATGGCGAGAAACATGAACTATGGATAACAACATTCTAGAGCTGAGACACAAAAATTTTAGATGACCCATGCTGCATCATTCTTTGGAACACGCCCTCCCTAAGGCTTTTAGGGTTAGTCACCAACTTTGGGTCAAAAATATTGTTGCGAAGCCCTACACCACCTCTCTTCTGATATGATTATCTAATTGTACTGATTTGGTGTAATCAAACTGCCATTCTTCCAACACTAGGAATTGGTGAATGAATTCCTTCCAATGATGTCAGTGTAACTTGACCTTTTGGTTGAGGCTCTAGTATTTCTTCCAGATGTTGATGCTTCCACCATGGCTATGTCGAGAAGTTGCAGAGAGTTTCTTCAATGAAATAGCCACTTTCCTTTTTCTACTAAGAAAAATCTACCTTCGAGTGCAATTAATTCCTTTGAACATACATAGAGTTAAGCCTATGCCGTTATCATTGGTCCACTAAATGCTGCCATTGAGGTGATATGTGTGGATTTGAGATCTGTATCCCTTCAGAGTTCCAAAAAAACCATGAGAATGGAATTATTACATTCTCCCCATCGCCTGGTCTAATTTTTGACTTCGTACTACCAGAAGGGCTTAGTGAAATTATGCAAGTGGCTATCCTTGGTGTCAACATTCTGAGTGCCATGGACATCCACAGGCATGCTGATTATGGGATAGACATGGCTTGGTTTTCATACCTTTATGAATTCCACACCATGGAAATTTATGGGCATTGTTCGATGTCTCTACCAATGGCCACCTACCTACTGTGGGAGTATGGAGTGGAACACATTTCTAGGCTCAATTAGAGGAAACACTTTGTGTTACTGGTATATAGTTGTGGCAAGGATAACTGAGGTCCATGCTGTGTCGAGCCCATGTGTGCTATGTGTTCATCCCCCTTTTCACCCTGACAAAGAAGAAGAAGGAGAAGAACCTAGCAACGATGAGCTACTTCAACTATGTAACAATGACTGGAGGCCTAGCTTTTACTAATTTTTGCACATTGCCTCCTTTTTACTACGTTTTTCTTTGTGACTCTTTTTGGCTTCGCTCGAGAGGGCTTCATGTTTAAATCTGAGCTTTGGGCTTTCCTTACATTGTAATTTTTTTGATGAATATAATATATTACAATACTTTTCCACTTCCTTTGTGTTAAATTCTCATGGCTTATTCTCAAAATTTAAAACATATTTATAGAAATTTTTACATATGGTACATAACTATGATTTTTTTTAAAGAACTTGCACATTAATAGAAAAATTTTAGATAAATACCTTTCACCAGTATATCTATAATGTTACCTTCCATATCTTCAAGCTCATACACATTCTTTTCCTTGCACACATTGATACAAAATGGTCCCTTCTATAGTGCTTCAAAGTTTGTATGTTGTCTTGGTTTCCTAGTGCGCTCATCATACTTTAGTACCAGGCTCCCTTCCCTAAAATTTTGGTTGGAGGTATTTTTATCAAACCATCATTTTAGTATCTTTTGGCGATTGATTGTGTCTCCATAAGCCTTTTCTTTGTCCTCCTCGATTTTAAGGATTTCTACCTACCTTACTGAACCATCTCACTAGTTTCTTCAATCTCCATGGCTTTTAGTAGTTGCAAGGTAGGGATCTCTATATAAATAGGTAAAACTACCTTTCGTATACTAGTTCATAAGAAGAGGTCTTAAGGATATTCTTGGGCGTAATTTGGTTTTCCCATAGAATATCTCGTAGGTGCTTCTTCCAATCACTTTGTCATTCTAACCTGGTGTGCTTGATCAACATAATTAGGATTTTGTTGGTCAACTTTGCTAACCCATTTCCTTGCGAGTAGTAATTTGATGAAGTTTTAAGGTAAATCCCATGCTTGATAAGGAAATCCAACATCCCTGAACCTACAAATGCTCATGAGTTGTCGGATATGATAGTTTTTGGTGAGCCAAATCTAGTTACCATCTCTTCAACAAAGTTGATGATGTCATCCTTTGTAGCATTTTTTAGGGCGACGAACTTCGTTCACCTTGTGAAGTAGTCGGTCACCATAAGGATCCACTTATGGCCAACACTAGGAATAGGATTTATCATCCCAACAAAATCCAAACCCAATTGAGCAAAGGGTTCCTTAGTTACAATTGGGCTCAATGGAAAGGAAAAATTATTTCTTTTGCCAAAAAAATATTGGCACTAAGTACACTTTTGTACCAGATGGTGCACTTCAAAAAACATGGAGGGCCAACAATACCCTTCTTGCATTATCTTTAAGGTGGTAGTCTTGGAAGAGAAATGTCCACCCTCCAAACTGCTATGAAATTCATTAAGAACTCTTTCCACTTGTGGCTTATTCAAGCATCAGAGTAGGACACCATCATAATTCCTTTTAAATAAGATACCTTTAATTAATACATATGTGGTGCCTTGTATACGATAGTATCTCCTTTTGTGAGATGGAAGGTTGGTCGAGTACTGCCCCTTTTTCATATACTATGTTTGATCTGTCACCCAGGACTCGCTAGACACAAGCTGGTTTGTGTAAACTTGATCAGTCTCCTTCTCAACTACGAAACTTGATTCCTATTCAAGATATTCACACAAAAATCTTCCCCGAACCAACTTGGTTGGTCTAATGTCAACATCATACTCTAGGATCTTGGTGATCTAGTTTTCCCTCTTCTCAGTTATCTTGCCTTCGGTGATATACTCCCACACACTAGGATGTGCGATGAGAATGGTGATTCTATTGGCTGAAACCAAGTGTTGGAACATTTTTAGGCTTTCAAAAATGGAAAAAACCTTCTTTTCAACAAAATTATACCTAGCTTCAAATCCTTTAAGAGTTCTTGAGTCAAATTCAATAGGATGCTCTTTGTTATTTCCTTTGTCCTTTTGAGTGAGTACCAAAGCTATGCTATGTTGGCCATTGTATACAGAAAGTAGAAAATCTTTGGGAAAGTCTAGGTTAGCCAACATTGAAGTGATAGAGATAGCTACCTTTATCTAATCAAAAATTGCTTTGCCCTCGGGGGTCCATTTGAACATTAGGTTCTTTTTAAGTATTAGCGTGATGCATCTCGTGATGCCTACAAATTCTGAAATGAATCAATTGACAAAGTTGATCTTTCCTTGAAAAGACTGCATCCCTTTCTAATTCACTAGTAGGGGTAACTCCATTATAGATCTCACCCTTTTAGGGTCTATTGCTATTCCCTCCTTTGATACTACAAAACCAAGTAACTTTCTTTGGGAGACTCTGGAAACACATTTTTGGGATTCAAGGAAATCCCAAACCATTGACATTTTTTGAAAAAAATTTCCAAATGATCAAAGTAATCATCCTTTGAATTTGAAAAGACCATTAGGTCATCCAAATATATTAAAATAATTTAATTAATCAACCCTCTGAAAGTAATATCCATTTCTCATTGAAAAGTCACACTAGCATCTAAAAGTATGAAGGGAATCTTTTCATATGAAAAAATTCCCCACTTAGTGGTAAATGTTGTTTTATTTTGGTCACATTCCTTTACATATACTTGGTTATAGCCTAAAAAACCATTGCACAATGAGAACGTTTCTGATTCGGCAACAGTTTGCAGGATCTCCTCCATTGATGGCAAAGGGTAGTGGTCTTTGAGCGATGCTTTATTCAAATCTCTAAAATAAACATAAAGCCTAATATCACCATTCTTTTTTTGAATCAATGCCAGATTAGACACCCAAGTGGAATTCTTAATTGAATATAATATCCTTGAGTCGATCAATTTGATGAGCTCTTATACCATCAACACTTCAACCTTTAGCTTGATTGGACTTTGTTTTTGTCAATGGTATTCTGAAGTATGCTCAAATCATACCCTCTAAGATCATCATAGGTCTAGGCTAAGACCCTATCATATCTAGAACATAGATCCTTTAGTCTTTCCTTATCCTTCTGTAAAACGTCCCTTCTGACTTTTAACTTTCTCCCACTTCCGACATCAAGCTCTTCATAATCCCTCTTGTCTACGATGAACCTCTATTTTCTATTTCTTGTGTCCTCACAATCAAAAAAAAATTCAAGGGAAATTAAACCTCAAGGAAGCTTATTTCCTTTTAATTGGATAACCTACTCTTTAGGAGATTCTACTCTTGGTTGTGAATAGTCGGAAGCTCCTCCTGATTTCTGCAAAAAGGTGGTGATCTGAATATCATCATCAAATACTTGCCAATTTTTATCATTGTTAGGAATTGCTAGTCGGATAATGATCTATACTAAATTTTACTTTGTCATTGAATATGTGAACCCTAGTTTTATACTTGCACAAACACAACAAAAAAACACATTATTAGATCAATATGTAAGATAAAACAAGGATTCCCCATGAAATTAGATTGAAACATTAACATAGGAAGAAAATGAAGAATAATGCAAATGAAAGTAAATGAATCCTATTTTAATGAACAAACTGTCAATCCCATGGGGGAATTGGTGCCAATTGGTGTGTTGAAATTGGCTCTTTCCCAACTCCTTTGTAAGATTGATGATGATTGATCCACTTTGGTTGAATTCCTGCATAACCTAGCTAAGAATTTGTTATAGAGAGATTAAAATGGCTATGCTTGAAGATGGATTTCAGTATAGTAATTTTACTCAAACTGTGGATGATAGAATGAGAGGAAGAGTCTCTCATTTTTAGATTTCCAAATTGGAAGAAAGAGGGATTTGGATGAATGTGGGATAAAATACCAACCAATGAGAGAAGGCCACTTGTCCACATGTGATTGGAGGAGGAATGAGCACATTTTGGTCAATGTGCATGATAAATGCTATGAGATTCAAATTTGAAATTTGAATGTGACATGTTGGAGGGAGAAAAAAATGGAGTTAATGTCACTTGGCGCGATGCAAAGGACATGTAAGAGGTCTTAAATGCCTTGTTGGAAGGACCAAGCCCACTTGAATTTGAATTCAAATTTGAGGGAATATTCCCCTTTTATGCCATGTGAGGGAGAATAGGAGATTTAATAAATCAAAGTAATTAATTTATTGTGCAAGTTGCATTCTCTAGAGGATTTTAGTGATTGAGATTAAATGAATCAAGATTTGATCAATTTAAGTAGAGATTAGTTCCTTTGACCATTTTGACTTGGATTTTAGGATTGATTTAAATCAAAAGGATGAGAGATAGATTTAATTAAATAAAGGGATTTGATTTGTTTAATTAAAGAGGAATGATGATGTTAGATTAAATAGAACAAGGTTTAATTTATTCAATTTAATAGGATGACTTTAGGGGTTAATTAAATAAAATGATTTATTTAATTATAAGGGGGAATTACAGAATTAATTAAATAAAATTGATTTATTTAATTAAGATATGAAGAGTGATGAATTTAATCAAATATAGATTATTCTATTAAATGACTAGAAAATGAGATAATTCAGGACGAAGTGTTATTAGCAAATCAGGATCTAGTGTGTCGGATCAAATTGTATATTTTCCATGTCTACATTTTTCCCCTCTTTGAAGCAATGTACTTGTTGCATTGATTCAAAGAATAAACTGCTACAATCAAAGTTCAATTTTTTTGGCATTTTTTGAATGCCCCACTATTGCCCCAATGAAAGGATTATGCTGGTATATTGCCCCCTTGAGAGATTGAGCGGAAATGTTTGATTTTCTGATCGAGATCACGATAAAATTCTAGAGGAGTGGTTCTATTGATCATAGGATAGAAGATAATTCTTTAGAAATATGAGATACTTGACATAGACAATTTTGATAATGTATAGACAATCATAGGCCATGGGTAGCCTCGTGTATATTTTGATACAACACACCAATTTTGGATAGAAATGTTAGTAAATATAAAAGAATAAGAAGAAAAGAATGATGACAAGAGGGTCCAACAAGCCTACACTATGAATAATGATGATGATGATGATTTTCTTACGAGGAGATGGGATTTTCAAAGGACCAATTACTTTATGTTTGATAACACACGTAGGTACGATGCATCAAGGTATAAAGAACTAGGATGGTGTTGCACCTAGTGTGATGGAATTTGACTTGAAAAGCAGATAGGAGTATTCCTATTCACACTTGACATACGGAAACCTTGCTAGGATGGACCTAACAAAGCAAGTATTCACTAAGTTATTTTACAAGAGTATCCAACAAGCACAACAAATAAAAAATATAATGATCGTTACCCCATTCCTTTCTCTCTAAACCTATTTTTTTTAGGCATCATTGAGAGGTCCTTGGAATGAACGCAAAATAAGATAAGTCAAAAAGATCAAGATAAAGTAAACAAATAAGCTAATGTTCTTCATACTGCTAGCCAAGGCTAAACTACTGCGAGATACCTGATACTTATGTCCATCGTGGGAAGGATACATCCTAGGACATGGTGTGATCAGGGTTTTGGTGAGACTGATTGGGTGATAAGCTATTGATACTCCGAGTTGATCAACTTGCCTGCTTACTGACCTAGATTTGAGACTTTGACAATTAGGTGTTCACTTTGGAACCTGCTAGACTTGCTTCCGACTGACCTACCAAAGGATGAAGGCGATGATTGATTTATTAGGAGTGAGACAATCGCGGGTGAAAGAGAGATGAGATGGATGCACCATTTTGGGTTTTTCAAGTGTTTTGAGGCTATTTTGATGTTTTTGATTTTTTAATGTTTTGGTATTTTGAGATGTTTTACAAATGTTTTTGGATTTTTGAGATTTTATGAATATTTTTGGATTTTGTGTCTCAGGGGCCGATCAAGGTTGGCCTTGTCTACATTTAAGCTCAGAGACGACGTATTTTGGATGACAATTGAGTTGAGTGCTGATGAGATAGATTGACAAATGAATTGCCATTGCGACAGACACCTAAAGGACTGACCTAGGGTGTCTCAGGGGATGATCAAAGATCAACCTTGCCTACGTTCAAACTCAGAGATGATGTAGTTTGGCTGGATGACCTTGTTTTTTATTTTTCAAATTTTTGACATGTTTTAGATTTTTGATGGATTTTTGAATGTTTTTGAATTTTTTATTTTTTTGAATGTTTTTGGATTTTTGCATGATTTTGACGATATGGATATGATATGTGATGATATCAGTGCTCTGTTTTGGGATTTTGTTGGAAACCAAGCTAAGGTTGATTGATCAAATCAATGGATTGATGATGATAACATTGTTGAGGATACATAACAATGTAAGGATAGTGTTAAGCAACACAAAGATTGGGAAGGATATCCCGAGATGATGATGAATTCATGATGATAACATTGTTGAGGATACACAACAATGCAAGGATAGTGTTAAGCAACACAAGGATTGAGAAGGATATCTCAAGATGATGATGGATTAATGATGATAACATTGTTGAGGATACACAACAATGCAAGGATAGTGTTAAGAAACACGAGGATTGGGAAGGATATCCCAAGATGATGATGAATTGGATGGATTTGATTGGTCATGATTTTGAAGCTTGATTGGAACAAAATTGTTTTGATGATTTGATGTGAAGCTGAAGTACACATTAGATGCGCCTAATATTGATTGTTCGATGAAAGATAAAGCTCGATAAAGAACTTCTTCTCGTCAAAATATGCCATGGGCTAGTGATTTGGATTCTTTGCTCACAAATTCTTTGACCAATTTCACGTTTTCCAATGTTCAGATCACCACACAAGTTGGAGGATATAGATCAAAATTTATTCCTAAAGGAATATTTGAATATCTGCCCCCAATGTCTAGCAATGTATGGAAGGCCACAGGTGGATTCTTGGATAGGCATGTGGATGGATGGATATGGTAAGCATGCAAAGGATGCAAAGGATTATATTGTGATAAGATAAGGTGTTTGAATAGAGGATGCTCATTTGGATAATGCTTCAAGGCTCAGATAACGTTGGGTAGGATGGGATCAATGAAAATGACCCATGTCAAGATGTTTACCATAAGCAAGCATGAAGTGTGCACCAAAATTTCATCAAGGTTAAGATAACTTGGATGATGAATGCAGATAGATGAAGATGGATTGGATAAATGGTTCCTGGATGAATGGATTTATTATGGATGGAATGTTGGCTTTATTATGGATGGGATGAGATGATTTCTCCTGAAATGGCACACGTAGATGCTTGATTCTGCACATGACACCTATTTTCTAGTTTTTCATCATGGTACTTGTCCAAAGTGCCACCGAAATGGTTTTCATTAGAGGAAGATTTTTTTCTTTACTGTTTTCAATCATTTTTCTAATTTTTTGGATTTTTATATTTTTATATTTTATTTTTTTTGTACTTTTCTGAAAGATTTTAAGCTCATGGTGAACCACCTGGTGGTGCTATTTTTATAATGTGCCATCGATATCCTGCTTGAAGAAGCTTCTTTTCCAAGATACATGCACTTGAAAGCAACTTTCAAGATTTTTGATCTACTTTGCTGATACCAGAGCTAACTCTGTCTTTGTGTGCACATCGTGATATAGTGCCTTTTGAATCCTTATGATGAAGGGTCATTGCCAACACATGGTCAATGAGAGAATTGGATATCATGCATGGAGGCATGGATGGTGGGGTGTGTTTAGGAATAAAGAATGGATTGGTTCATAGTTTGGAACCTTTGACTCTCCAAACTTGGGAAGATGAACAATGATGGGTGGATATGGAAGTGTGCATGGAATTAGGACCAAATACTTGATATAATTTGTACATTGCTTGAGAAGCTTTCTTTTTCCTTTGTGGACATCTTTGATGGATACTTGCCCCCTTTTCATTTTGCCCCATAGTTTCTTTGAGTAATGAATTTTGATAGGGATCATCTTTCTTTGTATTTTTTGGTATCCATATGTATTTGATTTGTCCTTCATGCTTCTTAGCTTCTTTTTCTTTGATAAGGTTATTCATGCTTTGACTCAAAACCTTTTTTTGATGTTGGTCCCAATTCGTGGATGGGGTGATGGGTGGATGAAGATTCGTGACATGGCTAGTTGTAGTATTGGCATTGGTTTCATCATAAGGATCCTTCATGCCCCCTATGTTGATGTTTTCTTGAGATGAAGTTTCCCCTAGTATGGTGATAGTAGCACCTTTTTTCTTTGATTCTCCTTGTTTTGAGATTCCTTTTTTCTGAATGCATTCTCTCACGAATGACCACTATAGATGATGTTATTTCAATTTGTTGCTCTGTTGACTCTGGAATATCCTGTTATGTCTGACATGTTCCCTTGAGTGGATAATGCTGGATATCTTCATACATGATGTCCTCAATCTGAATTTGGGATATATTTGATTCCGATGTTGACAACTCATTTTAACTGTAGGAATCAATAACCTGCTCTTTTTGTGTAATAATGTCAGGAGTAAAGGAATCCTGATCTGAATGAAGATCATCTAAATGTCCATCCATGAGAAGTATCTCATGGGTAGATGGAGGAGTATGTTCTATGTGTATGTGATCATCCCGTATAGATAGGAGAGAGTCCATTATATCATTGTAGTAGCCTGGAGACACAAATTCTTGATCTCGAATAATTTCAGAATTGCTTTTGACATGCTTTGGATCAAGTTATTGACATGGGTCAATTTCAAAGTGGATTTCTTATAAAGGGCTCTTGGATATCTTCATTAGGCATAGGAAGTTTATCAAATTTCATGAGGTCAAAGGATGTCCATATGTTTTGAAAAGGGTCATTGCTAGACCTTGGTGAAAGATGTTGATCATGCTTTGGAATAAATTCTTGAGATATGTCCTCTAACTCATTAGCTGACGTAGAGATATTTTCAACATGATCATTGGTCGAAGGATCTTGATCATCATTTTCAATGATTGTGGTGGGAATATTTTGCAAGCTTTTCTGAGCGAGTAATGCCTGTGTTTGCTACTGAGCCAACAACACTTGTTGTTGGTCATGTCATTGCTTGCAATTGTGCCTGGTATTGTTCTCGCACTTGACGAGCCTGGCATTGAGCTTGAGCTTGAGCATGTGCTTGTTGGGATGCTTGTGCCACTTGTGCAACTTGGTCGGCTTGAGCTACTTGTGCTTGCTGAGTAGCTAGTTGTGTGGCTTGTTGGTTTTGGAATGCCTTTTGGCGGGCATCTTGTCGAGCGGCTTGCAAAATGATGGAGAATGAATTTTCTATTTTGTGTTTTGGCGGTGGTGGCAGTGGATTAGGAATGGTGTTGAACATTGTGATGAGCAGAACAGTCACATTGATTGGTAGGGTTTGAGTGGTGAATGGTGTGATTGGGATGCTTGGTCCTTGAGACACTTCAGGGATGGTGGTTATGTTGACCATTGGGGTTTCTTGGATGGTTGCCATCTGTTGTTACGATATCGATGGAAAAATGGGAGGACTTGATATGATTCTTTGATTTATGAAGGGGGTGTTGCTTGGATTTGGTTGATTGATAATTGGTAAAGGGGGAAGGCTCATGCTTTGATTGTTTGATTTATAG
Organism: Sequoiadendron giganteum; assembly: GCA_007115665.2. Taxonomy (NCBI): domain Eukaryota; kingdom Viridiplantae; phylum Streptophyta; class Pinopsida; order Cupressales; family Cupressaceae; genus Sequoiadendron; species Sequoiadendron giganteum. The sequence continues at coordinate 63,573,827 of VCHN02000014.1, read as the reverse complement.
ATTTGTAAGTTTTGACTTTGATTTAAATATACCAAAGGGAAGGGTGTTCCAAAATTTAGATTGGGAAAACTCACATTTGTTGTACCATTGAGGTTTGTAGGAGATAATGATCCCATGTATGGATTGTACAAATGAAAGTTTTGAAAATCAATTGGCATTGTAAGGCTTGGATAATTTGGTTGAATTGGATTACACATGATGGATGAATCAAGTTTATATTCCATGTTCCTCTTTTGTTTTGACCTTGTTGACCTCTTAAGGGATTTAGGACCAATGATGAGATGATGGATGAAAGGGGTGAATGATATGGGTGTTTGATCTTTTAGGAACTTTGGATCAATGCTAGATGTTAGGACTTGATTTGATTTGATTTTGATTGAGGATAGTTTGACTAAGTATGTTAAGTCAAACAAAGTGATTATGCACTTGTAAACTCTAGGAAGTTGTGTTATCCTAGAGTAAACTCGTACACAAAAGGATAATTTGGCTAGGTGTGTTAAACCAAACAAGGTGATGTTGAACTTATAAACCTTAGGAAGTTGTGTTATCTTAGAGGTAAATTCACTCAAGATGATTGATAATTTGACTAAGTGTGTTAAGTCAAACAAGATGATGTTGATTTTTCCAAAAAGTATAGCATAAGTGATGTTTTCAAAGTTCCCAAGAGTTTGTTGGTGAAATGGGATTTTGATAAATTTTTGGATGGGGTGAAGTGTTTGAATTGATCCTAGATGACCCTACGAGGACCTACTTACAAGACCAAGGTAATGAAGAACATGCTTTTTCGTAAAAGTGGTTCAAACCAAAAGACCAATGTTTGCATGAAAACCAAATGACTCAAAAGGGACCAGGCACAAGTGTGGTTCAATTGTCTGCTATCTTGCTTAGATTTGGTTATTTTTACCACAAATGCTTTCTTGATTATGCTTTTCAAACTGAATGTCTATGTCTCTATTCCTTTTCATTCCACAAGGTCCATCAGGTAAAAATCAAGGTTTCAAGAGAATAGTTTCCTAGGTTGACTTTAGTATGAGCAAATTATGATGTAAATCCAAATGCTTAGAGACCTCTAAGGATAGAATCCCTAGGGAAAGCAACAAAACTTGGATTTGGTCAAAGGTATTTGCCCCTCCTAAAGGGTTTGAAATTTGAAATTTTTTTGGATGTTTGTTTTTGAATGTTTCTGATCAAAGCAATGTGTTTTCGATTCAAAGAACATGTACAATCCTAGGATGAAGAGACAATATTTGTTGGGATCCTACTTGGATAAATCTAGCTACGCATATTCAATGCGGATGGTTAGATGCTTGACCACACAGGCTCCCGCTTACAGTGCACTCGCTTCTCGGGTCAACCAAGCATCAGTATCCATGAATCTCCCATGGCATACTTTTTATCTCTACAAGAGAACCACATGTATACATGGGGTGGCTTCAAAGGACATGACCTTTTGTACCAAAAAATAGTTAGGATATTGGCCTTTGCTAAACAAGGGTTTTAATGCAGGCATTCTATTCATGGGGGACTATCTATGTGGCGAGAGACCATTGATGGCCTTCTCGTCGGAATAATCTTCATGATTCTTGAACTTTCCTCGAGAATCCACACTTATATACCGGTTGGAAGTCGCTTGGCTTTAGCGTGTTCCTGGTTGGGTCATTCCCTTGGGTGATTAATTTTTCCCACAAGGCAGGCCCTCTAAGATAAATAAAAGCGAGCAAGCATATCCCATAGTTCAATCGACCTTCATTGAAAAAAAAAGGGAGAACACTCCCAATATACCACGCTCACACTTGCAAGATTGGTTTAATTTTTACACCCAAAATGAAATGTGGAGGTAATTTTTTTACTCAAATTAAGATTAACAAAAGAGATTTTGATTCTCAAGATCTTCGTGAGGTGCGAGAGAAGCGCATACGTCCTTTTGATGATATTATTTTGAGTAAATAATTACAAAACATAGTAGCACTTGTTCATTTTAAACCCACAAAGCAAAGTGAATTCATTGTAAAGCACTAAATCAAATGTGAATTTTCCTTGTTCAATTGTTAACCTTAAACCAAATCTTGTAAGTTTGTCCTAAAGTTCATTTTAAGCCCTTTGTTTGCAAAATTTGGAAGAAAATTTGTATTATTCTTTTTAGAGCCCAAAAGAAATTTTAGTGTCCTAAGATCATGAAATTAAACAAATCCTTAGAAAGGGATTATAAGTTCTCCCAAAGTGTTAAAAAACTTTTAATATAATGAGATGATAAATTCATAAAGAACCCTTGGGCTTCATTTTTCTTCCTTCACTTTTGATCAAGAAATTTCCTTTTTAGGCAAATTTCAACAATTGCTAGATTTTTCCATTTTTGGTAATTTTTCATGCATGATTTTGAGAGTCCTATTTTTTTCCAAATACTTTCTAAAACTAAGATAGGATGAATTGCCAACTAACATTTGAAATTGGAAACATGGGTTTTGAATTATTATAAAAAAACAACTTTTAAAAAACTAGGAAAAAACACTAAAATGTTATTTTGAGGGCTAAGATGAAAGTTTCAAGCCCTGGAAATGTGCCAAAATGGCCACCGACCCATCTAAGATGATTGTCCAAATCACATGCCATCGTATAACGAAACCGCCTCTAAAATTTCAGCCAAAACCCACATCTGAGTCAAAAGTTATGACCTCGGGAAGTTCCTCCATCACAAAAAATGTTAAAAAAATCAAAAAATCTGCAGGTGTGGCGCAATTTAGAAACTCAACAGCATAGTTTGGAAAATCAGCGACGCAATATAGCACCGTACCTAGACTAAAAGCGGCGCTCTGTAGAAAACAGAGAGCGCGATTGCAGCGAAGTTTGGCATGTAGTGCAGTTTGCAACTCAAATATCCGCAACAGAGTCTAAGATTTTGAATTTTTTTGAGCGGGAAAGTAGGTGCGGTGCAATATAGCATCGTGCCTCTGAAAGTGGTGCAATATAGCACCACACAAACTATCAGCGATACAATTTCCTGTGTACACAAAAAAATGTTAAAAAACCACAAAATTTCTTAAAAACGTGATGAAATCCTTGAGATTTGCCCTCCTTGTGCCAAAATGTGAACCCTGGTTTTATACTTGCACAAACACAACAAAAAAACACATTATTAGATCAATATGCAAGATAAAACAAGGATTCCCCATGAAATTAGATTGAAACATTAACATAGGAAGAAAATGAAGAACAATGCAAATGAAAGTAAATGAATCCTATTTTAATGAACAAACTATCAATCCCATGGAGGAATTGGTGCCAATTGGTGTGTTGATATTGGCTCTTTCCCAACTCTTTTGTAAGCTTGATGATGATTGATCCACTTTAGTTGAATTCTTGCATAACCTAGCTAAGAATTTGATATAGAGCGGTGAAAATGGCTATGCTTGAAGATGGATTTCAGTATAGTAAGTTTACTCAAACTGTGGATGTTAGAATGAGAGAAAGAATATCTCATTTATAGATTTCCAAAATGGAAGAGAGAGTGAAAATAAGCAATGTGGAATCATTCAACATCCAATGGCCAAGTGTCACTTGTCAAGATGTGAATGGTTGAGGAATGAACACATTTTGGTCAATGTGCATGATAAATGCCATTGGATTCAAATTTGAAATTTGAATGTGACATGTTGGAGGGAGAAGGAAATGGAGTTAATGTCACTTGGCTCAATACACGACATGTAAGAGGATTGAATGCTTTGTTTTAAGTACCCATCCATTTGGAGTTTTGAATTCAAACTTGAGGGAATATTCCTCTTTTTATTCCATGTTGAGAGAAAATAGGCAATTAAATAAATAAAAGTAATTGATTTATTGTGCAAGTTGCATTCTTTAGAGAATTTTAGTAAGAGGGATTAAATTAATCAAGTTTTGGTTAATTTAATGAGGGATTAGATGATTTGAAACTTTGATTTAGATTTTAGGATTGATTTAAATCAAAATGAGAGGAAAGATTAATTAAATAAATGTTTTTGATTTATTTAACTAAAAAGGGGAAATGTTAGATTAAATTAAATAAGGTTTAATTTATTTAATTTAATAAGAAGACTTTAGAGACTTTAATCAAATAAAATGATTTATTTAATTAAACAGAGACATAAGGTTAATTAAATTAAATTGATTAATTTAATCAATAGAGGAGAAAGACTTAATTGAATAAATAATGATTAATGTAATTAAGAGATGAAAAATGTTGATAAGCTGAGAGTATGGTTCAGGATGAAAATGATGTTAGTAAATCAGGATCAAGCGTGTCAGTACATTTTCCATGTCTACATTTTGCCCCTCTTTGAAGCAATGTACTTGTTGCATTGATTCAAAGAATAAACTGCTATGATCAAAGTTCAACTTTTTTTAATTTTCCGAATGCCCCACTGCTGCCTTAGCAAGAAGGATTATGCTAGTATATTTCCCCCTCAAGAGATCAAGTGGAAATGTTTGATTTTTCAATCGATATCGTGATAAAATGTGAGAGGAGTGATTCTATTGATCAAAGGATGAAAGATAATTCTTTGATGTAGACAATTTTGATGATGTAAAGACAGTCATCGAGCATGGGTAGCCTCATGTATATTTTGATATCTCACACCTACTTTAGATAGAAATGTTTGTAAAAATAGAAGAATAAGAAGAAAAGAATGAGGAGAAGAGGATCCAACAAGCCTACATTATGATGATGATGACGATGATTTTCTTACCAAGAGTTGGGATTTTCAAAAGGCCAATTACTTTATGTTTGATAACACACATAGGTACGATGCATCAAGGTATAAATAACCAAGATGGAATTGTATCTAGTGTGATGGAATTTGACTTGACAATTAGATATGAGTATTCCTGTTCACACTTGACATACGAAAACCTTGCTAGGATGGACCTAACAAAGAAAGTATTCACCAAATTATTTTACAAGAGTATCCAACAAGAACAATAGATAAAAAAGATAAGGATCGTTGCCCCATTCCTTTCTCTCTAAATCTATTTTTTTTAGGCATAATTAAGAGGTCCTTGGAATGAATGCAAAATAAGATAAGTCGGAAAGACCAAGATAAAGTAAACAAACAAGCTAATTTTCTTCATAGCGCTAGCCAAGGCTAAACTATTGCAAGATACCTAATGCTTATGTCCATCGTGGGAAGGATACATCCTAGGACATGGTGTGATTAGGGTTTTGGTGAGACTGATTGGGTGATAAGCTATTGATACTTCGAGTTGATCAACTTGCCTACTTACTGACCTAGATTTGAGACTTTGACGATTAGGTGTTCACTTTGGAACCTGCTAGACTTGCTTCCGACTGACCTACCAAAGGATGAAGGCGATGATTGATTTACTAGGAATGAGACAATCACGAGTGAAAGCGAGATGAGATGGATGCACCATTTTGGGTTTTTCAAGTGTTTTGAGGCTATTTTGATTTTTTTGATTTTTCAATGTTTTGGTATTTTGAGATGTTTTACAAATGTTTTTGGATTTTTGAGATTTTATGAATATTTTTGGATTTTGTGTCTCAGGGGCTGATCAAGGATGGCCTTGCCTATGTTTATGCTCAGAGATGACATAGTTTAGATGACAATGACCTTGATTACTGATGAGATGGATGGGAAAACAAATTACCATAATTACCAACATTTCCTTCCTTCTAGTGCCAAAATATGAAGCTTGGTTTTATACTTGCACAAAAACAACAAACAAACACATTATTAGATCAATATGCAAGATAAAAAAAGGATTCCCCATGAAAGTAGATTGAAACATTAACATAGGAAGAAAATGAAGAACAATGCAAATGAAATTAAATGAATCCTATTTTAATGAATAAACTATCAATCCCATGGGGGAATTGGTGCCAATTGGTGTGTCGAAATTGGCCCTTTCCCAACTCCTTTGTAAGCTTGATGATGATTGATCCACTTTGGTTGAATTCCTACATAACCTATCTAATAATTTGATACAGAGAGATGAAAATGGCTATGCTTGAAGATGGATTTCAGTAAAATAAGTTTACTCAAATTGTGGATGATAGAATGAGAGGAAGAGTCTCTCATTTTTAGATTTCCAAATTGGAAGAATGAGGGATTTGGATGAATGTGGGACAAAATACCAACCAATGAGAGAAGGCCACTTGTCCACATGTGATTGGAGGAGGAATGAGCACATTTTGGTCAATGTGCATGATAAATGCTATGAGATTCAAATTTGAAATTTGAATGTGACATGTTGGAGGGAGAAAGAAATGGAGTTAATGTCACTTGGCTCAATGCAAAGGACATGTAAGAGGTCTTAAATTCCTTGTTGGAAGGACCAAGCCCTCTTGAATTTGAATTCAAATTTGAGGGAATATTCCCCTTTTATGCCATGTGAGGTTAAATAGGAGATTTAATAAATTAAAGTAATTGATTTATTGTGCAAGTTGCATTCTCTAGAGGATTTTATTGATTGAGATTAAATGAATCAAGATTTGATCAATTTAAGTAGAAATTAGTTGCTTTGACCATTTTGACTTGGATTTTAGGATTGATTTAAATCAAAAGGATGAGAGATAGATTTAATTAAATAAAGGGATTTGATTTGTTTAATTAAAGAGGAATGATGATGTTAGATTAAATAGAACAAGGTTTAATTTATTCAATTTAATAGGATGACTTTAGGGATTAATTAAATAAAATGATTTATTTAATTATAAGGGGGATTACAGAATTAATTAAATAAAATTGATTTATTTAATTAAGAGATGAAGAGTGATGAATTTAATCAAATATAGATTATTCGATTAAATGACTAGAAAAGGAGATAATTTAGGATGAAGTGGTGTTAGTAAATCAGGATCTAGTATGTCAGATTGAATTGCATATTTTCCATGTCTATAGAATCAAAAACTGGTTGAAATTGCGAACTGATTGAAGCCATTTGATTGGTGACACTATTTTGAGATCAGGGAATGACTTGTCTATTAAAAGATTCAATTTATTCTCAATCAAATCCCACCTCCAATGTCTGCACGAATTCATTCTCATATTCTTCTCAGCCACTTGCCAACGGACCTGGCTCACAACTCTGAATCTACAAATTCTTGCATTCTCTTTATGCCCATTCACTCTACAAGAATCAGACAATGGACGAAGGCTTCATATTCTGCATCATTTTTTGAGCATGAGAACTAAAAATGAAAAGCCTTGAGGGTCTCTGATCTTATTGGGGACACTAGTCGGACACTTCCTCTAGAACCGTCCTCGTATTTGGCAACATCAAAATATGAGGTCCATAGACGATTGTCACCCAGATCATCATATCCTCTCAATCCTTTATCAATTTTAGAAAGACTTGATTGTCATCTAAGATCACATAGGTGCCTAGTCTCGTCACATGAAATTTTGTGAATAGGTTAGAGTTGATGAATTGGTTGACAAGGACCTCCTCTTCAGGAGTCCAATCACTCGTTTCTTCTTTTTCTTCAAGAATCTCTACACAATATGTCTCCCTTTATGAGAAAGAGGTATGTGTTGCTTCAAAGCATAGGATTGCATTATTCACTATGTGTTGTGGATGTAAAGAATCAAACAAAATTTTCATCTTCGCCCCATGCTTGGTCTTTAATATTAGGTGGGACAAATCAAGCACCAAATATCCACCAAGCTTTTCAGTGAAATATCTTGAAAGAAACATCCTAAAGACTGGGGGAATGTCTATCACCACAATTTCTTGTGTGACAATTTGGCTTGGACATGAGAAGAGGGTTAAAGATAGATCTTTAATGTGATCAATGGTAGAAACATTCTTCCCATATAATTGCATGATTCCCCTCTCAAGGGGCTCATACTTAAGTTTTAGGGCATTGACCACTTGCTTTGGCATGACCTTTGTACTAGCTCCCAAACCAATCATGTTATTATGCAAAAGCTTATCTCCCGCAATAAGTGTTAAAAACAAAGGTGTGGGCTTTGGATTGCTTACCTCTTTCTCTTTTGCATTTTCTACATCATTCACATAAGATGTGGCTTTCAAAGCTTGAGGGTCCAATGTGGGTTCTTTATCTTTATCTTGATTGCATGACATAGTTGCATCCATCCATGATATTTTTTCTTCCTTCTTTAATGCTTCCTGAAGCAACATCTTTTGTTCAAGAATGGATATGACATCCCACTGAGATATATTAGTAGACACCTTCTTCAATTGTTCCACCACATTGAGCATTTCGACTGGCTAGAGCTTGGGCTTAAATGGTGGTATCTCTCTTGTCTTTAGAGGAAAATGATCTATCATGAATGGGATCGACATCTTATCCAACTCCTTCACTTGTGACAATAGAGTTCATGGCTGCTGAGAAGGTCAGGCAGTTGTCTGTGGGGCCTACTTTTCTTGTATCTATGGTTGACATAACTAGGGTCACGACAGATCTTGTTGTATGTATTCTCTTGTGAGCCTTCTTTTAGATTTTATGTTGTAGTTTGATTGTACTTGTGGAGCACTAGTCATCAGAGCTTCATTCATAAATACGACATCTTCTTCCTCCGTCCATGAAAATAACGCTTGGTCTAGTGCAATATCCAATTCTTGTTGTAAAGAAATCCCTTGCATTTGCACTCTAAAGCGAGCATTTCCTATTTCAAGGGACTCATATTCTTCTGCATTCAGGAGTTCCCCCTTGTTTCTTTGTTCCACTATCTTCTATTGCATATTTCCCTTTAGACAATTTCAGGGCATGTGACTATCACTAGATGGGAAGCACCATAAATTATCATCTTCTGCTAGATTGTTTTGGCATAGGATTAAATCTTTACTTTGGCTATCCTTGACTATCTGTAGCGGCACAATGACCAAAAATATTTAGTTTACGTATGTTGTTTGTTGACCTGCTCCACTTGAGGGTCCTTGGTATGTGTTCTATTGATAGGGTGGCCTTCCCCCTTGATAGGTCTAATTAGCTTGCTTCGGAGGTACCGCTTGCTACCATTTGATGAGAACTAACTTGTTAGCAAAAGACTGCATGAGACTCTTCATATCGTTGATGTCCACTGCTAGAGCGGAAGAGCTTGACATGCTCGACTGTGTGGTGGGATACACGTACATGGATTATGGTGTGGCCAATGTCCCCACTTGTGTAGCAAAATTTATTGGAGTAGCTTCTTCTCGAGGACCTATAGAGATTTCTATGAATACAAGCATCAAAGTTCATGGTGGAATCTTTCCAACATCGATCAAACTGTTCTCTGCATGCACAACCAAATCATATGCGTCGAGTAGGATATCCCCTCCCATAGAAGCTATCATAACTATGATGTCTAAATTGAAAGCCTTCAAGTAGAACATAAATTCCATTGCAGCTAAGGGTCGAGCTATCACAGGGATTCTTTGTCAGTTTTTGTGAAACGTAGTGTTTAAGTCACCCATGGCCTCTTTTGGGGCTCTTTTGATAGTGATTAATTGATGTAGTAATGAAGAGTGATCTCCCTTCTCTAAGAAGTATTCAAACAACCTTTCTTCAAGATGATCCCATGATTAGATAGAACCAAAAGCCAAATATTGATACCAATCTTGAGATTTTCCTTTGAAAGAGGCAACCAATAGCCTAAGAGAGATGTTTTCCTCCACTATATCTTGAAGATGTTTAGAGGGGGTTTTGAAGTCTTCTCTGGAAAATTTTAGAATATCCTTGAGGAAATTAATTGGTATGGTAGGCCACATGTCTGGGGGTGTAGGTGGTTGTAGCAAACTACAAATATCCCAAGTTACAAAATTTCTAAGACCAGGAGTAGCTACATGAGCCATGGAGAATAGATTCCTATGAATTTTGATTTGGAAAGTTTGACCTCCAGGCGGAGTAGATAAGGCTCTAGATCTTGGGTTCTTACTTCTCACTCTATTACTCATTACAAACGATACATAACTTGTAAGTATTCTTCTCTTAGATATTGAGGTGGGTAACTGGGAGTACTGGAAATAGCCTCTTGAGGATGCTCTTGTTTGGATTATGGGCATGAAATTTCTAGCTTCTTTCCTTGGCCTAATTTAAGAAATATTTTGGACTTCAAATTAGACATTCAAAAGACTTTGGGTCCCACCAAATGTGCTAGAAAAAGAACTATTGATCATAAAAACTTGTAGATCTCCTACATCCTAATGGGAAATTCAGTGAGTGGGGGACCAATTTGTGCCTCACAGAATACCTCTAGGATTTTTATAGAAAGCTGACTCTTCTCTGAGTTTGGAGAAAAAGGTAGAATAAAATGTAAATATTAAACATGAAAATTGAGATGTGCCAATGCTTTTACAACATTTCAAACCCAATTATTTTTCTATCAATGATATATTAGACATAGAATTCCATAATCCTTTGTTTTTGGGAAGAGAACAAGCAAGAAAGGCTAAATACAAGCACAATGTAGTCTTTCAAATCTCCCCGCGATAAGTGCTCATAAAGGTCTGATAAAGCATAAAAGTTCCAAAAGTTAACAAAAAATAATTTAGAAATTACGTAAACCCTTTCTCTTATTAAAACATAATATGAAGAAACAATAACCCTTAAAGAAACTAGATAATTTTGACAGACATTATCCAATTTATTAGGTTATTACTATATCATATAAGCTTTAGGTTATTACTATATCATATAAGCTTACATCATGGAAATAAACTACTCAAACTATTTGAATTAAGCTTCACATAGTGTTTTATTCTAAACAAAAACATTAAGAAGGAACTTGACAAAGGCCATAACATGCATAGTTTCAAATATTTCTTCCAAAAATATGATGCTTAAATATCAAATGAAATTAAAAACAAAGGTTGGATGCCAATCTGATAATAGTTTGAGTTAAAACAATGTAACATGCCAGAGAAAATTAGTGTTCTGCCAACTTCTAACTTCCGAAAAATACTTATATAACTATTGGAAACTAAAAGAACTTCTTTTTTCCAAAAGGGGGAACTTTTTAGGAACTCCTTTCTATTGTCACCTCCTATTTATAGCTGAAAAAGGGAGAATCAGTGCCAACGTCCCAGAAGTAAATACTACCAGATGCCAGCATCTGGTAGCTCATGATCCGATAGTAGATATTTGATTAGGCCACAACAATATTTTCTCATTAATTCCCAACTGCCTCATTTATGTCGTTTAGAGATTTAGCAAATATTGCCCTCTGTAAACACTTCGATCCTAGAAAATAGTCTAGAAAAATCTGGTTGACCAATCACATAGGTTGACGACACTGACTCGAAACTTCCAGCCTGAAAACACGAAAAACCCAACATGCTCCTACATGCAGAAGTTGACAAAATCCAACTTCATAGTAGCCCAGTGATCTCTGTAAGAAAGAATACATGTTACAGGGAGAAGCAAAGAGAAGCAAACAATGAAAGGTGCTCAAAGATGTGGAGCTCTGTATTCACCAAAATGTAAAATGAATAACAATACAAAAGAAAAGTTTTTAACCACATATAGGTCAAAAACCCTAAAAAGGAAAACCCTAGGCTTGCACATTAATAATTAATAAAATAATTAATTATTATGCACCTAATGTTAGCTTAAGTGTAAAAGAGATAAAAGGGACTTTAATTAATTAAACAAATATTGTTTAATTAATAAAGTAAATAACCAACTACTCTAACACCCCCCTTTAAGCTAGACTTAGGGAGAAGCTAAAACCTAGAAGAAGCTACTGAAAGCAAAAGCAATGGGTCCCGACAACTAGGCCTGATCAGGTACCCAAGTACAAGGAAATTTCTATGAAACAGAGAAAAAGAGAAAACCCAATGGGAAAAAACTCCTCTCGAAAAAGAGATGCAAAAAGAAAGTACAAATGGAATGTCTCAAGAGACTCTCTCAAGAACATATGCAGATATACAATCAGATACCCCCCCATGAGAGAGAGTGGAGACTCCAAAGCCCCCCCAGAATGAGAGAACCCCTGTGGCAATGATCAAACTGACATGTCACCTCAGAGGAAGAAACAGATCCAACGGTCAAAGAAGAGGAAATCCCTGGATGTGAGGTGAAAATGGAGGTCCTGGATGATGTGCACTAAAGAATAGAAAAACAAAATGAGTGTATGAATAACAAAATGGTGAATCAAACAACTCAAGATGATCCTAAAATGGAATCTCCAATGAAGAAGGGATAACAGGTGTGCTGAATCTGTCATCTATGAGGAAAGGAATATCCTCTAATATGGCCTCAACAACTACACTTGATGGCACAATGAGTGGAGCAACGATTTCATTCACAACTGAAGAGGTATCCTACTGAACAAATGTGATCTCAATAGGAGGAAGAGGTTTAGAAGTCTCAACACTAGTCTCATGAACAGATGGAAGAACACATAAGTTCAAGTGATCGAACTTCTCCTCAGATACTGCACCCTCTCTTTTAGAAAGAGAGGGAGATGGTGGACCAGATTGTGTAAATGCATACAATTAGGGAGAATGATCAACTGTTCCTGTTGCAACAATGTTGCCAGTCTGAATGTCTCTGATGTGCACTGAATCAGGTGTGAACTCAACTATCTTCCCTGTCCCACTGTGAGCAATCTGATAGATGGAGAGAAGGTTAGTGGAAAAAGATGGAACACATAGTACATCATTAAATGTACCATCATCAATATCGATAGAACCTTTCCCACATACAATCATATAAGTGTTATTAACCACCAATATGTGTGGTGAGGATGCAGCCTCGAAAGATGAGAACATGTCCTGAGAAGATGCCATATGGTGTGAAGCACCTAAATCTAGTAGCCATCTAGATGAATGTGAACTAGTGGTTACACATAATGCATGACCCTTATGTGGGGCCTATCCATCTATCTGGAATGATGATGATGAAGAAGAAGACCCACTTGAAGTAGATGAGGAAGAGTGATGAATATGGTTCCTCTCAAGGAGAGCTATCAAATTTGAAACTTGTTTTCAATATCCATCTATCTTCTTCTCATAACACTTGGACTCATCATGTCTTGGCTTAGTACAATAAGCACACTTAGGTCTATCTTTCTTCGATGTTTCCCACTTAGGAGAAGGTGAATCAAAAGTCTTATGTGAACTAGAATCCTTCCGATGCTCTGTGGTTTGTGGTTTTGGTTTCTGCTTCTACTTTGGCTTCCCCTAATATGATTGTGCTACCAATGCTTGGTGTTGTGATCCTGAGAGCATATCCATCTGAGAAAGGTGTGATTGCTCACAAGACAAATGCTCACAAAAAACATCAAAGGTAGGCATGGTAAAATGAGTACCCAGGCCATCCATGGTGGAATAGAAGGAAGAAGCAAATATCTGAAATGGACCATGAAGCTTCGAAAGGATCAAGTAAATGCACTCCGTGTCTGACTTATTCTTGCCACAACCCTGTAAAATAGTGTAGATAGTTTTGAACTTGTTCAAAAAATCCTCAATAGTGGGAAATGACTCAAGTAATAGTGAAGTCAGCTCTACCTCAATTTGTAATGCTCAGAACTCATTAATGGCCCCAAAAAGTGTCTCAAACTTCAACCATATGGCTCGAGGAGTGAGCAAAGCATCAAGGTGAAACAAAAGACTGTCTGAAATGTGCATGTATAACAAACCCATAGCTTCAACCATCTTGTTCCTGTGTTGCATAATCTCAAAAGGATGTTGCAACTGAGGCTGAACCTCATCTAAATAATACCACAACCCTTGTGACCTGAGAAGCCTCATCATGTGAGACTTCTAGGTGTGATTGTTGTGTGATGTGAGTAACTCAACTGAGGAGTCTGCCATGAAACCCTGCACCTGTACCTCCTTGTGTTTTTTATTATTATGTGATCTTTCAGAATAGATAGAAGATGCAAAAGGGTTTGATTTTTTGAGAGTTTTGGTATTCTGGTTTTCTAATATAAATGACAAAAACCAAGAAAAAAACACCCCCCACAAGAGATAAACCCAAACCATAGTACAAACTGAGAAAGAGGAAGCAATGCATAAGCAAAAAATAATTCAAAACAAATTCTCATGTACCTAATGAAAATTCTAAGAAAAAATATCACATATCTGAATAGAGCATGCTGAGAGCTTTCCAACGCCTATTCTAGTTTGAAAAACAGAGTCTGTTTGCACCTTCTATGGCCCCGAAAGTGCAAAAAAAGGACCCCACTTTGACTGGAAAAATAATAACTAGACTAGTAAATTTTTGAAAAAATTCCTACACCATCAGATTGGTGTTGGAACCAGCTTTCCAACGTCTATTTCCATTTGAAAAATTGAACTAAAATGCCCGAGTTATGCCCAATTGAATGAGAGGTGCATAAAGGTGGTTGGAGAGAAAAAAATAGCCCTCAAGGGCTCAAATCCGGCGGCCCTTGATCATATGGATGAACCAGGGGCTAGTGCAAAGATGGTGGCATGTAGGTGGCATGCGGGCAGAGCTTGGGTAGGGCACGGGGGGGGGGCACAGGCCGATGATGCGGCGGTTGCTGCTTGGCCACGATCGACTGTTGTCGTCGGTGGCGGTGGTCGAGCGGTGGCCGTCGAGTAGCTCTCTGGCGGTGCGGCCGGTGTATGCGGGCAGCGCAAAAACTAAAAAAAAAATCTTAGGTTTTTTTTTTTCTCAAATTTTCACCTTGGAAAACGTGCCCTGGGGCCGTACGACTCTTGGATAAATTTTTTTTCCTCCCTAGTCGACAATGGCCAAAACTGATAAAATTTATATGAAAATAGGGGTTTTTGGGCCTTCTGGACTCAACCGTGATGTCAATTTTTTCCCAAAGGGCACCAAAAATAAACTCTCCCCCAAATCCACAAAAGAAAATGTCTAAAACTCCAGATTTGCTTACAATGCAAAAAACTCAAAACAAGAGCAGGTAGTTGCAGATCTGATGCTCTGATACCATGTAGAAGTTGAGAAAATCCAACTTCATAGAAGCTCAATGATCTCTACAAGCAAGAATACATGTTACAGGGAGAAGCAAAGAGAAGCAAACAATGAAAGGTGCTCAAAGATGTGAAGCTCTATATTCACCAAAATGTAAAATGAATAATAATACAAAATAAAAGTTTTTAACCACATATAGGTCAAAAACCCTAAAAAGGAAAACCCTAGGCTTGCACATTAATAATTAATAAAATAATTAATTATTAGGCACCTAATGTTAGCTTAAGTGTAAAAGAGATAAAAGTGACTTTAATTAATTAAACAAATATTGTTTAATTAATCAAGTAAATAACCAATTACTCTAACACTACATACTCCAAAAGAGATCACTCCTTTAAAGTGAAACCTATCTAAAGCGAAGAGATGACGTGTCGAGCGGGCGGGGAGTTTTAGAGTTATAAAAATAGCCTTTGAGAAAATCCTCGTCGAGTTGGCACATTTCCTTGCTTTCTCCCGGAAGGAAGATGATAAAAAAAAGTTGTGCAATCACCACTTGGTGCATTGTGTGCCTTTCAAAACTAATTTTTCTTTAACAATGGGTTCATCTCGAAGGCAAAAATGTATAAAATCCGAAAACCAAAAATATGATTAAGGAAAAATTGCTTCACATGTTAAACATACCAAAGTTATAGCTCCCAGTAACTTTGACAAGGTGCCACATAATAATGAACTTCGAACTTCATGAGGAAAGAAAATCATCATATGCTTGATACTCATGAACACACATGATGGAACTATAGGCAAGCAAATTGTGTTATGCATGGTGGCCATATAACAAATGTTGTAAATGCAAAATAGTGTGAGGTGCAATGAAAGGGATTTTTCTTAATTCATGTAAGGTCTCTTCTAAGGGAACATCATGCTTAATGGCTGTAAGAGAGGACAAGTCAAAGAAATATCATTCTCTCAGAGGAAATCAAACCTAATGACACCACCAAGAAAAGGACGGATCACAAGAAAATCACACAGGGAAACATGAGTGTCAATGTATGCCCCCACTTTAAAGTGGTTGCTAACACCAATGCTATGAGCAGTTGCTTTAAAGTAGAAGAATACATGAGAGATTACTTGGAAAGCCCTATGCCAAGTCATATTGATAGGGAGGTTGGATGAAACAATCACTATTTCATGCTCTGGGTCTTACTTGGAAGACCTCTATGGGGTCTCACTCCACCACCTTAACCTATAGGACCTATTTCTTATTTAGGTTCTCTTGGTTCACCTTGCCAACCCAACTACCATGACAATTTCTGCCTACCAAGCCAACCTTGGTGCAATGTTTCAACTCTTCCTTAGCCCTTAATCCACCCTAAAGGCTAACATACTCCAAGAACAAAAACTTAGCTTTGCAGGGGTGTGGAGATGTTTCCAATAGCTTCAATCCATCCTCATAGGGTTCTTGAGGGTCCACCAAACTCCATTTACAAGTCGCTTCCACCAAACCCTTATCTAGGGTTTTAGTCCACTAGACCTAGGAATTCCAATTAGGTCTCCATCTTCGAGAAATCAGGCTTGTTCTTCTAAGTTCTCCAAAGAACACCCCAATCTTTCTTTGAGGTTCTTAGTGCATATTCCCACCTCTCAATGATTTTTGGGGTCTTAAGCCTCCACTGCCCATACAGTACCCCAAACAAGAAATGAGCACAAACCTAGATTATTGTAGGTCTTTTCTGGATTCTTTGCAGACTATTAAGAATTCCTCTCACCAGAAGGATTGATGGAGCTTCCCCCTCCATCCTATACCTTGGAAAGTCTCATACCTACCCTCTCCACACCGTGATTTGACAGGAAATGGACACCCTTGCAAATCAAGTGCTCTGCACTACTTGTCTTCCCTAGCCGGACTCTTCTTGGCTCGCCTAGGAGAAGACTTCCACAGTGATACCCTGACTACCAAAGATTCCTAATCCTACCATATTTATAGTCATGGAGTCTAGTCACAATTCCCAAAGGCCCGTACACTATGTACAGTGGGAATGTGATCTAAACCTCCATTCTTCACAGACTGCCTGTTAGAACAGCAACTAGAAGAAACAAACTAACTACAAAAGAATGCTTGAAATGAAAAAACTAACTATCTACAATTACACACAATGCTTGAAAGAAAATTTCATACATCCTACACAACTCACAGTGCCATGATCACTCCTTTAACACACAAATTCAAAGCAAAAACTAGAAAATTAAACAAACTTATCACTACTTCTCTTGTATTCATAAATTTCCAATAATGCAAAAGCTTCCAACCTTGCTTTCAGGTTGAGTCACACCCTATATAGGTCAAAAAAAGTAGTTATACCTCCCCTTGGTCAAACATTGTAGTTACATTGTGGCAAAGTTACAAAATGTACCATTTTGCAACTTTTTCCAATTTCTAGTAAACTTAGTAAATGAGTTTCTAAGCTCATCCACCCTTCCTCAATTACTATCCTAGAGATCAAACATGTTCCTAAGCTATCTCACCTACTCAATGGTCCACATGACCTTCATGGTAACATACCAAAAACAAGAATCAAAACTAGATTGCCTAGTGTTTCCTAGGTGCTCCTACACCACATATGTTTCCAATAAGCTACGTCATGAAAAGGGGAAGGGGTTGCCCCCAAAATATATAACCCACTATGTCAAATGTGAGCCAACTTAAGGCATGTCATCCACATCCCAAGATTGATCTTATATTGTACATGAAAGGAAGTCAACTAGACAAAAGAGACAACAAAAAGATACATATGAGAACAAGGCTAGCTAACCCCTTTCCCCCACTTAGTGCAGGACAAGGATGAGTCGAGATGATTGATGAGAAACATGCTAGAGTGAAAATCAGTGTTAATTAGAGGAGTTAGCTGCCCCAACATAAGGAAGAGAACCACACTCCTTAAGATGTTGAATTATATCACTTAAAGCCTTACATTCATTAGTAGAATGACCATGAACTCTATGATATGCACAAAATGAAGTCTTGTAGTAAAATTTCTCTCATGTTATTGGAGGGAGAGATATCAAATGATATTGGAGGAGTCTCGATAAGATACCCTCTTGATCAATGGTAAAATATGTTCCTTTATTTTGAGACAAAGCTATCTCTTTCTTAGTATAGGATGTAATACTTACACAAGACTCTTTAGATTGTGAGATTTACTCTCCTTTATGGGAGGGTGTAAAATCTATCAATTTAAAATCATTAGCATTTTGTGTTATCACATTGATATTAAGAAATGATTTCTTTGTTTCTTTCATTTCTCTTAAAGGACAAAAACCAAGACCACTAGTGTTTATCAATTCAAGATGCACTAATGTTAAAGTTGGCTTAGAGGAATATTTTATAATAGTGTTGATATTGAGTGAGGGATTGCTTGTTTCTTTTGAAGGACAATAACCAAGGCCGCTAGTCTTTTCTTGTGTGTTAGGATCTATAGGGACACATATACCTTATTCTCTAGCACCACATCCTTTTCCATTATACCCAAGTTGTTTCATAAGTTCATAACCTTTTCCATAAAACTTTTTCATTTCTTTTGGATTTGATGGTTGTTGGTAGTCTATCTCATCAATGTTTGTTGTATAGCTTGTATCTTCTTCTAAAGTGGTTGATGTGGGTGCTTTCGAAGGGTCTTCTAAATTTTTTGTTGACATTACCACTCTTTCTTTTCCCTTTTCAGAGTCTTTGTTTATGATCTTGTATTCTCCCATGAATTATGTGAAATCTAAGGAACCCCAATCATCTTCTAATAGTTTCATGACTTCCTCAATATGTTTTTCTTTATATTTCTATTTCAAGATTAGGTTCCACTTGCATAGTTGGTGTCAATTTTTTCAAAGTGTTTTCCTTATTTTTCTCAATGTTTAAATAACTGTTTGGTTCAGGGTCGGCTTTGATTGTATATAATTTGTTGTTGTAGACATATTTCATGGTACAATGAAGAGTAGAAGGCATCACATTCATTGCATGAATCCATGTTCTTCCTAAAAGAAGATTATATGAAAGATCATGAGGCATAATATGGATCATGTGGCCTTTCCAACTATAATAGGCAAAGTGATCATGCCAAGCAGTTTTTTCCCATGTTATCAAACCTACTAATAAATAAAGAGGTAGGTTCAACTTTTGATTTATCCACACCAAGCCTATCCAAAAATTTTACACTATACACATTAAGAGCGAAGCCAATGTCGACAATGATTCTTTTTATCCCAGTACTATTGTATCTAGCTATTATCAAGAGAGGTTCATTTTGGTTTTGCACTTCTAGTGGGGGCAACTCATCTTGATGGAAAGTAATGTCTAAGTTGACTGAAGTTATAGCTTGAATTTGGGTTGCTACTTTACTTGATTACACATTATGAGGGATAGGAACTTGTTCTATGGAAATTTGAATCATGTTATGATAATGAGGGAAGGCTTGAATAAGGTCCCATAATGATATATTAGGAGGAGTATTGTAGCTGTTCAACAAGATTGTACTCCTTTCCACTTTGTGAAGGAAAACAAGAATGACAAGGTAAGATAGGGTTAGGCAATGGGAGAGATGTGGAAGGTGTTTGTATTGGTTGCGAATTTTTTCCAGTGTTATGTGTATGAGAAATTGTATTATAAATTTTTTGGTGTGAAACATTATTCCTAGGTGGGCAAAGGATAAGTTAGGGTTTGTTCTGAGTTTGTGGTTTGTGTGAAGGTGGGTAAAGGATAATAGGATTCTTAGGATGTCCCGTAGGGTATGTAGGATGTCCATTAATGAAGGGGGATCTAACATACACTTGCACATTCAGTACCTCAACAATTTTGGTTTGATTTATTTCTAATGGAGGGGAGTCTAGTGTCATCTTTTAATCAACTAAGGAAGTCACAATGTTCTCATCCTCCACCATGATATCAACCCTAATAGGATAGCTTTTAGGAGAGAAAAAAACTAGATGTTCATGACATTACATGTTTGGTTATTCTAAAATGACTTCATCACAAATAAAGGAATTATCAATGGTTGGATTTCTTGATTATCAATAATTTTTTCCCTAGAGGAAGAGAGGCAACTAAGATCCTCATGACTTTCATCGATTGGATTTTCTAAAATCAAAGTATCTTCTTCACAACTAGGAGAGATACTAGGAAAAGAACAAATGTGATTTTCATGGTGGTATGTGATTTCATTCCTTTGTCCCATAATGTCTTCCAAAATAGGATAGGTAGGGGAGGAAATATAAAGAGGGTTGTTATAGACCTTAAAGATTTGATTATCTAACACCAACATATCCTCATAATTTACAACATTATCACAAGAGGGGAAGATGTTGGGAGATGAATGTAGACTAGTTGGAGTGTTATGTAGATAGGTTTCAATGGTATCTTGTTGTGTTATGTGATCATCATGATTACCTATTGTTATGTCCTCTTGTTTAGTAATGTCTTGCCTAATAGTAGAGGTAAGAGGAGAGAAACAACCAAGGTTCTCAAAACTCTCATCGATTGGTTCTTCTAACACCAAAATATCTTCTTCAGAACTAGGAGAGATATTAGGAGAAGAATGAATACGATTGTTATGATTACCCAAGGTTGTATTCTCTTTCACTGAAACATTCTCACAAGCAATGAATGAATGTAGAATAGGTAAGGTGATGTTTAGAAAGGTGACTATGATCTCATTCTATTGTGCTATAATATCTTCCCAAGGGGGAGGAGGAGAAGGGAAATCAAGACTTTCATGATTCTCAATGATTGTAACTTCTTTAACCAAGATACCTTCATTACTAATAGGAGAGGTATCAAGAGAAGAAAAATTATGATCGTCATGGTTATCTATGCTTGTATCCTCTTCTATCACATCATTCCCACAAATAGGAGAGATAGGAAGGGGTATAGATTTAAGGAAAGCATCAACATATTAAGTCTCTTGCACCAAGAGACTCTCATAACTAGGGAATGCATTGAATGAATGATGAAGATGCTTATTGACTAAATTTTTCTTTCCAAACTTGGAAAATATTTTTATTTTGTGAAAAGTAGTCTATGAAAACTTGAAATGGAAAGAGACTTAAAATACAATGAAATGTGTAAATGCAATTTTTAGATTTCATACAAGGTAATTTACTAATTACACTATGCAATAATCTAAAAATGAAATGTTGTAAATGTAAATTTGGAATTAATCAAGGCATGAAATGAACTGATTTAATCTAGATCTAGTGAAATGCATGTAATAGAAACTCAACCAACTGAAATAGATAACTAATGACAAAAAAAGGAGTGCAGAAACAAATTTTTCAATGTTGGAAAAGGTAGTTTTAGGGCTGATCAAGGAATAATTCTCCTAGAGGGGCGTATGAGCCCCAATTAGGGTATTTTAGGGGTTCAAATGTTGGAAAATGCACAACAGAGAAATCCAAAAAAGTAGGCAAAACAACATGTACTAGGACTAAATAACCCAGTGGGGCATACAAGTCCTAGATTAGGGTTTTTGCATCGATTTCAACAAATTTTGAGTTATTCCTAATGTTTCTAAGTTGTATGATTTCTAGACTATTTGTGATTGTAGAATTTCAATGAAATTTAATGATCTAAGATGCAAAAATGCAACCTATATGCACTTTCACTAATACAAGATTTAGAAACCCTATATGCCAATTAACTAATGCAAGACCTAATGCAAAGCTAATGTAAGAAAGTTCTAGGAAATTAATTCACTCCAAATCAGAAAATAAGGTGTCTGAAAGGCTAGGTTCACCAAAATGATTTATCAAAAAATGTTGAGCTCTATGGTTTAGGACATAGAACAAGTTTTCTCCAAATATTATTTAAGGAAACCCTAGAGATCTCAATCCAACGATGTAAAGGGGAAAGAGATCTAGAATAGGGATGTCCTAGGGTGTGATTAAAGACAATAAGAGGGTTCACCACCAAGCTAGGGCTTGGAAAGACTAGAGATATGAATGAAATACAAAGTACTATGCAAAATCTAACTAAATGACCCAGGAAATAAAACTAAAACGTAGAATAACAAACTGAGAATGAACAAAGGTGCACCTAGAAGAAGGATGGGCTCAGAACAAGCTCCAAAGCCCTAAAATATTATTGTTTAATGCCCACTAGGACTCATACATCAGTTTGGGCGATTTAGTCTCAGACTAGGGTTTCTAGGTGGAAACAAATATTTGACAATGGTGAGTCTGAATCTCCTGAAATCTAGAAATTATGCTATATTGGGTGTGAATGGAGTTTCTATACTTGCAAAAAAACAATATTAGATCCAAATTCAAGATAGAAGCAACATTCCCATGAAATTAGATTGAAACATCAAAATAGGAAAAGAAATGAAGAACAACATAATGAAAGCAATTGAATCCTATTATAATGAGAAAATTTTCAATCCCATGGGGGAATTGGTGCCATTTGTGTGTAGAAAATGGCCCTTTCCCAACTCCTTAGTGTTATTTGATGATCTTGGATGATGATTCTTGATTCCTTGATGCAATTTTTCCAATAACCTTGATAAAACTATGAAACTATGATGAAAATAGTTGAAATTGCAAATGAAATTGAGTATAGTAAGCTTGAATGGATTGTGGATGATCAATTCAATAGGAGAAGCCCTATATTTATAGATTTGAATAATGGAAGAATAATAAAAATAGATGAATGTGGGACAAAAGACCAACCAATGAGAGAAGGCCACTTGTCCACATGTGATTGGAGGAGGAATGAGCACATTTGGATGAATGTGCACATAAATATGGTTAGGTGGATTTGAAATTGTTGAGTTGAAAAGTTTAGAAGGAATAAGAAATGGAGTAAATTCCACTTGGATCAAGGCAAAGGGCATGTAAGAGGCCTATAATGCCTTGTTGGATGTACTCATCCTTTTTGGAGGGATTTTCAAAATTTGAAGAATATTCCACCAAAGATGCCTTTTTGAATGGAAATTGATGAATTTATAAATCAAATAAATTGATTTATTGTGCAAGTTGCAAAATCTAGATGATTGGAGTGATTTGGATTAGGATTAATCATGATTTGATTAATTTAGATGAATATTAGATGATTTGACAATTTTGACTTAGATTTAGGGTTTAAAATTTAGAGGAACAATGATTTAGATTTAATTAAATAAAGATTGATTTATTTAATTAAAGAAGGTGGTATTAGATTAAATCAAATAAATATTAATTTATTCAATTTGAAGAGATGACCTTAGAGATTTAATTAAATAAGATGAATTATTTAATTAAAAGAGAGACTATAGGATTTAATTAAACAAAATGATTTATTTAATTAATGGGAGAGAATGACTTAATCAGATAAAATTGATTTATTTAATTAAGAGAGGAAATGTGATGATTAGAAAGAGATGATTTAGGAAGAAACAATGTTATTAAGATCGGGATCAAATGTGTAGGATGAAATTGTATATTTTTTCATGTCTACATTTTGCCCCTCTTTGAAGCAATGCACTTGTTGTGTTGGTTCAAAGAATAAGATGCCAAAGATAATTCAAAATTTTTAAATTTTTCAGATGCCCCACTACTACCCCAACAAGAAGGATTACACTGGTATGCTGTCCCTTGAGAGATCAAATGAAAATTTGGATTTTTGGGTGATCTCACGAAAAAAGAGGAAAAGCTGCCCGATGGGTCCAAAAAGGGTCCAAGATGCCAAAAACATGCCAAAATACAAAAACAACGATGCAAGGCTCCAAAACCCTAGTTGGACAGCTAAACTAGGTTAAAAAACCCTAATTTTTAGGCTTAAATACCCCAAGGGGTCACTTTCAATTCATTTTCACTCTTAGCCTTTAGAAAATTTTGCATTTTGAGCTCTGAGCATAGATCGAGATGGCACAAAGATTGCTTCCACGACATGTGTCAGAGTGAGTAGAGTGCACCAGCGGCTAGCCGAAGTAGGACCAGTGGTATGTACTCTTCCCTTGAATTTTGAGTTCAATTTTTTACGTCTAGTAAATAGGGTCAAAGTCAAATTTCGGTCAAGCAGTGCTATATAGTGTTGTTGATTATGTAAAATTGGTTTCGTGCAGCTCCAAAGTGCACCACATATGCGAAGAGTGTCACTGCCACTCAGTTTGGAAAATTAGGGTTTAGGTCAAAGTCTGTCGCATGTACGAATAGCGCCACGACATCACAATTTAGGAATTAGGGTTTGGGGGCACGGTCAAACTGCATCGCGACAACACAATTGCAAACAGAGCTGCATATGCTATTCAAATTGTGAAAACTTAGGGTGGGATCTCAATTTTTTTTTAAACTTGATGCTGTGGCTTTTCTTGCGTAGGAGGACCTTGGGATATTGCATTTTTGGGAGCACAGGTGCTCGATTCTCAGTTGGTTAGATGGGTTACATGAACTACTCCAAGAGCACCTTGGGGCCATAGGACTTTGGTATATCATCTATGCCCATCCCGTTTGGAAACACCTAGGGATGATGACAACCCTAACAAAGAGATGGCACAATGAGACATCTTCATTTCACTTGCCCACTTGTGAGGCCATAGTTAGATTGGAGGATGTCTTGCACATCTTGAGATTTCCCATCCATAGAGAGAAGGCCATTTATGATGTTGATGCTGGGAGGGATGTGTGCTTTGAGGTCATGGAGCTTGATGAGGTCGTCTTCTTTGAGGGACAAATTGATTTAGAGAGATACTGAGGCACAATGCCCACCTTTAGAATTATTGTAGCTGCTATTATATCAAGGCTTGTGGCTCTAGATCAATGGGGTCGATACTTTAGTCTAGGATGGGGGCTAGCATGGGAGTGGATGCTTTTCCATAGAGAATAACTTGCTTGGGGCCAGTGATGCTAACCTCGCTTTACCAAGATCTACATGAGTTTGCATATTTATATAGTAGGGCCATTGGGGCCGGTGTGACATTGTTGCATGTCTGGGCTTGGGAGCACATAATAGTGCTCCATCCATAGGTCACGGTGGTTTCCTTAGAGTTGGATGATCTGATTGTTTGGCGGTACGATGGGGCCCATATCAATTTTACACACATAGGGCTAAGTGGTATCACCCATTGGTGGAGGGTCACCGATGAGATGAAAATTTTCACCTAGAGGCCCTCGCTTGGCATGGATCCATGGTTTGATGATGTACAACAACTATTTTTTTCTCGATAAGATATACTAATGCAGGGCCAAGAGCACACCATCATAGAGAGATACCTGCCAGATAGAGTGGTGAGACAGTTTGGGGATAGAAAAGATAGACCTGATGACCAGTACATGGCCATCTTTTCCCATACTATGAGGGAGACTATATGGGGTAGGCCCATCTTGGATGATGAGGCCATTACATCCTTCAGGTAGCTAGTGGTTAGGTCATAGCCATATGATCAAGGATAAGGGGATGCAAGGGTTACAAAAGCATATACAACCTGGTTTAGACCACCCCTTAGACTTACAAATCTAGGTGTGACATTCCCATGGTGGAGGCCAAGAGGCAGGTCATCTGATCAAGGGTGGGGAGGCAAAGGGGATGGGGAAAAAGATGAGATGGGGAAAGGGGAGGAGGTGAGCCACCTCCACGCCAACCACATTAGACACCACCCAAGGATTAGGCACAATAGACACCTCTAGAGGATCATCCTAGAGATGGGGAGAGAGAGGTTCAACAACATCAACCCCCACAACCACCATGAGTGTAGCCAGATCATCGAGATGCCATGATTCAATAGTTGTAGGCATAGGTGCAAGGTTTGTAGGCCTAGGTGTAGGCACTGACTGGCGAGAGAGACCAGGAGATAGGCCAGAGACAAAAGCTTGAGAACATGACCTCTACATCCCAGGGCAAGATAGTGTCCATATGAGTATATCGAGAGGCTATGAGAGAGGCAGAGTATTATAGGATCCATTACAGGCAAGCAGTACTAGTAGTAGCTCGGGTGCTAGAGTATTCCCCGTAGACAGGGATAAGGTAGCCCGAGGATCACGCCGAGAGACAGGTTGGGCAGGGTACCAGCCAGTAGGGCTAGCCCCACATTTTTGATCAGATACAATATTCATTTTTGATCCATGGGCCTCGATGTTAAATTGCCTTGATTGTATCATATACTTTGGTTTATACACATTTGATCCGACCTTTGTATCATGACATTTACTTTATATGATATATATGAAATGATTTGATTCATTTATGAGATGTCCTATTTTTCTTATGCTGATGGATGGATGCATTTAATTTCCTATGTGATCCAATGATGTGGTGATTCTATTTCAAGAGATGTAGTTATGCAATATGATGTATGTTTTTATGTGATGCGATGATGTGATGCAACGATTATTGATGCATTTCTTTTTGTATATTTTCTATGCACTTTATGGTAACGATGTATGGATGCAACATGTTATGATATGCAAATTATTTTCTATATTATGTCTTAAGTTGATTATATGATGTACTATGAAAATGTATGTGATAATATGTGAATGTAATGTTTTTTTTATTTCTTTCTCACATGCATTTACGATGGATGATATATGGATGCAACATGTTATGATATGAAAATGTGATGCTTTTATGTAAATTTAATATGAATGTAATGATGGGAGATGATTATAATGATAATGTAATGACCTATGATGAATTTAATGCAAAAAAATGTAAATGTAATGGCATAAATGTAATCTTTTATGATGATGTGATATGTGAGATGATTATGCAATGCAATGATTCCTATTTCATAATGATTTGTGGATGCATATGTTATGCAAGTAATGCAAGTAATATGATAATGTGAAGTGATTACTACATGAAATGTAAATGATCATTATATGTAATGGGTTTATTATGATATGATGTGAATATGTATATGATAATGATGTGAATATGCATATGATAATGATGTTGTCTATAACATGATAATTATGACATGGATGACTTAATAATGCTTATGTGATAGTATCTATGATGGAATGCAAATAATAGTAATGAGCCTATGATGAAATGAAATGCATCTATGTTTCCTATATGATATGCATTATGTTGATGATTGGTGGATATAGGGTGGATACTTTGATGAAATGCTTTTGAGTAACTATCATGGTACCATGTTAGTATGGAAAGAAGAAAAAAGAAAGAAGATCCAACAAGCTTACCCTATTAATGATGATGATGATAATGATATCAAGAATTGGGATTTTAAAAGGGCCATTTAATTTATGTTTGATAATACACATAGGTACGATGCATCAAGGTATTAAGAACTAGGATGGCATTGTACCTAGTGTGATGGAATTTGACTCGACAATCAGATAGGAGTACTCCTATTCACACTTGACATACATAACCTTATTCAAGATGTAGTTCAAATATTCTAAACATCTCGAACCAAAACATAGAAAAGCAAGCCTTCCTATGTGGTCAACAAGATACCCAAAACACCTTCCCTACAAATCAAACAAAGCACACATGACAAAGTTATTTTACAAGGATATCTAGCAAGAGCAATAGATAAAAATATAATGATAGTTGCTCCATTCATTTCTCTCTAAGACATTTTGATTAGGCATCATCAAGAGGTCATTGGAATGAACACAAAATACAATAAGTGAAAAAGACCAAGATAAAGTGAACAAACAAGCTAATGTTCTTCATACGGCTAGCCAAGACTAAACTACGGTGATGCCTGATGTTGATTTCCACTATAAGAAGGATGAATCCTAGGACATTTTGTTATCAGATGATTTGGGATTGACTGGATGATAAGCTATTAATACTCAGGGCTGATTAACTTGCTTACTTACTGACCTAGACTTGAGATTTTGATATTTGGGTTTTCACTTTAGAACCTGCTAGAATTACTTCTGGCTGGACTTACCAAAGGGTGAAGATGATGATGATTTATTATGAATGATGCTTATTTGGGGTGAAAGCGAGATGAGACAAATGGATTTTTTAAATATTTAGATATTTTTGATGTTTTGAAATGTTTTGAGGCTGTTTTGATTTTTGAATTTTCATTTTTTTTAATTTTGTGAGATTTTGATCAAGAACCTAACCTAAAGACCTATCCTAGGGGTCTTGAGAGCTGATCAACAAATTAGCCTTCCCTATGTTATATACACAGAAACCACGTAGTTTGACTGAAATAGACTTGATTACCTTATGAGATAGATGGACAAACAAATTGCCCTTTTATTGCAATAGATGCCTAAAGGATTGACCTAAAGTGTCTCGGGGGATGATCAAAGATCAACCTTTCCTACATTCAAGCTCAGAGATAATGTAGTTTTGTGAGATGACTCCACTTCTTTGATTTTTTATATTTTTGACCTCTTTTGGATTTTTTGATTTTATGAATGTTTTTGGGTTTTTATTTTATTTTATGAAAGATCGTCATAATTTACATGAATCTAATATGATGCAGGTATAGGAACATGCCCCTAGTGTGATGTGATAGACTACTTCGATATAGGTAGGAAAAAATGACCTTATGAATGTGCCAAGTAGTACTAGGGTGGAACATGATATGAACACAAGATCAATCTATGATACAAACGTGGATGGATGATGGAAGGATTAATGGAATGCAATGGATGAATGGTAAGTGTGCGGAATAAGCCATGAAGATCCTAGTGGATGGAGAGTGATTTTATTTACACAAGGAACCTATTTGCCAAGTTTTCACTAAGGTACTTGCCCAAAGCACCACCAAAGTGGTTTTTACTAGAGGACGATTTTTTTTTCTTTACTAGTTTTAATCCTTTTTTTGATATTTTCTTTTTTGGATTTTTAGTATTTTTAATTTTTTTGTATTTTTGGTTTTACCCTTAAAAGATAAAGCATAAAACTTTTTGAGATGGGAGTTGTTCATGGGCTCCTGTAGAGGTTCCCCTTTAGGTGTTGAAAGTTCGTAGGCTCCTGATTTATACCTCATAGTGATGATGAATGGTCCCAACCAGTTGGGCTCAAATTTTCCACTACTCTCTGGATTTGGCACGTTCTTCTGATTTTACTTTAGTACTAGCTCGTTGAATTGGAAGGTCCAACTCCTAATTTTCCTATTGTAACTTTGCATGAGATGGTTCTATTATAATTGTAAGTGGTTTAAGGAATCCATGCATTGTTCATCCAGTAGTTCTAGCTCATTTAGTCGTGAAACCCAATATTCTTCATCTATTATGAAATTATACAGTGATATTCTTAGGGATGGGAGATCAATCTCAATGGGGAGTATGCCTTCTGATTTGTAGACCAGAGAGAAGGGAGTGGCACTTGTTGGTGTGCAGATGCTTGTGCGGTAGGCCCATAAGGTGAGATTCAATTGCAAACATCAGTCACAACAAATTTTATTGACTATTTTCTTGAGAATTTCCAGAATCATTTTATTGGTAGCTTCTGCTTGGCCATTGCCTTGGGGATAATACATAGTGGAAACACGATGTTGGATATTAAATTTATAGCATAGGTCACAAACCACTTAATTTTTGAAAGGTGTCCCATTATATGATATAATGGCTTGAGGAACACCGTAGCAGAAAAATAGGTAATTCAAGATGAACTTAGATATCTACTTTCTTGTTATGTAGGTCATGGGAATGGCTTCAACCCACTTTGTGAAATACTTTGTGGTGGTAATGATAAAATTATGGCCATTCGATGAGGTAGGGGTGATTTTATTGATGAGATCAAGCCCCCACTATGAAAATGGCCATGGTGTGATAATGGGATTGAGCATCTGAGCTGGTGCATGGATGAGGTCCCCATGCTGTTGGCACTGCAAGCACCTTTTGACAAATTCATGTGTGTCTCTTTCCTAAGTAGGCCAAAAGTATCTCGTCCTTAGTAATTTCTTAGACAAAGTTATACCACTCGAATGTGAACCAAAAATGTCATTATGTACCTCAGTTAAAGTATTAAAGGCTTCCTTAGTGTTTAGGCAGTGTAATAGGGTCCCTTCAATGCTCCTACAGTAGAGGGTATCTCCTAGGATGATGAAACGGGATGATTTTTTGACAAAAGCTCTTTTGAGGTTCGAGGTTATGTTAGTGGGGAGAAGTCCTATTCTTAGGTAAGTGTATATATAATGGTACCAAGGATCACCGAGACCAATGATTTCACACACGAATTCAAAATCTGGTACCTCGAATGCTAGTACGAGAAGCTGATCTGCAAAGAATTCTTATTTTGGAACGTTGTGCAAGATCTCTAGGAGCGATCCGATCATAGCCATTACATCCACTACTCTATTGTTTTCTCTAGGTAGTTGTTCAAATGTAATATCAATGAATGAATCCTTGAGGCTCTCCACCAATTTCTTGTATGGAGTCAACTTGTCATCCTTTGTTTGATATTCATTATTTACTTGGTTGATTATGAGCTGTGAGTCTCCATAGACCTTAAGTGCCATGATCTGCCACTACAATACAATCCTCAACCCTATGACAAGAGCCTCGTATTCCATAATGTTGTTTGTGCACAAGAATGACAAGTTGTATGATTTAGGTATGCAGTCTCCTTGTGGAGTAATGAAGAAGATTCCCACTCTTGACCCATGTTGTGTGTAGGACCCATCAAAATACATCTTCCAATGATCTGCTACACTAAGGTTGAAGATTAATTCGTCAGGGAACTTTGAAACTAGTGGATTCTCTACATATATAGGTGCCTCTTCCAGTTGATTTGTAATTGCTTATCCTTTGATGGCCTTTCGTTCTACATATTCAATGTCATAATCTGTTAGGATCATAACCCACTTAGTCATCCGTCCTATGAGAGTTTCTTTGGAAAGTAGGTATTTGAGCAGATCTATTTTTACGATTAGCTTGATTTGATGTGGTAACATGTAATGTCTAAACTTCTGAGGTGCAAATATGACTACTAGATAAGATTTCTCTATGGGTGTGTAGTTTAGCTCATGTCCCACCATGGTCATGTTGATGTAGTATATAGCCCTCTCCCTTCCATTTTCATCATGTTGTGCTAAGAGAGCACCAAGGGCTACCGTTGTTGCTGATATGTATAAGATAAATGGTGTTCCTAGAATTGGAATCATAAGGACTAGTGGTGTGAGTAGGTATTCCTTGATTTTGTTGAACGCTTGGTCACATTTTTCATCCCATTTATACGCTACCCCCTTTTGGAGTAGATGAGAATATGGGATTTGTTTGTCTGCTAGTTGTGCTATGAATTGACAGATAGATTGAAGTCTTCCTTGTAGGCCTCTTAGCTACTTCAATGTTTTGGGTGCTTCCATTTTGAGGATTGCCTTAACTTTAGCAAGGTCTACCTCGATTCCTCTCATTGACATGATATACCACATGAGATTTCTTGATTACACTCCGAAGATGAAATTCTTAAGATTAAGTCAGACCTTGTACTTTTCCAATCTATCAAAAATGAAACTCAGAACTAATATGTGGTCTCGTCTAAAAATTGATTTAGCCAATATGTCATCCACATAATCTTCCATAATTTTATGGATCATATCATGAAAGATCAGTGTCATAGCCCTCTAGTAGGTGGCTCCTACATTCTTCAGCCCAAATGGCATCATATTCCAGTAGTATGTTCCCCATGGACAAGTGAATATTATCTTGTGCTGGTCTTCTTTAGCTATCATGATCTGATTATATCTGAAGAACCCATCCATTAGTGATAGCATCTCATGTCCGATCATCATATCTATGATCATATCAATGTTGGGAAGTGGAAATTCATCTAAGTGGGACACACTTTGTTCAAGTCTCTAAAATTCGTGCAGATGTAGATGCCCCTAGTAGGCTTTGAAATAGGTACTAGGTTTGACACCCACTCTAGATAATCAATTAGGTGTATGAGCCCTACATCCAAGAGCTTCCATAATTCCATTTTAACCAACAAGTCTATCTGGGGATGCATTTTCCTTAGCTTTTGTCTCACAAGCTTCGCTTCAGGGTATACAACTAAGTGATGAACTACCACCTCTGGATCAAGCCTAGTCATATCGGCATGAGTCCATGCGAAGTTTACCTTGATTTATTTTAGGAACACAACTAGGATTTCCTATTCTTCCATGAGAAGTGACTCAACATAAAATGTTATGTGTGGTAGTTCCTCTATTCCTAGGTTGACTATATTGCATTGTTCTGCTAGAATCGCTGACTTTTCCTAATGGATGGCACTGAGAGGAAGATTGAATCCTTCATCCTCCTGTGCCTCAGAGAGGATTTCACCATTGGATGCATCCTTTATTTTTAATGTTTTGGGGTCAGAGAGTGCCACAGTGTGGTTTTCACTCAAAGACCTTGAGATTATTCTAATTTTTTTCGCTTTTGTGACTGAAGGATTCAATCATTTCCCTTTAATAGGCTTGTGTATCTAGTATGATGTTGAACCCAACTTTATTGTCTCCATATGGCACTATATCCTATAGTCCCATGAATTCTAAGAGTGGCTCATCATTTTTGAACATGTCCATAACTGGTGGTCCTTGTTGGTCATAATCGATGAGTTGGGGATATACTAGGTTTATTTCATGGTTTTGATGGTCTAAATCAAAAGATATGGTGTTGATCATGAGGAGAGAGAAATCTTCAAAAAACATGGGTAAATCAATTATGGTATCCTTGTCATCACTACTAGTAAACACATCTATTATGTCAAAGGTAAAGTTGTCTATGACTCGACCTATGGCTACAAGTAACCGAAGGGCTACTGCCAATAGTTGAGGGGGAGTTCTGACTGCTTTAACTGGGAGACTTATACCATGTATGGATACACTCAGAGGGGTACACAAAAGGCCAAGATTTTTCATGCGCTTTTCCATGATGATAGGTTCTAATTGGCCATTATTGTTCTTTCCAAGACTCTCATTCTTGTTATAGCCCATGCCCAATATTAATTGAAGTCCTTTATTGGCATCATTCATGGGAAGGGCTAGTGCAGGTCTTTCTTCTTGATAGAGGAGATTGGATATGTATCACTCATCCACCACTTCCTGGCCTAGATCACCCCATCTTTTGAATCGAGACGGATCTGCTCTGAAGGTTTGAGCTATTGTATTGGTAGGCCATGGCTATCCATGGGATCTAGGGGTTTGAGATAACTCCTTGACCACGAAGGCTCCTTTCTTCATGTTTTATTCCCTACACCTGTTGTCTTGGATTATAAGCTCGATTTCAGATATGTTAGGGATGGCGGGTGTCTTTTTCCTAGAAGTGGAGGCTATATTGGTTGGGTCTATATATAGAGTTGAGGGGCCTTTTTCATTCTTTGGGACTTGGGGGATTTTATAGTAATTTGCTTCTAGGCTCTTGTAGTAGGTGAAGGGATTAGGATCACAATAGATCATGACCTCTTGATTCTGATATGTGAACTTGATGCATTGATGGAATGTCGATGCAATTGCTTACATCCCATGGATCCATGGGAACCCCAGGAGGATTCTATAAGGTAGATCAAGTTCAAGCACTTGATAGGTACTTTCCATAACAGTCAGACCTACTTGAATAGGGAGTTGAATAGTTCCTTGAGACACTCTTTTTTTTATATCATATGCTTTGATTGTGACACCCTTGCCTTTTTCAACAGAATCCTCAAATAATCCTAGATTCTTTATGAGCTTGAGAGAATAGATATTTAAATTTGCAACCCCATCCACTAAGACCCTCAGAAAATGGTTGGGTGGGGAAGTCCTGATCAGAAAATGTGAGGAGATTTGGGTTAATAATGTTTCCAACCATAGCTTGGAATTGTTCTGTATCAAGATTCGTAGAGACTATGGATGAAGCCAATGCTTCCTCAAGGATTTCTCTATGGGCGGATGAGATCTTCAGCAACTCCATGATGGAGATTTGAGTGGGGATCCTTTTCCACTGGTTCAAGACATTGTAGCCATTGGGAGTGGATTTTGGATTTGAGACAGATTCCCTAGTTGGAAGGGATGACCCAACAATGGTGACTTTATTGCTGCATGTGGTGACTCCACAATCGACATTGGATCCTTTGATGCTAACAACAATAACCAATTCAACTAGGGATGTGGAAAATCCTTCATACACGTGGTTCACATTTCCATACTTTTGATTCCATTTGTTATTTCCCTGGTTATGGTCCAACATCAAATTCATGTAGATCCTTAGATCTTGATTGCCAGCTGGTTGTTCCACATTTATAATCTTGACATCGATGAGGTCCTGGAAGATATTTTTTAGCTTCATGAAATTGGCTATTGTGTACCCCTTGATTTTATGGTAATCACAAAGGAATTTTTCATTGTACCAAGGTGGTTTTACCATGGGCTCTCTATAATTCTCAAAAGTGGGGATTTTAATGAGATTCTCATCTACGAATTTCTTCATAATGGATTTGACTGATTCCCCAAGAGTGGTAAACTTTCTCTTGGGGGGATATTTGTTTCTTGGAGGTGGTCCCCCTTGATTATTTAGATTTTTGATTTGAATATTGGGTGGTCATCATGCTACTACATTGGTTTGCATGTTGTACCGATTATTCTTTTGCGGTTGTTGATATGCTAGGGTGTTCTATTTCAGAGCACTCATAATGACTTTAGCATCAACCACACCATCATTGGTGATGTTTCTATTTTTCACCCACGTGTGAGGTTTTTTGTTATAGTTGGTGGATGGGAAATTATCTCAATGTTGAAGATATGTGGGTGTACCTCCTTGTGCAATAAGGGCCCATTCAATGTTGAGTGCCTTGGGGATCAACTAGTCATATGTGGTGATGCACTACATCTTTAGATGGAAAGCCAAAGTTTATTCGAGATTTGCAATGATAGTATAATTTTTTTTCTCCTTTGGCATGGCACACTTTCTTCAATTGGACTTGGATTGCCATCTTTGCAAGAAGGAAGCAAATGATTCCCCCTTTCGTTGTGTGAGTGCAGGTAGTTCCTCTAGACTAACATCCATGTCAATTTCGAATGCATAATTCTTTATGAATGCATCTACGATTTATTGGAATGTTTTGATACCAGTAGGGAAGTGAGAAAACCACTCCATGGAAGGGCTAGCCAAGCTTTTAGGAAATAGCCGCATTATATATGTATCATTGTATGCGACTTCCATGCAATG
This sequence comes from Sequoiadendron giganteum, assembly GCA_007115665.2. Classification (NCBI taxonomy): domain Eukaryota; kingdom Viridiplantae; phylum Streptophyta; class Pinopsida; order Cupressales; family Cupressaceae; genus Sequoiadendron; species Sequoiadendron giganteum. The sequence goes on along the minus strand of VCHN02000014.1, from coordinate 63,538,903 downwards.
TACTTGGAATTCCTTGATATGATCTTCAAGGTTTCCCAACCCATGATATCGGTCAAACTTAGGGATTTCAAATCCCTTTGGAAATGGTATCATTGCAAGGCTGCTGTCGAAAGGATAAGGACATAGATTATCGGGTGTCCTTGTTGTTTTTCCTAATTAGAGATTGAACACTTGATGCAAGAGTAGTTTGATAAGTGTTGTCACACTATCTTGTAGATCAGGAGGTGGAGTGAACATGTTTTGATGTGGTTGAGTTGTTTTATGAATGGGTGGAGTGTTGGTGGGAGCTGGTTGGAAGCTTTGTTGTGCAATTACGGCTTGCTGATATGTCTGTATTTGTTGTTGTGCCAACAATGCTTGTTGTTGGTCTTATTTCTACTGAGCCAACAAGGCTTGTTATTAGGCTTGTTGTTGAGCCCCTTGCTATTGTACTTGATACTATTGTAGGGCTTGTTGATATGGTTGTTGCTGGGCTACTTGCAATTGTGCCTGGTATTGAGCTTTCCCTTGTGCTTGCTGAGCTTGATATTGGGCTTGAGCTTGAGCATGTGCTTGTTGGGCTGCTTGTGCAACCTAGGCAACCTGTGAGGCTTGAGTGGCTTGATTTTCTTGCACAGCTTGGGCTTGGGTAGCTTGTTGTGCCTATTGCACTTGTTGTGCCACTAATTGCGATTGCGCTTGCTGAGCAGCTTGTTGATTTGGGATTTTCTTAAATGCCTTTTGATAGGCAACTTGTTGAGCTTCTTGGAACAATCCTGAATGAGTTTTCCATGTTGGGTTTTCGTGGTGGTGGTGGTGGATTAGGAATAGTGTTGGCTATTGTGATGAGAGGGACTGTTGTACTGATGATTGGGATTTGGGTGATGGATGGTGTGATTGAGATGCTTGGTCCTTGAGTGTCCATGTTTTGAGATACTTGGGGAATGGTAGATGATGTGTCGATGACTAGGGTTGCTTGAATGGTTGCCAACCGTTGTTGCGATATCGATGGAAAGATGGAAGGATTCAGTATGATGTTTTGATTTATGATAGGGGATTTTTTGGGTTTTACTAATTAATGATCGATAAAGGTGGAAGTCCCGACCCAAGGGGTGATTTGTATGTCAATGGTAAAGGTGGAAATTGTGGTGTATTTCTTGGAAAGAGTGATGATGAGGAGGGATTGAATATTTCTCCCATTCCAAATAATTCACCCTCTCCTTGTGAGATCATGGGGAGATAGGTTTGCATGTTGAGGGGATAGATCGGTGTTGCATGAAAAAATATTGGATTGGTGGGATCATGAAATGTGAGCGAAACATATGGGTGCAAAGGATTTACCAGGATGGATTGATCTAGTATGGTGTTTGCATCTGAACCTTTATTTCTCACAAGGGGATGTGTTTGAAGTGCATAAATCAATGAGCTTCCCTTGTTAACAATCGGTTGAGTTGGAGTAATGGATGATTTGATTTGCAGGATGCTTTGAGTGATGCTTTGAAATGGAGGTGTGGATGAGATTGGTAGCATGATCACAAGAGGCCTCTCCACAATAGTGCTTATGTCATAATTCGGAAGGGAGTTTATCCCATTCTTTTTCCAATTGAATCATGTATTGGGAGGGATTCAACCTCATCATGGCATTGACGATTCTATGATTTTCAAGATTTTGCACCATCTCTAGGATTTCATCGTGTGTCATCCCTAATAAATTTTTGATGATGTCCTCTACCTGACCCTCCTCTTGAGGATTTTGTGAAATTGTAGAGGGAAATTTCTTGGGGGATTTCTTGATCCAACATGATTAATTTCCGAGGTAGTTTGGCTTAGATCACTCGAAGTTGATGTTTCTTTGTTGATTTCCATATTCTTCTTGTGTTGCGATCTAGTTTGCACCATAAAATAGGAATCTATTTTCAAGAATGTGCGAGATGAACCACTAATTCTTTAGATTGATCTAACTTTAGGCACAAAAAGAGAAGAACTAGGATGATTAAGGATCAAATGATGGGGATGAGATAAACAAAAAATGGATGATATGAATGTTTGAACTCTTGAGAAATCTTGAAGGAGATACTAGACTTTAGGTTTGATTGGATTTCATTTTGGATTGAATTGATCTTGACCTTTGGCCTGATTGGATTTTGATTTGGATAGTGAACTCATAAACTCTAAGAGGTTTGATGTTGTCCTAGATTAGACTTGTACACAAGATGATAATTTTACTACGTGTGTAAAGAAGGATTCATCTATACACCCCTAGCAAAACAAGATGATTTTGATTTGATTTGATTTTTTGGATAATGAACTTATAAACCCTAGGATGTTGGATGTTTATCAAAGGGTAGAATTGTTCACAAGGATTGATAATTTGACTAAGTATGTAGAGAAGGATTCATCTACACACATCTAATCAAACAAGATGATTTTGATTTTCCAAAATCCTAGCATAAATGATGTTTTCAATATTTCCAAGAGTTGTTGATGAGGTGATTTTTTATTTTGATGTTGAGGGATGGATGAGAATGATTGATTTTGATCCTAGATTAGACCTAGATAAAAATCCTTTCTACAAGACCTCGGTATTGAAAAACATGCTTGGTACTTCCTATGTGAGAAAATAATTTTTTTGAAAGAGACTTGGATTTTGTTAACAATAAAACTCATACAATTAGGATTGTTTCTTGATGCACGCTTGTAAAATTTGAAGGTCAATCTTTCTCTGAATTCATAAAGCATAGACAAACATTTCTTGTGAGCTTTTTGACAAAGACCTTTAGACTTTGCCTTTCAGATTTTGATCTTTTGGGAAATCATTTGGAAGAACACATGTATGGGGTTCAATTGTTTCTTAGATTTGCTTAATGAATTCCTTTTACCATAAACAATTTATTGATTAGAGTTTCAAACTAGATGTCTACTATCCTAACTTATTCTCATCCCACAAAGTCCATTATGTGGAGAATTGAGGAAGTTAAGGAAAAAGTTCCCTAATTTTGACTTTAGTAAAAAAATTATGATTAAACCCAAATACTTAGAAGCCTCTAAAGATGGAATCCCTAGGAAAAGAAAGAGCACTTGGATTTGTCAAAGATATTTGCTTCTTTCCAAAGGGTTTTTAAAATTTGAAGACTTCATAAATGTTTGTTTTCAAATGTTTTGAGATCCAAGCAATGTGTTCTGATTCGAAGAATATACACAATCCTAGGATGAAAAGACAGTATTTGTTGGGTCCCCACTTGGATAAATCCATCTATGCTTACTCTTAGTGGATGATTAGATGCTTGACCACATAGGCTCCCCCTTACAATGCACTCACTTCTTAGGTCAGCCAAGCATCAATACCCATGAATATCCCATGGCGTACTTCTCATCTCTACTAAAAGCCATAAGAATGTGGGTTTGCTTCAGAACGACTGTTCTTGCACCAAAAAATAGTTAAGGATTTTGGTCTTTCTAAAGAAGGGGTTTTAATGTGGGCATTCTGTTCATGGGGGACCATCCATGTGGTAAGAGACTATTGCTTCCCTTCTTTTCAAAATGATCCTCCTGATACTCAAACTTTCCTTGAGTACCCACACTTATATACCAGCTAGAAGTCGCTTGGCTTTCACATGTTACCGGTTGGGTCGTTCCCTTGGGGTGAGTACTTTTTCCCACCAAGGTAGGCCCTCTAAGATAAACAGAAGTGATCAAACATATCCGTAGTTTGATCAATCTTTGTTGAGAAACAAAGAGAGAACACTCACGATATTCTCCACTCACACTCGCAAGATTTGTTCAATTTTAGGCACCCAAATTGAAATGTGGAGGCAATCACTTACGCAACTTAATATCAAAAAATGACTTTTGATTCTCAAGATCACTATGAAGTGCGAGAGAAGTGCATATGTCTTTTTGATGATATTAACTTGTGAAAGGGATTACAAAACAAATAGAACACATGTTTATTTTATCCACAAAGCAATGATATGAATTATTTTTAAGCACCAATCTGGACATGTGAGATTTTTTTGTTCATGTATTAAGTCCCAAAACAAAATTTAGTGAGTTTTCCTATGATTATTTTTATCCTTTTGTCTTGTTCTTTTTAAGCCCAAATAAAATTTAGTGATCCTAAAAGCAAAAATATAGAAACTCCTTGGAAGAGGGATTATAATTTCTCGCCAAAGTGTTTAAAAACATTAGATACAATGAGTTAATGATAACATGGAGAACCTTTGGTCTTCATTTCCTTTCTTCACTTTGATGAAGCCAACCTACAAAAACTGGTTAATACTGCAAACACAAAGACTGAAAACCAGTTAGAAGTCCAAATAACCAAAGTGGAAAAAAGCACATGTCAAAAATAACCAGGATTCTACCTTTTACCCAACTGCAGCGACACAATCCATGGGTGTAGCATAGTTTGGAAAGGTCAGTGATGCAATATAGCACTGGTGAAGACTGAGAGCGACGCTTTACAACAAAACAGTGACCACAATTGCAACACTATTTGGCAAGTGACACAGTTTTTGGAAAGTCAGCGGTTGAGTTTGAAATTCAAATTTTTTGGGCAGGAAGACTCTAGTGGCGCAGTTTGGAATGTGGAGTGGTGCAATATAATTCTGCTTAACTGATAGTGGTGGAGTTTCCTGTAGACAATAAAAAAACACCAAAAAGCACATGATTTTTTTTAAAATGTGATGAATTCCTCTAGATTCGCCCTCCTTCTAGCGCCAAAATATGAATGGAGTTTCTATACCTAGACAAACACAAAGAACAAACACGATATTGGATCCAAAAGCAAGATAGAAGCAACATTCCCCATGAAATTAGATTAAAACATCAAAATAGGAAAAGAAATGAAGAACAACACAATGAAAGCAATTGAATCCTATTATAATGAGAAAAATTTCAATCCCATGGGGGAATTGGTGTCATTTGTGTGTAGGAAATTATCCTTTCCCAACTCCTTAGTGTGATTTAATGATCTTGGATGATGATTCTTGATTCCTTGATGCAATTTTTCTAATAACCTTGATAAAAACATGAAACTATGATGAAAATGGATGAAATTGCAAATGAAATTGAGTATAGTAAGCTTGCATGGATTTTGGATGATCAATTCAAAAGGAGAAGCCATTTATTTATAGATTTCAAGAATGGAAGAATAAGCAAAATATATGAGTGTGGGATAAAAAACCAACCAATGAGATAAGGCCACTTGTCCACATGTGATTGGAGGAGGAATGAGAACATTTGGATTAATGTGCACATAAATATGGTTAGGTGGATTTGAAATTGTTGAGTTGACAAGTTTAGAGGGAATAAGAAATGGAGTAAATTCCACTTGGCTCAAGGCAAAGGACATGAAAGAGGCCTTTAATTCCTTTTTGGATATACTCATCCCTTTTGGAGGGATTTTCAAAATTTGGAGAATGTTCCACCAAAGATTCCTTTTTGAATGGAAATTGATGAATTTAGAAATCAAATAAATTGATTTATTGTGCAAGTTGCAAAATCTAGAGGATTGGAGTTATTAGGATTAGGATTAATCACGATTTGATTAATTTAGATGAAGATTAGATGATTTGACAATTTTGACTTAGATTTAGGATTCAAATAAATCAATATTGAGAGGAACAATGATTTAGATTTAATTAAATAAATATTGATTTATTTAATTAAAGAAGGTGGTATTAGATTAAATCAAATAAAGATTAATTTATTTAATTTGAAGAGATGACCTTATCGATTTAATTAAATAAGGTGAATTATTTAATTAAAAGAGAGACTATAGGATTAATTAAACAAAATGATTTATTTAATTAATGGGAGAGAATGACTAAATCAAATAAAATTGATTTATTTAATTTAAGAGAGGAAATGTGATGATTAGAAAGAGATGATTTAGGAAGAAATAATGTTAGTAAGATCAAAATCAGATGTGTAGGATCAAATTATATTTTTTTTGTGTCTACACTGGGACTCATATGCCACAAGTGGTGTATCACTCACACTCTTCTTTTTCATAGGGTCAAGATCTGAATCGGGTCTCTAATCTTTGCTCTTTCTTCCACACTTCATTTTCGGATCCAAAACCCCGATTTTCTACCTGTAGGTGACTTCCCATGAAGACGAAAACCTTGTGACAACTTGATGACTTTCTTCAACCTTGCAACCTAATCTTCAAAGGATCTTCAACCTCTAAGACACCTAGATCTACAATCACACATGTAGAGAGAGATAAAACTTGTTGATTGTTAGTAGATAGGGGTTTTCCTTGGTAAAATCCCGTTTAGGTAATTCAAACTTGTGATGAAATAATGTAATATGAACATGAAACATGAAATGTGAAACATGAGGAATGATACCTTGAATGATGTCTTGAGATGTAAATCAACAATCTAACATGTCGTGGCAATGCATAATGTAGATCTTGATCTTGAATAGAGGTAGATCAATGCTTAATCTTGGATGTTGGATGCTACATCACAACACTAGCTCAACAAAATTCTTGATGCTTGAGGATCTTTGACATGATGATGGATCTTGAATCGCTACAACAAATGATGAAGAATTTTTCCCTTGAATGCCTTAGAAATACTCTTGTAAACTCTCTTAATACTCTTGTGAATTCTTTGAATGCTTAACTCTTGATTGCTTAAGTTTGATATCATGAAGGATTATTAAAATAATGATTTGAGGCCTTGTTTATATAGGAAATCCATCCAATTTACTGTATATTAGATCCCATAAGCCAACATGTACATGAAATTTGAATTCAAAACCCTGATTTTTTGCTCAAAACCCTAAAAAGGGGCCAAATGGAAATCATAGGCCACTTGTGGCATATAAGTCCCATCTAGATGGGACTCATATTCCCAAGGTGGTGTATGGGTCCCACTAAGCCTTTTTAGGTGTAGGAAATTTTGGGGAGTTGACAAATTAATTATATTTTATGCTTATGTCGGGATTTCAGTTGAAATAAGCCTCAAGATGCATAATATAAGGTCTTAGGGGCCTATTAATGATGATATGAAGGTCATAAATAAAAGAGGTCACAAAAATCAATATGAAAGTGTAAATAAATATACTTTACAACATTAAATTAAGGCAAAATTAGGTCTATTTAGCTTAAAAGGGCCCTAAATGCAATGCGAATGTGGAAAACACATTACAACACTAGATCAAGGTAATATTAGGTCCATTTTAATGTTAATCATTCCCAAATTAAGTGTGAAATGGTAAGTAATGATATTTTTCTACACTACATTGACCATCTAAATGTGAAAAAATAAATTATACTAAAGATGAATATAATTTAAATGTACACTAAATATTGTGAGATAAAATAAGAAATGAAAAATAGAAACTACACTACTAGTTCATACCTCTCACAAAGGAGTTGAAGATAAAGTTATTACAATAATTCCCACATTCATTTTGTAATAGATACTAGGATGGGTATGAATTAAAAATAGAATAATGATATTTGACCAAAATCTATCTTACATTATTTGCGAACATAATAGTTAAAAATAGTAAAACTTAGTTCAGTGAAATTTGAAATATTGCAACTACCATAAATATGTCTTGATGTTGAATTTCCAACATCTACATGGTCATCTTCAAATATTAATTTAAAAAAATTAATGTTGATATATGATTTTTTTTTTACATATAGTATATTTATTATTTTGTATTAGTTTACATACTGGTGGACTCAACATGGTTGCATATTTAGGAGTTGAAGGACAAACAAACATATGATGAATACTATAACCCTATAATTTAATTACATGCAATTCTATGATTGTTTTTCTTTATTATAGATTAATCAATTTAATATTATATTTTAAATTAAAATATAATAAATCTAAAAACCTTGTTAGAAATTTCCTATTGATCAATCCCAAAGGTGCTATCAAGCAACTCATATATTAAAAAAGTACTATATAATATGAATGTATCTTCCTTCTGGCTATTTCTATCATACACTTGAAACTACAAAGCATCCTCTATAGTGTGTGTATCCTTGAATCATCCTTAGACCCATAATCAAAGACATATCCATAGTTGTGGGAAAGATGAGGTAAGTATAAATATCTAGAAGCCTCAACCTCATCATCTTGTAAAAATATACTCATATGTTGTAATAATATTTGTGTGAGGGAATTGATTTCTTCACCTCAACAATATCCTTTACTAATCATCACATATTGAATCTCCAGCTTTCTCAAGGGTTTTGATACATTGTCTCAAGGGAAAGTCATGCCCTCTCTCTGTCCCATGTGGAGATTTTTTCTATTCCATGTATAAACTTGCATGTCAAAATAAATTTAGACTTTCATTGACAAAAAAATAATAATAAAGTTTCCTCAAGAAATATTTTGAGACGTCATTATTCTTCCATGGGGATGGTCAAACACCATCCACCACCTACCCTAGAATAATTTTTTATTCTTTCATGTTCGCACCAATTGATAGGGAACCTATTTCAACTTTTGTACAAGGGTACATTATTTTATTTATATGATTATAAATAAAATAAACAGAAAAAAAAATTATGAACAATAAGAACACATCATATACCTTTGGAAAACCATCCTTGTTGAGGGAGAAAACCCCAACAACAATATATCACTTATATATTGAATAAATGAGAAGCAATACGCTTTAAAATATGGCCTATCTCTAGGCTGATCTAATGTAATTGTAACAACACCTCTCTAGATGCGAATTTGACAAACAATGATGACTTCTTCACAAGTTGATCTACTTGAACAATATCAATCTACTAACACAAATAATCTCCACTCAGAAACGTGTGAACTTGTCTTGATAATAACTTTAATTTCAAATGAAGAGGGAGACACCTTGTTTATATACCAATTGAAGTGACCTTTCATGAAAGGTTGGCCTTATACAAAATGAGATGTCTTTACACAAGATGGTAGTGAATTTTATTTAAGTTGGCTTTTAACAAAAAATATAATAAATTATTATTTTAAGTGAAGCACCTCTTCACTTGGGTCGGCTACAAATACATAAGTAGTATGGCTTTATTTATTTGTTCAATATATTTTATTTAATGCTCAGATCGAGTGAAGGATAAACCCGCTTCTATAACATCAACACTCCCTCTTAGCAAGGGAGGTATCCTTCTAGATATTCATGTCATGGAGTCTCTCAACATGACATCCACAATGGCTACACCCATTTTTAGAGAAGAGTTCATCACGAAGTCACTCAACATGTGTGAAAAAACAAAAGTATAAAGGAATCATCACAAAGTATCTCAACATGAAATCCACCATGGATACTCCCAGTGGGTGGAAATAACCACATCTCCATCTTAGAGATAAGGGCTTTCACCTCATATTTCCTTGTCTCGGAGAAATATGCACTATAGAAAGTAGCTAAGATCACTGATGCTGAGTCTCCCTCTCAGCAAGGGCTTCATTCTCCAAAACTCCAAGCTTGTCTTGAAAATGTACAAACTTCACTCTGGAGAGAGGCTTGTTGAGAATATCAACCATTTGTTCATCAGTGAAAATATACTTGAGTTGAATGGCTTTCCTCAACACCATATCTCTGATGTAATGATATTTGATATCCACATATTTTGTCTTGTCATGAAACACTGGATTGATAGAGAGCTTCACAAAGCTTTGATTATCACAATGAATAGTAGTAGGCTCCAATAATTGACCAAAAATTCTTGCAAGGAGATTTTGAAGCCACACTACTTCTCGAGGTGTTACACATGCTGCAATATATTCAGCCTCCACAATGCTTAGTGCCACTGAAATCTGCTACCTGGTACACCAAGAAATCATGGAAGAACCCAAACTGAAGCAACATCCAGAGGTTCTCTTCCTGTTGGCTACACTTCTGGCCCAATTAGAATTAGAATAGCTTTCTAACTTTAGATCTTCACAGGAAGTATATCTGAAGCCATATCTTACTGTGCTTCGCAAGTATCTCAAGATATGTTTTGCTACAACTAGATGGATTTTACTTGGTTCACACATGAATTGACTGAGGGAACTCATTGCATAGAAAATGTCTGGTCTAGTATTGACTAGATACACCAATGATCCAATCAACTTCCTGTACATGGTAGGATCTATCAAATCTAAACTAGTTGGAGACTCACTCAACTTCTTCAAATTTGTTTCCATCAGTGTAGTTATGGACTTGCAATCCATCATTCCAAATCTCTTCAAGATGTCAATGGTATATTTTCCTTGACTTAGAATAATCTCATTGGGTCTCTGCCACACTTCCAATCCTAGAAAGTAATGCATAAGACCTAGATTCTTCATCTCAAACTCAGAGGCTAACTCCTTGCATTTGATAATGAGATATTCTGCTCTAGTAAGAAATAAGTCATCAACATAAATAACCAATATTAAAGCCTCACCATCAACTACCTTGAATTAAAGATTTGAGTTTTCATCATTCTTGGAGAATCTCAAGCTCATCAAGTATCGATCAATCCTCTCATACCTAGCACGAGGTGCTTGCTTAAGGCCGTACAATGCCTTCTTCAATCTGTATACATGGGACTCCTTCCCATGAATCATGAACCCATTTGGTTGCTCAATGTATACTTCTTCTTCAATCACACCATTAATAAATGTTGTCTTTACATCCATCTGATGTAGCTTCCATCATTTAGATGATGCAATAGCAATGATAATCCTGATAGATGTCTATCGAGCAACAGGAGCAAATGTATCCTCATAATCTATTCCCTCTTTATGAGAGAATCCTCTAGCCAAAAATATATCTTTGTGGGTATGTGCAGGATCATCATGGAAAAATAGGCCCTTAAGAGGCGATGAAAACTCAGAAAATCAGAGTTATTTATATTATTTCAAAAATATGTAAGAATAGAATCTGTAGAAAATTGAATGTAGTTTCCAAACTACTAGGTTTATTTAAAAGGAAAATAAAAATCGATTTGGTGAAAATTTGAAATTTCAATGCAGTAGTACTTAAATTTTAGGGAAAAAAGAAGAAGTAGGTGCCTGTTTAACCACCCTAACTACAATAAAGTGATAATATTTTTTTATAACGTTTTAGATATAAGTAGAGGACTCATGTCCCGATGTGATGCATATTTTTTGTAATTTGTTTCCAAGTAAATAATTAATTATGAATTTTTTATTACAACTTTTAAAAAATATAAAAAATCATATGTCTGATCACCTTAACTTGGTCAAAACTTCATGAAATTCATTTTTTTTTTTTAATCCTTTATTATGTGAAGCATAGAATGTGACACATGTTTTGGATTTAAAAAATGTGATACCATTTGAAAGCTATAGATTTTTTTCAATCAACCTATCAATCAGGACTTTAGTCGTAATTCAAATAGAAAATGAATAATAATTATTTATTAAATTCAAATTAAAGCATAATTTATATTGATGGAAAAGCGACATGGGCCATCATATCACTTACATATCGCCACTTTTTGGCCCATCATGATCTTGCACATACCCTTGTACTTCTCAATGCTCCCATCAGCTACATGCTTGATATTGAAAAGCTACTTGGAAGATACAACTGATTTCCCTTCAGGTCTTGGTGGGTGAACCAACATAGGTGATGAACACTTTTGTGGAGGAAGGGAAAAGTCATTTTTTCCCTCTACACAAAGTGAAGGGGTTCGGCCGAACCAAATTGTTGGTTCGGCCGAACCTTTAACATGGTTCGATCAAACTACAGGGTTTGAGCAAACCCTATGTTCACTTGAACCCCATTGACATGTGAGCAGAAATATTAAAATAAAGGGGTTCAAGCGAACTAGGGTTCGGTTGAACCCCCTTAATAGGGATTTAAATAAAAAACCCTGTCATTTTCCTGGACCCCCTTAATTTCCATCATTATTTTAAAGGGGTTTGAGTGAACTAGGTTCGGCCGAACCCCTTTAAAAGGTTCGGCCGAACACCCTTCTTCCCCTATCTCCTCAAAAATTTGATTTTTTTTGTAAAAAATTGTCGTTCGGAGCTCAATTTGAAAATGAAAATGTAGAAAAATTCATAAACCCAACTATATAATGATAGTCCTTGGAATGAGCTATCTGTCGAATATAATTTTAATATGATTTTATTTTATTATGTATTTTATTTTTTAGTTTTATTAAACATAGGTTTTTCACTGAAAATCAAAATCTCTGGTCTGCACATGTGGAAAAATAGTAGATTATCAAAATAATTTTTTTAAAAATATGTTGAGGCTGGGTATTGATGTCCTTGATCCATTAATTTTTTTTTTGAATTTCGATTCATACAAAAAAAGTTATGTTGTATGCAGTCCGCATATGTTTGAATTGCAATTGGTTTGACTTTGAAACTTGATTAAGGAAAAAATATTCAATAAAATACTATGAGACCAAATGCAAGTGCTAGATATCATAGTTACAAATCTAAATTCAAAAAAAATAGAATTTTATCCTTCATACAAAAAAATTTATGTTGTATACGGTGAACATCACTTTTTAAAAATGTTGTTTTCTGAAAAAAACCAGTTTTTGTGGGAGATGAAAAAAAAGGTGCAATCTGATTCCAAAAATTTTGAAAAAAATATTTTTAGAATCTAGAGACAAAATGTGATGAGACTCTAGTTTGCATCATTTCCAAATTCCTCACAGTTTAGCTGCTAGAAGAGCCCGAAAGTGAAGATTTAGTTAAAAATAATAATTGTAGTGTCCAGTTTGCCCAAAAATTATAAACCACTATTGTGGGATCACCCTGGTACAACATCCAAAACATCATTCTTGATAATAGACTAATATTCTTCTGTCATAACATCTCTCCATACCTCCTGATTCTATGGATCTTCAACATTGGAAGGCTCAAACTCAATGATGTGACTCATCAATGCCACATAGCCTAGAAAATTTTGTGGTCTCCTTCTTTATCTAAAGGTACCTCGAGGAGCTAAATACTGTTCTACCTCTTGCATTGTTTGTCTAGCCCATATAGGTCTCTTTCAACCTATAGCAATATCTCTTGGCCCATCAATTGGTTCTATGGGATCAACTAGATCAATAGTCTCTTTTGATTCATTAGAATCCCTCTGAATCTTAGGAGAATAATTAAGAGAAATATCCATATCCTGAGGTAACTCTTATTCTTCACTATCTATCTCCATGTAAGAACCTTTAGATTTTTTGAATTCAAACTCTTCTTCAAAAGTGACATCCTTGTTGATCTCAATTTGTTTCTATCCTAGAATGTAGATCCTGTAGGCCTTAGAAGTCTCACTATAACCCACAAATATTCCTTTCTTGCCTGAAGTTTCTAGCTTAGTTCTTTTATCCTTAGGCACATAAATATAAAGAGGACAACCAAAAATTCTTAAATGAATAACTTCAGGTTTGACACCTGAGAAGGCCTCTTCAGGAGTCATGTTTTTTAATATTCGATGAGGGCTTCAATTTTGAACATACACTGTAGTTATGGAAGCTTCTACCCAAAGGAAGGTTTGTAAGTCTTGATCATGAATCATTGATTTGGCTACTTCAACTATGGATCTATTCTTCCTTTCTACAACTCCGTTTTGTTGAGGATTGTAAGAAATACATAACTCCCTCTTGATCCCTGCCTCAATGTAGAAATTATAGAAACCTACAGAAGTGTATTCTCCTCCATTGTCAGATCTCATAACAGGTTGATTCTCTTTCCAGACATATTCCCAACTTGAGCCTTGAATTATTTGAATTTATCAAGTACTTCTTCAGACTCCTTAAACCCAAAAAATTAAATCCAAGTCTTTCAAGAATAAACATCAATGAAAGTATCATAATACCAAAAACCACTCAAGGATGCCACAGACATTGAACCACATAAATCAGAATGAACAAGATCTATAATTCCTTTTGATATAATTTCACTACTATGAAAAGGACCCTTAGTATTCTTACCCATTGCACATCCTCTGCAAGTGCCATCATGCTCTTGATTGAGCTTCGACAGATTAGTAACCATATTCTCCATAGATGGAAGAGCTCTGAAGTGAAGGTGAGAAAGTCTCCTATGCCATAGCTCACTCGAAATGGTTGAATCATGCAATAATGCTTGAATTGTCTGAATAGAAAGTCTGTATAAACTCTCTTGATAGACACCAATCACACAGGCTATTTTGATGCCATATTTCTTCAGCCAAGCAAGAAATTTTCCCTCAAAAAATGCAACTTGATACCCTTTGTCCTCCAAAGCTAAAATTGATACAAGATTTCTCTTGATTCCTAGTACAAACAAGACATCACTCAAATGAAGGGGGATTCTAGAATCTAGATGAAGAGAGGTGACTCCAACACCTTTCAGTGAATTTCAAGTATCATCTCCAATTATCAGTTGTAAGATGGTTTATTTTTGTACCAAGTTTGAAAGATGCTCTCTATATCCTGTAATGTGTCGAGAAGCACCACTATCAATCAACCAAGTGCTATTGTCAGTTAGAACATTGCTTGATAGAGTGGAGATGAATAGAAATCCTCCTAGGTTGTCTCTAGATTCCTTTTGAGGCAAGACATCATCAACATCTATAGTAGAAGCATGTTGCTTTGGTCTTGTTATATAATGTCGAGCATAATGACCATACTTGTCACATCTGAAACACTGAATATGAGAGAGATCCTTCTTCTTCTTTGATTTAGGAGAAGAATCTGATTTTCTCTCTATTCCTCTTGAAATTTCCTTTTCTCCCTTCTCTTCCTTTCCTTTTGGAAGTTTGAGCAGCAAGAACATGTTTGTCTTCATTGTGAGTACTTTGATCATTCCCTCTTGTTTCCAACCTGGATTCCTCTTGAATGCAATCGGCTCACAGATGATCAAACCTGGGCACTTTAGATCTTCTATTAATGCTTTGGATAAAGGGCTCCCAAGATTGAGGAAGACCATTGAGTGCCAACATAACTAGGTCTCTATCTTCAACTTTATCTCCAATGGCATATAGTTGATATTTCAATTCAATGATCTTCATGAAGAAAGAGATGACTGAATCTCCTTTAGCCATCTTTATATGATGAATTTGTTGCCTCAAGGCAAGAGCTCTTCTAGTGTTGTTGATCTCATACAAGCCTTGAAGTGTCTCGAAGATATCGTTGGCTGTAGTCATCTTGGAGATAATCGGCACCAGATGATCCTTCACAAAATCTATCAAGATCTTCCTAGCCTTCATGCCATTCTTCTTCCATTGAACTTTCTCAGCATCATCGAATGGTTTAGTCACATCATCCTTCACAAGTGAAGAAGAACATTTTCTTCAAGTGTAATAAGAACTATGAATTTCCATGAAGTGAAGTTCGATGCACCATCAAGTCTATCTTCAACCTCAACTCCATTCACCATTTTTGATGCTTGGATAGACTCTCTTAGATGAGTAGAGGAGAAAAAGACTTTGCTACTTAAGACAAATCTGACGTGATCTTGCTTAAACCCACTCTAATACCATGTTGTTTTTATGATTAGAAATGAAATAAATAGAAAACACAATTATGGACAATAAGAACACAACATATACCCTAGGAAAACCCTCCTTGAGGGAGAAAAACCCAGCAACAATATATCACTTATATATTGAATAAATGAGAAGCAATATGCTTTACAATATGACCAATCTCTAGGTCAATCTGATATAATTGTAACAACACCTCTCTAGATGTGAATTTGACAAACAATGATGACTTCTTCACAAGTCAATCTCCTTGAACAATATCGATCTGCTGATGAAAATAATCTACATTCAAAAATGTGCGAACTTGTCTTGATAATAACTTCAATTGCAAATGAAGAGGGAGACACCTTGTTTATATACCTATTGAAGTGACCTTTCATGAAAGGTTGGCCGTATACAAAATGAGATTTCTTTACACAAGATGGCGATGACTTTTATTTAAGTCAACTTTTAACAAAATAAATAATAAATTATTATTTTAAGTGAAGCGCCTCTTCACTTTGGTCGGCTACAAATAAATAAGTAGCTTGGATTTATTTATTTGTTTGATATCTTTTATTTAATGCTCAGATCAGGTGAAGGATAAACCCGCTGCTATAAAATCAACACATTAGTTCTCAAATAAACAAATAATGTATAAACATTATATTTTGATTTTTTGATTTTTTACTTGTTAATATGATAATTTTGTAGAATATATATTTTTTACATTCTCGTAATGTTTCGATCATATATTTAATAGTCATGCTAATGGTATCTATATAAAAAATAATAGATTCTAATGACGTGGTGAGAGATCTTCAATGTTAGCTAATTACATTAGGATTTTTTAATATATAAACCAATATCTAGAGTTATTTTTTAAAAATTTGACCTCAAAAATTTCTTGTGTCATGAGGATGGAGAGTAATAAATGAAGGAGTTTTGAAGAGGGGTAATTAGTTCCTACTCTTAAATAGGAATATCCTTCACATGGTTTGGTGAATTAGTGTTTGAGGTGTTCAAGTATTTTCATTTGCTAAAATTTTCAAAAATTAAAACAAATAAATATAAATAAAATTTATTTTAATTTAAACAACTACAAATTAAAAGAATTACCTCCTTGACATAATGCATGTTAAGGTAGCATTGCGTTAGCTTGAATCCACTCATATAGTTTGTAAGAACTTTTGAACTATTCCTTTCTTGCATTAGGGCACTGGGAGAAATGGAGTTAGCTTAAATGAGCTTGACTTGTCATTTATTTTATTTTTATGATAAGAAAAATTTGAGCATGTTATAACACACTCTAGTTTTTTTTATGGAATAAAAAGTGTTTGCAAACACTTTTTGGCCCCATCTTTGTACACATGCCCATATACAAATTATATTAGATTATCAAAGCATTTTGATGTTGCAACTAAGCAATCTTACATGGTCCTTCATGTCTTATATTACTATAATGGGGAAAATATTTAGAAAGGATATAAAATGATAATAAAACATGATTAGGGGAATGGACACTAAAATGAGTGTAAAATTATGAGGCAAAATTTATAAAGTAAGAAATTTGTAACTTTACTATACCTTGATGATTATCTCCAATATATATGTTTTTCGATATTATCATTTAATATGTCTTACATATCACATGATTCTTTATATATCATTTATCACTTTACATGATCCATTTATTTTCATGCTTATATCTTATGAGATTACCTTTTTCTTTTATGCATCACTTCAACTTTACTCAAATTCCTTATAACCAATTGATGCAATCAATTAAATGTGGCATATAGTATCACATACACTCTTATGTTTAAATTGTAGAAGACCTTAACTTCTAATATAAAGAATCATTATCATACCTAGATAGATCATGATCAAAATCATGTGGTTGTACCCAAAGTTCCATATAAAATTATTTTTATCAAGTATCACAATATCACTTTTCAAGCAAGTAGAACTTATAACCCTATTCTCTTCCTCTTCTCCTCCATTTTCTCAAATAATTCAGTCAAAATGTGGTTGTGGTTATTTCTACTTACATGATAGAAGTTATTCATTACAAGGTTTTTCTTTATTTTATAGCTCCTATGGAGCATTTAGACAAAGGAGAACAACACATAAATAAGTCAAGATAGATCCATAACTTTATAGAATCCCTATAACCTTTTATTTTTTAATATTTACTTTTAATTTTGACTACTTGAATGTTCATATAAATTGAAATACATTCTCATATTATATTCACATGAACCTTAAAGTGGGTGTGAAATTTAAAGATAAAATTTACATACTCACGTAAGTTCCTATTTAGTTTTTGGCCCATTTGAATACAATGACTTAATACAACCACATAGTGATGTGTGGTGCACTCTCATGCTAGTTCGTCTTACTCCCCAATCTTTCTATGCATTTTTTAAAATTTAATTTTATCATATCCCTATTTGCATCTATTCCCACACATTCACCTCATTATGAACCTAAACATCCATGAATTTCTCTCAAATCTCAAGATTCATGTTGTCCTAGCTTGGATAAATTGAGTAACTCTCAATCAATATTATCAAAAAAATAAGTTGCTCTCATTTATGTTTTAGATATTAGTTATTAAAATAAATCTTGTAATAGTCCATTTATGTTTTTAGATATTAAAAATTGAGATGAAGTGACTTTTTGATGTCTACACTCTAACAAGGTGATCTCATGAGTTACATAACAATCTTGTACATAAGGTTACTCTTGTAGTGTTTGGGTTCAAATTCAACCAACAAATATATATTTTAAATTACATAGAATCCAAAGAATTCATTTAGCTTTAATTATTATTTTTTTATATCAAAATGATTAAATTTTGTGCAACTTTAAAACTTACTAATAGTTATAATTCTTAGAACAAAGCACTCTATCTATTCAAATTTAATTTTATAAAATTAGTTTTAAATCTATAAGTTCTATTTTTTAATTTAAATCTAAATTAATTAGATTGTGTTTATATACATTAAATCAATTTCAATAGTCATTTTACAATGATAATGTGAATACGGAAACTTTTATCTTTTGTATTAAGTTTGACAATCATTTACACATCAAAATACTAATATTTAATATAAACATAATATTTCCAAAATAAATCAATTCATATAAAGTTTTGTTCCTTTGTTCCCCACAGAAACTAATAATTTTGATGAGACGTGTTGTGTTGATAGTACTGCTGGAGTGCTTGACTCTGCGGTCCTTCCGTTTCCCTTATTTCCATTTCTCTACCTCCTCCTGTATATTTACCCCTACTAGTGCTTCTCTCGGCTTATACCCAAAAAAGCTCTGATAACTGAAGATGGGAAGACGTCCTTGCGGCGAAAATGCCCTTACGCAAAAAGGGGCCTGGACTAAAGAAGAAGATGACCGGCTCTTTGCCCACGTTCAAGCCCACGGCGAAGGCCACTGGAGATCTGTCCCAAAGGCCGCAGGTCTGTAATTCTTATTCATCTCACCTATAAATCATTCTTTCTTCTCCGTGTTTATGCTTGTGATTTTACAGGGCTGCAGAGATGTGGGAAGAGCTGCCAGCTAAGGTGGATCAACTGTTTGCTTCCGGATGTCCAGCAGTGGAATATCTCTGAAGAAGAGGAAGAACTCATCATCAAGCTTCATGCCCTCTTGGGAAACAGGTAACACAATCTTTTTAATCCTCTTAGGTTGGCAACTTAACTAAGAATACAATATATGGATATTCTATGGTGAATCTCAAGTAATAGTTAAGTGTTAACTGCTCAGTAAGACTGACTCCATAGGTTCTAAGAGTTGAAAATATTAATCCTTGGCTTGATTTGCTTGATTATGAAGTTTTTGTGCTCTGTGCAACATTTTGAGTATGTGGGGATGGCGTGCAGGTGGTCTCTAATAGCAGGGAGATTGCCAGATCGAACAGGCAACGAAATAAAGAATTACTGGAACGCCCACATAAACAGAAAATTGCTCAGCAGGGGAATCGATCCCAAATCTCACCACCCTATTCATCCCATTGATAACGAAAGCAGCAGCAGTAACAGTCACTCACTTAACCATGAAATTCAGACGGTAGATTTCTTCCAATATGACGGCGTTGGGATGACTGGGAATTTTGAGGGTGCGGCTTCTAACGCTAGCAATAGAGAGACTGATGAGCCGCCTGATGTAAATCTTGGTTTGTCGATCAGCTTGTCTTGTTACAATAGAGAGAGTGTTGTTGATTCGAAGGAGGTGTCTAAATGAAGGAGGGCTCTAATAAGATGAAGTTTTCAGTGGTAGGTTAACAACAATCTCCCGGCCGTAAATAAGCATTAAATGGGTGTGTTTTGTCTGTTTTGTTATGTTTGAGTTGTCTTCTCAAGAAATGTCAGTAGAGTGTGAGTTGTAATCTCTCCGTATTCTGTGTTTTATCAGCAAATGTCAATTGTCAGTTTAAAAAAAGCACATGCATATGTTGTTGGATGCTAAAAGTTGAGGTATATGGAGACCAATCAAAATAAATTTTTAATAAATGCATTACTGTTGAGATAACGATTCTGTCCTTATGTTCTTTTAATTATTAGGGGAGAGGGGCCAGTAGTCGTGCGGGCTAACTTCGTCAGCATGTAGCGATTGATTGGAATATCGTAGGATCTTCGTTTTTTTCTTGAAATGTAGACTAGCCTCTTATCTATCTATAACTAAGGCTTGGAGGTGTGACTCATCATGCAACTTGCCACATCAGTGCATCTACTGAGAAGTGTCCAAAATTTGACTTTTGAAAGATTCGACCAAAACTTAATCATGCTACCCCTAATAGTCGAACATAAAATATCATTTGTTGCTTGTAAAATATCATATTTTTATTTAAAATAAAACTTATATACAACTTAAATGGACCAAATACCTATTAGTAACTATAAATCTTTGTTTTCTCTACCTTTTATATTTAACACAAATGGACCAATAGTTGAACACATAAAAACTATTTGTTGTTATAAAAACAACATATAATTATTTAAATTACAACTTATATCAAACAAAAATGGACCAATAGTTGAACATTAAAACATTTTGAAAATCCTTCATATTTATTGAAAAAATATGTGGTTTTTATTGTGCTCACCTTTTATATTTGTGATAGGACAAACTATTAATATTAAATATTCCAATGCTTGTACATTGCTACCCCAATGGTTGTACACATAAGAACAATATTTGTTCATATAATAACAATACTTGTTTAAATGAGTGTCTTATTTTATCAAATAAAAATTTAATTTTATAAATGACACACTTATAGTGGATAGTTTAGATATTTTATTTGAGACAAAAAAATATTTATTTCACTTGTTCATGAATGTATTTGTGTTTTTTTTACTTGAACAACTATTGGTCCCATAATGTCATGTATTTGGTAATATTTTGTTTAATATGTGAGATGAATATATACAAGATATAATATTAATTCATTCTAGTATTGATATGAATAATCACAATTGATTGCACGACTATTGGACCCCGCATGACAATTGGCTCCTCTCCCCTAATATATTTATCTTGTAAAGGAAATAATTAATATAGGCGGACTGTATTAAAGGACAAACTAAACTCGTGACTTTCTACAAGTCAAAAGATTTGTTTATTATTTTCTTTTCATTTTGTTCTTATGTGAAATGAGTACGGGACTAGGACTATAATAATTGAACATACCAATGTCAACATTTTCACTATTACAATTATTAGATTCTAGTACTCATTTCATTAGGAGCCGGCTAACTGCTAGACAAAATTCACCTATGTGCATACAAAAATACATCAAAACATACATAACACATACATAACATGATGGGATGTCGTACTACAAGGACCAACAGAAATTGAGAGTGGAAGTCACGGTAGGAAAGCGGAGGTCACGGGAGGCAAACAAATGTTAGTTCGTGGAAATGAAATGGAGGACATGCATTTTGAATGTTAAAAACAAGCGGGAGTTTTTAAACTACTTTGTCTGCCAACTTTTGCAGCTATAGGGACGAATGGAGCTTTCAAACAAAGTACAGAGCTTTCGAATAGGGTATGGATATCAGAGTTGGAAACACTCTGGCAGACATGTATGTGAGATTTTGAGTTTGCAAAAAGGGAAGTATAGACAAGGCATGCGAACTACTTGATAAACTGCCTCAAAGGAACATGGTCTCAAGCACTATGCGCAGAAACAAACTTATTGAAGAATCCTTCGAAACTTTTAAGCAAATTCAACTCGCAGGTGTAAGGCCAAAGTACATAACATTCTCATTGTAAGCGATGGCATGAGAGTGTGGGACGCGCTTTGCACATCCGTCAAGGATTATTCATAGCAGATAATGAAGCTTATGGCCAAAGTGTATCTTTCCACATGCATTTCCAATCTAATCTGTCATGGGAATGAATGCTATTTGGTGGAATAATGCCGTTTCCAGTCATCCGAAGACATAAAAACATATACCGAACTTTGTGGGTATTTCACTTGAAGGAATTAAAATATTGAGGAGGATGTTAAATTTATGCTGAAAATCCTACTAAAACTTGGTTTGGGAGAAGAAACCAGAGAGGTAGATGTGTTTCAGTGATTAGATTTACATAGTTAAGTGATTGGAAGTTTGGTCAATGTTTAATTAGCTTTGTGTTTTCTATGCGTTATAGGTATAGGTAGGTGTAGTATTTTTATTTAAGGGTTTATAATTTAATCTTTGTCTAATTACAGTCACAAGTTTTTGACCATATCAAAGTAAATTTTAAGATTGATGTGGATCTAGATTTAATAGATCTTATGGTTAAAAATAGTAGATGACAGATTTGGGATTAGTAATCATTTTGGCAAGAATTTTATGTTGAGTTCTTATGGTAATTTGAGATTAATTTATGATTATGAATTTTTGCATTTGTAAAGTTGTTTTATTTTAATTTATTAGTTTTTTGTCTAATGTATGTTATTTGATTAGTTATTTTCTTATGAAATTTGTTTGTTTCATATGCATCAACAATGTAATAATGTCCACTTTCAAATTTTAGAACAACTCTTTGTTATAGTAAAAATGTATTTCAGTTTCTTCATTTGATTGGAACAAAAAAATGATCACATTATTTGCAATGCTAGAAAACACAGTGTCCCCTATCAGTTATTTCGCTATAAAAAGTTTTTGTTTCATATGCACCAAGAATGTAATAAAGTCCACCTTCAAATTTTAGAATAACTGTTTGGTATAGTAAATGACATTTCAGTTTCTTCATTTGATTGGAACAAAAAAATGTTCACATTATTTCTAGTGTTGGAAAACACACCGTCCCTTGTCATTTATTTACTTATGAATTTTTTTGTTCCATATGCACCAACAACGTAATGAATTCCACCTTCAAATTTTTGAACAACTCTTTGGTACAATAAAAACAACATTTCACTTTCTTCATCTGGTTGGAACAAAAAAAATGCTCACATTATTTGCAGTGTTGGAAAACACATTGCCCACTGTTTGAAAAAGAAGAATGCAATCACTCACAACCCACTATGTTTTCCAACTTGCAGTTATTACGAATAGTAGGGGGTGTTAATAGGTACTTGAGTAATGGGGAAGAGAAAAAATGTGTTGATGATCAACTTCTAGATACAATTACAATAATTACAGGTTGGAAAACACTAGGTGTTATGAACCCTGCAACCCATATACTGTTGTAAAACCCTCTACATCTAACAACCCGATTGGTTACTCACCACTTCATGTCAATTTGGTTAGTTTTATGTTTCCACCACCTACAACTCCCCCCAAACTCTCCACCCTTGATCTTTGAACAAGTACAATGAAATAACTCACAACCCACTATGTTTTCCAACCCACAATTGTTTTGTGCATATATTTTTCATGAGGATGAATTTAGGATAGCTAAGACAATGAATTAAGGGGTCCTAACAAGATGGATTAAGGGGATATACAAGATCCTTGACTTAAATTATGTTTCATACAATAAAATTAGTTTTACAAATAGGAGATGGCTTAAAAGGGTAGACAATTTCAGATAAGAGGTATATAATATTTGATTTTAAACTAGATAAGGGTCTTTGTATGA
>VCHN02000014.1:63289527-63515289 GCA_007115665.2 Sequoiadendron giganteum | reverse complement strand
CATCTTGCAACCCACATAAAACTAACGAAATTGACTTGAGGGGTGACTACCCAAGTGGGTTGTTAGGTTAGAGCATTTTATAATAGAATATGGGTTGTAGGTTTCATAACACCCACTGTTTTCCAGCCAAAAATTATACATATATAGTATAATCACTGACAACCCACTATGTTTTCCAACCTACAATTATTTTATGCATTTATTTTTCCATCATATGAGGAAACTGAAACAAAATTTTTACTCTAAGTAATAGTTTTTATAAACTCTGATAGTGCCTTTCATTACATTTGTACTCTCTAAATAAGAAATTTTTTTCATTACATCAATTGTAGGTTGTAAAACACTGGGTGATATGAATCTTGCAACCCACATACTATTGTGAAACCCTCTAAACAAAAAACCCAATTATTTAGTCATCCCTCAAGTAAATTTGATTAGTTTTGTGTATCCCCCACCTAGAAATCCTCCCCAAGATGTCCACCTTTTAGATTAAAACAAGTAGAATGCAATCACTCACAACTTACTGTGTTTTCTAACATATTATTATTTTGTGAATTTATTTTTCCATCATATGAGGAAATTGAAACACATTTTTTACTCTAAGTAATAGTTGTGGAAAACTTTTAAAGTACCTTTCATTACATTTGTACTCTCTAAATAAGAAAAGGTTTTCATTAAAACAATTGTAGGTTGGAAAACACTAGGTGTTATGAAACATGCAACCCACATATTTTTGTAAAACACTCTACACATAACAATCCAATTGATTAGTTTTATGTATCACCCACCTAGAAATCCTCCTCAAGCTCTCCACCCTTGAACTTAGAAAAAGAAGAATGCAATCACTCACAATCCACTATGTTTTCCAACCTACAGTTATTTTCTGTATTTCTTTTTCCATCATATGAGGAAATTGAAACACAATTTTTACTCTAAGTAATAGTTGTGGTAAATTTTGAAAGTTCATTTCATCACATTCGGAGGGATAGTGAGAGATGAGAGATAGAGAGAATTATTTCCAATTGTATTTGTTCCATGGAATTGTTAAGTTCAAGAATTTTTGACTTCATTTGTTCAAATCCACTTATAGAATCATCTCTCACTTTCTTGGCTTGCACAAATTTTATGATCTAATTCACTTTGGTAGATGCTTCTTTTTAAGTGTTTTTAGAGCGGATTCCTTTTTCATTTCATACATTATAGTACCTGCTACCTCTAGTTTTAAGAATCTTTCCATTTCATTTTCTACATACAAATGCTTGTTGGACATTACGTTATAATTCAAAATAATTTCTTGCACTTAATAGATTATTCCTTCTCTTGCGAAGTTGAGGATGGAGCATGTGCATTACCTGCAATGGGAAAATGGAAATGTAGAATTGGAGGTAAGCATGCGCACTATGTGCAATGGGCAATAATGTGGTTATTGTTAGACCCATCATCCTCTTCATCATCTTGACTACTCTACTTAAAAAATATGCTAACCTTTATATGCTAATAATTTCCTCTATCCCTATCCTCATAATGGTTGTGTAATAGATGTAAAAAGAGTGAGAAGAATCTAGAGGGGTACTCCTATCCGATTATCATTTGAGTTACAAAATTATGATAAATTTGGTAAGAGAGAGATGGGAGAAATAGGGACAATCATATCACTCAAAATTGGTAAGGGAGATAGGGAACGAGGGAGTGAACAATAAAGGTAGGGGTAGATGGAAAGAGAGATGGGGTAAAGAGGGAAAAATAGAGGGAGAGGAAGGTTAGGAGGGATAGTGAGAGATGAGAGATAGATAGAAGTATTTCCAATTGTATTTATTCCATGGAATTCTTAAGTTCAAGAATATTTGACTTCATTTGTTCAAATCCACTTATAGTATCATCTCTCATTTTATTTTCTTGCAAAAATTAATATGTAATACAAAACCTCTTGACTTTATCCACTTTTTAATTTGTGTTTTCCCATTTCACATACTGCACACACACATTCCTCAACTTCTCAAGAGAAGGAAGAATCTCTTTAGATAATGAATTATCTATCTAATTCACTTTGGTCTACTTCTTTTTAAGTTTTTTTAGAGTGGATTCCTTTTTCATTTCATACATTATAGTATCTTCTACCTCCAATTCTGCATTTCCATTATAGAGAGAGGTAGGGTAGGTGAGGTAGGTATAAAGAGATTTAGGTAGAGAGGGAGGGAGAGAGGGGATGAGAAGGGAGATAGGAAGTGGTAGGGTAGGAGGGATAGAAGGAGGGAAGGAAAGAGAGAGGGATAGGTATAGAGAGTGGTAGGGTTGGAGGGATAGAGGGAAGGAGGGAGATAGGGACTAGTAGGGTGGGAGGGGTAGGTATAAAGAGAGTTAGGGAGAGAGGGAAGGAGGGGTAGGTGGAGAGAGCTTGTGTGTGTGTTTGTGAGGGAGAGAGAGGGGGAAGGAGGGAGATAGGAAGTTGTAGCTGTGAGGTATAGAGGGAGGGAGAGAAAGAGGGAAGGAGGGAGATTAGAAGTTGTAGGGTGGGAGTGATAGAAGGACCCAAAATGGACTTAGTAGGAGGGGGATATGTAATGGTGGTTTGTGGGAGATTGGCACCAAAATGGATTTATAGATTTAATAATTCATAGCCTCTATATAAGGCTTTTGAATATTTCAAACTCTTATCCACATACCTTATAACCACATTTCACGAAAATTTTGAATGATTAATTACAATGATTGCATCAATTACATGGTAAAAGTGATCCTTCTTCAATTATTGAATTAATTAATTATAGTGTAAATATGGATAACATTAATCATTTATACTTTCATGCAATGGATTAATGCAATGATGATAGATGTTCAATTTAGGTTTTAGGATTTAAGGTTTAACCTAATAGATTTATGCAACAATGACAATGGATTAACCCAAAGAGAGACACAAAGATGGTGTTGAAAGACCTTATAATGAATAAATTGAACAAAGAGGAAGTTGTAGTTCATAATGAAATAAAAAAATAGATGAATATTAGATATAGGGAGGATGATATGGTAGATGTAGTGAAACAACCTTCATATGATCATATTTTAGATGTGGAATAGAAGGAAATAGAGTATTTGAATGTTTCCAAAGAAAATGGAATAGAGGGATATAGGGAGTGGTAGGTTGGGAGGGATAGGTATAGAGATAGTTAGGGAGGGAGGGGTAGGTGGAGAGAGGTTGTGTGTGTATGTGTGAGGGAGAGATGGAGGGAGATAAAGAGGAAAGGAGGGAGATAGGGAGTGGTAGGGTGGAGGGATAGAGGGGGGGAGAGGAGGAAGAGGAGGGAGATAGGGAGTGGTGACAAATTTTGTTTTATATGATAAGGAAAAGGAAAAATTAGATAAAGGGAGAGAGAGGAAATAAGGGAGACATGGAGAGGTAGGTAGAGAGAGGTAAGGTTGAAGGAATAGAGGGAGAGGTAGGTAGATAGATTGAGGAAAAGATGCAACAAAAAAATTTCCTCATCTCCATTGCTCTTACCTGTTAACACACCCTACTATTCATTGTCATGATCTTCTAACTTTTTTTTTCATATCTTTTACTTGAATCTTTAGATCAATTGCTCCCTCATCAACCCTTAGGATCTAGAAACATCCCTTTCTTTGATAGAGTTTTCAATGTCTTGAATACTTCTATATAGCTTTGTAGCCACATTTTTCTTAGCTTTGAGAGTGTCTTTACGATTAGAGAATGTAGATTTTTCTTTTAAAAGTTCTTTACTAGACTTTTCTACCTTTTTACATAAGACTTTAATGTCTCCACCCAACTGGTTCTCCTTTTTTGCACTTAGATCTGATTTTTCCTTTTTCTTGTCATCTATTTCCAATTGTATTTGTTCCATGGAATTCTTAAGTTCAAGAATCTTTCAGTTCATTTGTTCAACTCCACTGATAGTATCATCTCTCACATTCTTTACTTGTAGACATTCATATGCAATGCAAAACCTCTTGACTTTATCCACTTTTACATTTCTATTTGTCCATTGCACATACTGCACATGCACCTTCCTCAACTTCTCAAGAGTGGGAAGAATCTCTTCAGTCAATACACTATCTATCTCATTCTCTTTGGTCTACTTCTTCATATTCCTTTTCTATTTCAACTTCTCAAGAGAAGGAATAATCTCTTAAGTCAATACATTATGTGTTATCATTCTTCCAAACCATTTGTCACCATCCCCCTCCATTATACTATCCCAAAAACATTATCCCTATCCCTCCTTGATGCTATAAATCCAATTTGGGTGCCTATGTCCCATAATCCACCATTAGATCTCCCCCTCCTACTAAGTCTAAGATATTAATTTTTTTTTGTTTCCATACCATTTCCCATTTATAAAATTATTACTATATAGTTTTTTATCATTTTTATATCAAATGTTATTATTTTTTTGTAGGATTAAAATTCTAATTCTATCCTATTGGTTGTAACATATTTATGGTAATTTATCAGTACTAAACGATCTAATTATATCTCCAATATTTGAAATTTACATAAAATTATAATTTTATCACATGATTTTTGATGGAGTGATAGGGATCTTCATATATTTATTTGACACAAAATAAAATGAATTGAATAAGAAAATTGAAAATACATTTCATATTTGGCAAACCAGGGAGCACATGTAGATAGGTAAGAGATGAGGACCAATGAGAGTACCTTCAACCATGATGAGTACATATCTAGTAGTTAGTTCTATCAATCCAATAACTTACTTTATTTGAGTTTATTAATTTTTATATTGCATTCATCTTCACCATGAGCTCCTTATGTACTTTCTATTGCACTAAAACTAATCAAATTGACCTAGTTGCTCTATCACTTTCTTCTTTAATATTTCATAGCTTCTATTTTATCTTCATGTTCTTTAAAATTATTTCTTATAGGAAGTGGTAGGGTGGGAGAGCTATGTATAGATAAAACTAACCAAATTGGGTTGTGATTTATTTCATTGTGCTTGTTTAAAGCTCAAGGGTGGAGAGCTTGGGGAGGAGTTACAAGTTGGGGATACAAAATACTAACCAAATTGACTTGAGAGGTGACTAAACAATTGGGTTGTTATGTGTAGAGGGTTTTCTAAACAATATGTGGGTTTCAGGTTTCATAACACCCAGTGTTTTCCAACCTGGAATTTTTGAAAATAGTATTAATGTAATTAAAACCTTTTGTTATTTACAAATCATGAGTATAATGAAAGGAACCTTAAAAAATTACCATTAATGTAGTTTAAAATTTTGTGAGTTGTGTAACAACACCTTTAATTTTTGATCTATCAAAATGCTTTAGAATATTATTATAAGTAAATTGAACATTTCCTACTTGAGCCTCGAGGTGCTTGATATCAACCTTCAACTCTAAACTACCTCAAATTCTTGTAAATTCTATTTTTCTAATGTCTCCATCTGTCCTTCATAAGCAACACCTTCCATTGTTGTCTTTATTTTCTCAAATTCATGTCTTTTAGATAGCATCTCTCTCTCAATAGCCTTAAGATCCTTTTATTTTGATGATAATTTCTTCTTCTTATATTTTACTTCCTTTAACTAAGTGGTTAATTTTAGTTGTCTATTGTTGTGCTACAATTTCAACACTTCCAAATATTGCTTTTGCATCTACAAGTTGATCATGACTCATTTTTCCTCATCCTCGCTGCTCCTACCTATTAAAATATCATAGATACAATTTTGTTGATTCAAGTGTTTTTGGGTCCCTATGTCCCACATTCCACCAACACGTCTCTCCCCTTCCCTCTCTCTCTCCCTAGAGTATGTTTTTTTTGTCCTTCATCATAGTGTAAGTATTCTCTTTATACAAATGTATGAATTTATTGATTTGGATATTCTATTTACATACTTATATTTAGTCTTGTATATATTTCTAAAGATACTTCTTCTTTGTACTAGTTCTTTATCAATACCCCTCTCTCCCTCTTTATTTAGAAAGACATAAAATAAATTTTATTCATCTCAATTCTAGTATTATAAATTAAAAAATGTATATTGTTCAATGACTATGTTAAGAGGCTTCCAGGGGTATACCACATGTGTAGATCTATTAGGATTGAAATGTGTGCTAGAAACTAGAAACTAGAAATTATTCAATTGTAGGAAATCTAAGATGTCTAGAAACACTTTGCAGCATGTTGTAGACACACTAATTCCACCATATTTGATCTTATAATTTCCTACATATTATGATATTGCTATGAGGATTTAGGTTGGCTATTATGTTAAAATGTCACTTATATTTTTTGGTGCTAAAATATATTTACTACCATTGTTTGAATTTATAACACTTATATTTAGTCTTGTATATATTTCTAAAGAGTCTTCTCCTGTGTACTAGTTCTTTATCAATACCATCATTGTTTAAAAAACTCTAGTTTCTCTATCACTTTCTTCTTTAATAATCCATAGCTTTTATAATGAATTTTAATATTTAAAACTCTCATCCACATGCCTTATAAACAGATTTGAGGGAAATTTTGAATGATTAATTATGATGATTGCATCAATTACATGGTAAAAGTGAGCCTTCAATTGTTCAATTAATCAATTATAGTGTAAATATGGATAACATTAATCATTTATAATTTCATGCAATGGATTAATGTAATGATGATAGATGTTAGGTTTAGGTTGTATGGTTTAAGGTTTAACCTAGTGGATTAATGCAATGATGATGATGGATTAACCCAAAGAGAGACATAAAGATGGTGTTGAAAGACCTTATAATGAAGAAATTGAAGAAAGAGGAAGTAGTAGTTCATGATGAAATAAACTTGAATAGATGAATATTAGATAGATGGAGGATGATATGGTAGATGTAGTGAAACAACCTTCATCATAGAATTAAGGTTCTATAGAGAGAGAAGTAAGGTTGATTCATCATTAGTGCCTCCTTCTCCTATTATTATTTAAGATGCCTTATCTTATAGAATTTGATTCTTTCAATGTATGGTGCTCATTCTACTCATCTCTATTTTGAAATAGAGAAATATCTTAGGACTTCAATTCTACTTGAGATTTCAAATGTGAAAACTTCTTTTGCAATGGAAACAATGTTGCAATTTCTACTTAAATTCCCTCCCACCCTATCACTCTCTATCTCCCTCCTTGCCTCTTTCTCTCCCCTATCCCTCCCACCCTACAACTCCCTATCTCACTCCTTCCCTCTTTCTCTCCCTCCCTCTATCCCTCCTTCCCTACCACTTCCTATCTCCCTACACCCCCCTCTCTCTCCCTTAGATTAATAAATTTATATTAGCCTAAAATTAACCTAATGAATTAATGCACAATGATGATATATGTTAGGTTTAGGGTTTAGGGTTTAGGGTTTAAGGTTTAACCTAATGGAGAGAGAAATAGAGGAAGGAGATAGATATTTAGTGTTAAGGTGGGAGGGATAGAGGTACACATGTAGAGAGGGGATGGGAGAGGTATGCATAGAGAGAGTGAGAGAGATGGAGGGGTTAGGGGGGAGGAGGGAGGGAGGGATAATGTGAGGGGTAGGTGGAGAGAGGTTGAATTTGTGTGAGGGAGAGAGGGAGGGAGAGAGAGGTGAGATAGAGAGAAAGAGACATCTACCCCCCTATCCCTCCATACTTCTACTCTAAAAACACTTGAAAAGAAGCAGACCAAAGTGAATAAGATAGATAATGTATTGAATGAAGAGATTCTTCCTTCTCTTGAGAAGTTGAGGAAGGTGCATGTGTGTAGTAAAAATTGAGGGAATTTTCATATGGAATAATATCTCATTGATGCAACTAATTGTTTCATGAAATTATCACCTCCCTTAAAAAATAAAGGCTAGGTACAATGTTATAGTACATGTTATTCAAAAAATACCTCATGATAATAGGCATGAGAGTGAGATAGTAATGATCAACTTACCAACACCATCTTTATGGATCTCTTTGGATTAATCCATCATCCCTAAGCCTAAAATCTATCATCATTACATTAATACATTAGGTTCATTTTAGGCTAACATAAATGTATTAACATATGAATCTTTCATCTATCATAGTCCTTTCATTATCCATGCATCTTTAGGGAGGTATATAGGGAGTGGTAGGGTGGGAGGGATAGAGGGATGGAGATAAATAAGGAAGGATGGAGATAGAGAGAGGTATAGAGAGTGATAGGTTGGGAGGGATAGAGGGAAGGAGGGAGATAGGGAGTGGGAGGGTGGTATAGAGAGATTTAAGGAGGGGGGAATGAGGGGTAGATGGTGAGAGGTTGTGTGTGTGAGAGAGGTAAGGGTGTGTGTGAGGGAGAGAGGGAAGGAGGGATATAGGGAGTGGTAGGGTGGGAGGGATAGAAAGACCCAAAATATAATTACTAGGAGGGGGAGATGTAATGGTGGATTGTGGCACATAGGCACCAAAATTGGATTTATAGCATGGGGGAGGGATAGGGATAATTTTTTGGGGCTGGTATGATGGAGGGGGATGGTGAAAAACTATTTGGAAGAATGATAATACATTATGTATTGACTCACGAGATTCTTATTTCTCTTGAGAATTTGAGGAAGGAGCATGTGCACTATGTGCAATGTGAAAATGGAAATATAGAACTAGAGGCAACATGTACTAGAATGTATAAAATAAAAAAGGGATATGCTCTAAAAACACATGAAAATAAGTAGACCAAAGTGAATGAGATAGATAATGTATTGACTAAAGAGATTCTTCTCATTCTTGAGAAGTTGTGGAAGGTGTGTGTGTAATATATGCAAAAGGAAAATGGCAATTCAAAAGTGGATAAATTCAAGAGGTTTTGTATTGTGTATCAATTTGTGCAAGAAAATAAAGTGAGAGATGATTGTATAAGGAGTTGAACAAATGAATTCAAAGATTCTTGAACATAATAATTTCATGGAACAAATACGATTGGAAATAAATGATAATGAAAAGGAAAAATTAGATTTAAGCATAAAAAAAGAAATAGTTGGAAGTGTTGAAACTATATTAGCAAAAGAATAGAGGACTAAAATTAACCATTTAGAAAAGGAAGTAAAAGATAAGAAGAATATTTTATCATCAAAATAAAAGGAGGTTCATGATGTTGAGAAAGAGTTGCAATCTAAAAGACATGAAGTTGAAAAAATAAAGACAACGATGTCCAAGGTGTTGCTAATGAATAAGGGTGCATGTAGACATTAGAAAAGGAGTGTTTGCAAGAATTTGAGGTAGTTTAGAAATTGAAGACTGATATTAGGCACATTGGTTCTACATTCTCTATCTCACCCATCTCTCCATGCCTCTCTCCCTCACACACATTAAACCTCTCTCTTCCTACCCCTCACATTATCCCTCCCTCCCTCCCTCTCTCACCCTCTCTCTATGCATACCTCTCTCATCCCCTATTTTAGAACAAATCTTTGGTACAATAAAAAGGACATTTCACTTTCTTCATTTGATTGGAATAAAAAAATACTCACATTGTTTGTAGTATTAGAAAATACACTATCCCTTGTTAGTAATTTCCTTATGAATTTGTAGTGTTGGAAAACATACCATCCCTTGTCAGTTACATAATGAAGTTCACCTTCAAATTTTAGAACATTGGAAATAAATAACAAGGGAAAATGTGTTTTCCAACAGGGGACAGTGTGTTTTCCAATAGGGGACAGTGTGTTTTCCAACAGGGAACAAAAAAATGCTTACCTTATTTTTATGGCGTTGGAAAACACACTATCCCTTGTCAATTATTTCCTTATGAATTTGTAGTGTTGGGAAACACATTGTCCCCTATGTAGGAAATAATTGACAAGGGACAGTGTGTTTTCCAACATTGCAAATAATGTGAGCATTTTTTTGTTCCTTGTTGGAAAACACACTGTCCCCTATTGGAAAACACACTTTCTCCTGTTAGTTTTTTCCAATGTTAGAAAATCATTGTCCCTTTTTGGAAAACACACCGTCCCTTTTTGGAAAACACATTGTCCCTTGTTAGTTATTTCCACTGTTGGAAAAAACACTGTCCCCTATTAGTTTTTTCCAATGTTGGAAAATACATTGTCCCTTGTTGGAAAACACACTGTCCCCTGTTAGTTTTTACCTTGTTAGTTATTTCTAGACATCTTACATTCTAATGATTTCCCTATCCAAAAACATTATCCCTATCCCTCCTTGAAGCTATAAATCAAATTTGGGTGCCTATGTCCCATAATCCACCATCAAATCTCCCCCTCCTACTAAGTCTATTTTGGGTCGACCTTCTATCCCTCCCACCCTACCACCCCTATCTCCCTCCTTCCCTCTCTCCCTCACACACACCCTTACCTCTCTTCCTACACCTCCCTCTTTCCCTCTCTCTCCCTCCCTCCCTATCTATATCTTCACTCACCCTCTCCCTCTCTACCTAGCTTTCCCTTAATAAATCCCATCCCACCTCTCTTTCTACCTACATCTCCCTCCTTCCCAACTTCCCCCTCTATCTACTTCTCTCTCCCCTTCTCTCTCTAATTTCCCAATCTTTATCTACTTTTCTTTTCTACCGTTGTTTATGATGAATTTATAGAACTTATATTTATTCTTGTATATATTTCTAGAGGACTTCTCCTTTGTACTAGATCTTTATCAATACCATCATTGTTTTAAGAAACTCTAGTTTCTCCATTATTTAAAAATTGGTTATAGAACATCCAAACCAGCTACAACCTAGAACATGTTTTTTAATTATCTATTTACAAATTGAAGCCTTAAATAGTTTCAAAGTTAGAAACAATGTACAAAAGGCAATTTGAGTTATCATGTAACCATATTAATAAAAAAAAGTTACAAATCTAAAGCCTAAAACATATTCAAAGTACAAAAATAATGTGCAAAAGATGATTTGAGTTAATATGTCATTATATTGAGAATATTAACAAAAATTTCATAATTGATTCTATTACTGTAATTACAAGATCCCATATATGCAATTAAACATCATTTAAAGCATCTTTTTAATCATGGAAAAGTGAATTCTCAAATTAGGTGTTGGAACAATACCCAAATTAGTTTTTTTTAAATAGTAAAACATCAAAGATGAGTAAAGAATTATTGAATGATGACCTTTCAGTGTCTCTATGGTAAAACAATATTTCAAAAGAAAAATCGCTCATATCAAATACCAGTAAACATTAATCCAACAATAGACATGTATAGTATAACAAAATGTTAATGCAAATCTCATAAATTGGTTCAAGAATATGATCATTTCCAACACTATTCTGAAACCCTCTACACTTAACAACCCAATAGGTTAGTCATTGCTCAGGTCAATCTGATTAGTTTTACATGTATCCCCCACCTGCAACTCCTCTCCAAGCTCTCCACCCTTGAGCTTAGAACAACCTAAATAATATCACTCACAACCCACTGTGTTTTCCATCCTGCAATTATTTTCTACATTTATTTTTCCATCATATGAGGAAATTAAAATGCATCTTTTACTCTAAATAACAAAAGTTTGTGGTAAATTTTGATGTACCTTTCATTATATTCATACTCTCTAAATAAGAAAAAAAATTGTTACAATAATTGCAAGTTGGAAAACACTAAGTGTTATGAAACCTGCAACCCACATATTATTGTACAAAACCATCTACACATAATAACCTAATTTGCTAGTCACCCCTCAAGTCAATTTAATTAGTTTTATGTATCCCCCACCTAGAAATCCTCTCCAAGATCTCCACACTTGAGCTTAGAACAAGAAGAATACAATCACTCACAACCCACAGTGTTTTGCAACATGCAATCATTTATCTATCTCTCAACTTCTCGAGAGCATGAAGAATATCTTCGTTCAATACATTATCTATCTCATTCACTTTGGTCAACTTATTTTCAAGTGTTTTTTGGTATGTCCCACAATCCATTTTACTGTATAGTGCAAGAGAAGGTACATAAGGAGCTCATGGTGAAGATGAATGTAATACAAACAAAATAAGCTCAAATAAAGTAAGCTATCGGGTGTATAGAACTAATCTCTTAAGTCAATAAATTATGTATTATCATTGTTCTAAACCATTCTCACCATTCCCCTCCATCATACCAACCCAAAAAAATTCTTTGTATCCCTCATCCATCCTATAAATCCATTTTGGGTACCTATTTCATACAATCCACCATGACATCTCCCCCTCCTACTAAGTCCATTTTGGGTCCTTCTATCCCTCCCACCCTACCACTGCCTATCTCCCTCCTTCCCTCTCTCTCTCTCTCTCTCATACACACAACCTCTATCCACCTATCCCTCCCTCTATTCTTAACTCTCTATACCTACATCTCCTACCTTACCTCTCTCTATCTTCCTCCTTCCCTCTTTCTCTCCCTCCCTCTATTTCTCCCACCCTACCACTCCCTATCTCCATCCACCCCTCTATCTCTCCCTCCCTTTATCCCTCTCACACACACAACCTCTCTCCACCTTCCCCTCCCTCCATCCCTCCCTAACTCTCTTTGTACCTATCCCTCCCACCCTACCACTCCCTATCTCCCTCCTTCCCTATTTCTCTCCCTCCTTTTAACCCTCCCACCCTACCGCTCCCTATCTCCGTCCTTCCCTCTTTCTCTCCCTCCCTCTATCCCTCCCACCCTACCACTTCTTATCTTAGAAATATATACAATATTAAATATAATTATCTTTAGAGTATCAAAATCAATATAAAAACTATCACAATTGTATAAATACCATAAGGTACTAGTAAGTGACAAATGTTTGTTAAAATTTAAGATAAGTACATAGCATGCAGAATTATTGCATCATGCTAAAGGATATATGTCATTTTTTTTTGGGAATCTTTGCCATGGTAGTATGAGAATAAATTCATACATTTGTATAAAGATAATACTTATACTATCCCTTATCAATTATTTCCACAAGGGACAATGTGGTTTCCATCACTGCAAATAATGTTGGAAAACACACTATCCCCTTTTAGTTATTTCAAATTATTTATTTCCTTGTTGGAAAACACACTGTCATTTTTTTGTTCCCTGTTGTAAAACATAACGTCCCCTATTGGAAAACACACTGTCCATTTTTGGAAAACACACTGTCCCCTCTTGGAAAACACACTGTCCCCTATTGTAAAACACACTGTGTCCACCTTCAAATTTGAAAACTCACTGTCCCCTGTGTAGGAAAAGTGGACAGGGGACATCATTGGAATGTAAGAAGCAATTAGGATAGAGGGGAAGTAGGTTTTGTACAACGTTCAAAATACCAAAAAGCATAAAATTTGAAAACCCACCAATTCAAATGCCTCCTGAACACTTACAGTGAGACCTATAGTACAATAGATCAATCATTGTTTCCAGAGAAACATTATCAACAATTTTGAAAATTGCTTCCAAGATACACATGTATGGAAATTATGTGGTAAGTGTGCAATCTTAATTCATGCTTCTCCAATTGGTGATGTCTGTGTCTATTTGTCTCTGTCCAATTTTATCTCAGTTGTTATAGCTAACACAAACTATATTTATAATATGAGAGTTCCATGGTTTTTCATGAAATAAGAACCAAGACCCAAAAGTATAAACTTAATATTACCAAAGTTTTCAAATCCTACAAAGCCACAACACCTTTATGCCTTGCAAATAGAAAAAAAATATTGACACCCAACTCACAATTATACAATAGAACACTAGCAGGAATTATATCTTTCCAACTAATAATGTGTTCCCTTCAAATAACACTACATTTTAATTAATATATTTAATGTACAATTGGTTGAAACATGGTGTTGTGGTTCTTGTCATCAAGATTCAAAACCTTTACTGAAGTGTTATTGCTGAGTTTTCATGTAGGAGATGAGATCTCGTTGAAGTGTTATTTTTGAGTTTTCATATTAGAGGAAGACATTCTTGATTTATGTTTTTCACAAATTTTTGACACGAATTCTTTTTAGAAGCTTATTTTCTTATATGTAGTGTGTTTTCCAACATTATTTTTAGTGTTGGAAAATACACTATCCCTTATCAATTATTTCCACAAGGGACAGTGTGGTTTCCATCACTACAAATAATGTTGGAAAACACACTGTCCCCTATTAGTTATTTCCAATTAGTTATTTCCCTTTTGGAAAACACACTGTCCCCTTTTGGAAAACACACTATCCCCTATTGGAAAACACACTATGTCCACCTTCAAATTTGAGAACCCACTGTCCCCTATGTAGGAAAACACACTGTCCCCTGTGTATGAAAAGTGGATAGGGGACATCATTAGAATGTAAGAAGCAATTAGGACAGAAAGGAAGTAGGTTGTGTACAACGTCCGAAATACCAAAAAGCATAAAATTTGAAAACCCACCAATACATTATGTGTTATCATTCTTCCAAACCATTTTTCACCATCCCACTCCATTATACTAGCCCAAAAACATTATTCCTATCCCTCCTTGACGCTATAAATCCAATTTGGGTGCCTATGTCCCATAATCCACCATCACATCTCCCCCTCCTACTAAGTCTAAGATATTATTTTTTTATGTTTCCATACCATTTCCCATTTATAATTATTACTATATAGTTTTTTATCATGTTTATATCAAATGTTATTATTTTTTTGTAGGATTGAAATTCTAGTTCTACCCTATTGGTTGTAACATATTTATGGTAATTTATCAAAACTAAAAGATCTAATTATCTCCAATATTTGAAATTTACATAAAATTATAATTTTATCACATGATTTTGGATGGAGTGATAGGGATCTTCATATCTTTATTTCACACAAAATAAAATCAATTGAATAATAAAATTTAAAATACATTTCATATTTTGCAACCCAGGGAGCACATGTTAGGTAAGATATGAGGACCAATGAGAGTACCTTCAACCATGATGAGTACATATATATTAGTTAGTTCTATCAATCCAATAACTTACTTTATTTGAGTTTATTTATTTTTATATTGCATTCATCTTCACCATAAGCTCCTTATGTACTTTGACTATGTTAAGAGGCTACGAGGGGTATACCACATGTGTAGACCTATTAGGATTGGAATGTGTGCTAGAAATTAGAAACTAGAAATTATTCAATGGTAGGAAATCTAAGATGTCTAGAAACACTTTGTAGCATGTTGTAGACACACTAATTCCACCATATTTGATCTTTAATCCTACATATTAATTCATCATAGCCAATTCCCTCTAACATCACCATGTTGACTAATTAATTTAGTTAATTAATTGCACCATGTCATAACATTATATTTCCAATTTGTTTATCTTAAAGCCTCCTTTTCTTAGCTTTGAGAGTGTCTTTATGATTAGAGAATGCAAATGTTTCTCTTAACAAGTTATTTATAAGAATTTTCTACCTTTTCAGATAGGACTTTCATGTCTCCGCCCAATTGATTCATTTTTTCTATACTTAGATCTGATTTTACCTTTTCCTTATCATCTATTTCCAATTGTTTTTGTTCCATGGAATTCTTAAGTTCAAAAATATTATCATCTAGGGAAAGTGCTACTATAACCTTTGATCCTTGAATTGCACCATCCCTCACAATAAGAGTATGAAAATAGAACCATTTACCCTTCATTATCATTGAAACATTTTATTTTAGGTGTGTGCTACCATTTTTCTATTAAAAAACATCCAAATATACCAAGAATACATTTCTAAAGAGACTTCTCCTTTGTACTAGATCTTTTTCAATACCATCATTGTTTTAAAAAATTCTAGTTGCTCTATCACTTTCTTCTTTAATAATTCATAGCTTCTATAAGAAATTTGAATATTTCAAACTCTCATCCACATGCCTTATAAACACATTTGAGGAAAATTATGAATGATTAATTATGATGATTGCATCAATTACATGGTAAAAAAGATCCTTCTTCAATTGTTTAATTAATCAATTATAGTGTAAATATAGATATAACATTAATCATTTATAGTTTCATGAATTCATTATTCAATTTATTCAATTAATCATCTATAATACAAATATGGACAACATTGGTAAAAATAATGTATAAACTAAAAATCTATATAGGCATACATCATTATATGTCCATAAAAGTATAATGAGAGATAGGTTGAATGTGTGTGGTGTGAGAGAGGTGAGATAGAGAGAAAGAGAGTAGAGAGGGAAGGGGAGAGAGATAAGTGAGAGAGGTCATAGATATATGAGATATAGAGAGAAGTAGAGAGACATCTGATCTACCATGGCATGACACATACATCCACATATAACAATTCACCATATCACCTATCCTTCAAAATTTAATGGCCATGGAGCATTATACATTATTATCATTTGAGTAACATAAGTATGATAAATCTAGTATTTTAGTATACAAAGAGTTGGGGAGAGAGGTTGTGTGTGAGAGAGGGAGAGAGGGGGGAAGGAGGAAGATATGGAGTGGTAATGTGGGATGGATATAGGTACATATAGAGAGAGGCTAGGAGAGGTATGTACATAGAGAGAGAGAGAGGGAAGGAGGGAGTGAGGGAGGGGTAGGTGGAGAGAAAGGGAGAAGTAAGGTGGGACATGTAGGTATAAAGAGAGTGAGACAGAGGGAAGAAGGGGGGGGAGAGGAAGGTGGATAGAGGTTGTGTGGGAAGGAGGGAGAGAGAGAGAGGGAAGGATGGAGATAAGGAGAGGTAGGTAGAGAGACGTAGGTAGAGAGAGGGATATAGGTAGGGTGGGATAGGTAGAGAGAGGTGGTGTGTGTGTGAGAGAGAGGGGTAGGTAGAGTGAGGGATATGTGGGGTGGGGTGGATGGAGGGAGGGAGAGAGGGAATGAGTGAGTGAATGATAAAGGGAGGGGTAGGTGGAAAGATAGAGAGTGGGAAGGAGGGACAAAGAGAGGAAGGGGGAGGTTAGGAGGGATGGTGAGAGAGGAGTGATAGAGGAAAGTATAGAGGAATGGGGGGAGGGAGAGGTCTAGCAAGGTAGCATGGGAGGGATAAATGGAGAGAAAGGAAATGAGAGAGCTATGGAGAGGTAGGTAGAGAGAGGTAAAGTTTAAGGAATAGAGGGAGAGGTAGGAAGAGAGAGTGAGGGGAGATATGGAAAGTAGAATTTTGTGACCATATCAAAGTGGTAAATTTTGTGCCACCTCATGGCCCTAAGAAGTGTAGGATCTACTAGAGGCATCACTTACTAGTATACTTTTATGTGCTCTAAAATCCATACCATTATGAGAGATAA
This sequence comes from Sequoiadendron giganteum, assembly GCA_007115665.2. Classification (NCBI taxonomy): domain Eukaryota; kingdom Viridiplantae; phylum Streptophyta; class Pinopsida; order Cupressales; family Cupressaceae; genus Sequoiadendron; species Sequoiadendron giganteum. The sequence goes on along the minus strand of VCHN02000014.1, from coordinate 63,498,101 downwards.
GTGGTTGAAGAAAATGAACTTTCTCGTGTATCATAATAAAGGTCTCAATAAAGTAGTGTTATAGTATCAAATCCCTAAGTAAATACTAAATTTATTACTCTACTCAATGATCACTACCTTCACCATCTAAGTGTGGTTGTAGGTATAGAGAGTTTGAGGTAAGTAGGGAGGGAGGGAGGGTAGGCGGAGAGAGGGAAGTAGGGAGGGAGGGAGGGGTAGGTGGAGAGAGGTTGTGTGTGTGTGTGACAAAGAGAGAGAGAGAAGAAAGGTGGGACATGTAGGTATAGAGAGATTGAGAGAGGGAGGTAGGGATGGAGGGAGGGAGGGGTAGGTGGAGAGAGGTTGTGTGTGTGTGTGACAGAGAGAGAGAGAAGAAAGGTGAGACATGTAGGTATAGAGAGATTGAGAGAGGGAGGTAGGGAGGGAGGGAGGGAGGGGTAGGTGGAGATAGGTTGTACATGTGTGTGTGAGAGTGTGTGAGAGAGAAGTAAGGTGGTACATACCACTCAAAACCCACTATGAAGAACATTTTCCCTTGTCATTTATTTCCTTATGAATTTTTTTTGTTTCGTACATACTAAAAATGTAATGAAATCCACCTTCAATTTTCTTATCAAATGTGTTTACAGAAGATTCCTTTTTCATTTCATGCATTCTACTACATGTTGCTCTAGTTCTACATTGCCATATTCCCATTGCACATACTACACATGCACCTTCTACAAATTCTCAAGAGCAAGAAGAATCTCTTCAATCAATACATTATTTATCTCATTCACTTTGGTCTGCTTCTTTTCAAGTGTTTTTAGAGAAGATTCCTTTGTCATTTCATACATTCTAGTACTTTTTGCTTCTAGTTCTACATTTCCATTTTCCCATTGCACATAGTGCACATGCTCCTTCCTCAACTTCTCAAGAGCGGGAATAATCTCTTCAATCAATAAATTATCTATCTCATTCACTTTGGTCTTCTTCTTTCCAAGTTATTTTAGAGTACATTCCTTTATCATTTCATACATTCTAGTAAGTAATTATTTCCTTATGATTCTTTTTATTTTATAAGAAAAAAATATGTAATGAATTCCACCTTAAAATTTGATTAATAATTAATACAAGGTAGAGGAAAATTAAATTATAATTCTAAAGGAGTATACCTTTTTGGTAACTCTTATCATCTTATAGACCTTCTCATAGCTGTCATGAATTTAATTGTTGCATTCATAATCCCCATACTTTCATCCCTAAATTTTTATTTTATACCATCCTTCATCCATATTTCCAATCTATTCAATAATCCTTACCGAATCATTGATTGAATATATTCTTCCTAATCTTCAAAATTTGATGAAGGAACATGTGCACTATGTGTAATGGGAAAATGGCAATACAAAAGTGGATAAAATCAAGAGGTTTTTGAGTGATGGATAATAAAATATAGGGAGTGGTAGGTTAGGAGGGATAGAAGGACCAATATACTAAAATCAAATATTATGAAAGGTTTGTTTGGTGGATGCAATCCTCTTTTAAAAAAAAAATAATGGTCATTGTTTGGTGGATGTAATCCTCCTCTCCAAATGTACAAAAATGACTTTGGTATAATTCTTTTCATGTGTTTTAGAGAAGATTCCTTTTTCATTTCATACATTCTAGTACCTGATGCCTCTAGTAAAGCATTTACATTTTCCCATTACATCAAGAGCATGAATAATATCTTAAGTCAATAAATTATCTATTATCATTCTTCTAAACCATTTCTCACCATCCCCCTCGATCATACCAAACATAATTTTTACTCTTAGTAACAGTTGTGGTAAATCTTGAAAGTTGTTCTCATTACATTCGTGTACTCTCTCATGATCTCTCCTAACCTTCCTCTCCCTCTTGTTGTCCCTCTTTACCACCTCTCTCTCTTTCCACCTACCCATCCCTTTATCACACACTCCCTCCCTTCCTTCCTCTCTCTCCCCACCTGTGGGAAGAGGAAGGTTAGGTGGGATGGTGAGAGAGGAGCGATAGAATGAAGTATAGAGGAATGTATTTGTTCCATGGAATTCTTAAGTTCAAGAATCTTTGAGTTCATTTGTTCAACTCCACTTATAGAATCATCTCTCACTTTCTTTTCTTGCACAAATTCATATGCAATACAAAACCTCTTGACTTTATCCACTTTTGCATTGTCATGTTCTTATTTAGACTATTAAGAACTTATGAGTGTAATCCTTGAGACCTTAATACATGACAAAAAATAGAATAATAATTTCACTACCATACCTTAATTGTAATCAAGAATAATAATAATTTCTTAATCTAGGGTGTATTATACTATCCCTTGTCAGTTATATCCTTATACAAAGTTTTTTGTTGCGTACACACCAAGAATACAATGAAGTCCACCTTCAAATTTATAACAAATCTCTCTTTATTCCTTGCACCTTACCTCTCTATACCTACACGTCTCTCCCGCTCTCTATCTGTACTCATCCTCTCCCTCTCAACTTTCCTTATCTCCCATCACTCTCTCTACACATATACTATTGTAAAACCCTCTACATGTAACAAACTAGTTGGTTAGTCACCCCCCAGGTCAATTTAGTTAGTCAAGCCTTACCTCTCCATATCTCCCTCATGTCCTCTCTCTCCCTTGGATAGTGTGTTTTCCAACAAGGGGCAATGTGTTTTCCAAAATGAAACAGCGTGTTTTCCAAAATGGGACAATGTGTTTTCCAACGGGGAACAAAAAAATGCTCACATTATTTATAGTGTTCGAAAACACACTATCCCTTGTCAATTATTTCCTTATGAATTTGCAGTGTTGCAAAACACACTGTCCCTTGTGTAGGAAATAATTGACAAGGGATAGTGTGTTTTCCAACACTACAAATAATGTGAGCATTTTTTTGTTCCCTATTGGAAAACAAACTATCCCCTATTGGAAAACACATGGTCCCCTATTGGAAAACACACTATCCCTTTTTGGAAACCACACTATCCCTTTTTGGAAAACACACTGTCCCTTGTTAGTTATTTCCACTATTGGAAAACACATTGCTCCCTATTAGTTTTTTCCAATATTGGAAAACACACTGTCCCCTATTAGTTATTTCCCCTGTTGGAAAGCACACTATCCCCTATTAGTTATTTCCCCTGTTGGAAAACACACTATCCCTTGTTAGTTATTTCTAGACATATTACATTCTAAGGATGTCCCTATCCAAAAACATTATCCCTATCTCTCCTTGAAGCTATAAATCCAATTTGGCTACCTATGTCCCATAATCCACCATCCAAGATATAATTAGATCTTTTATATTTGATAAATAACCACAAATATGTTAGAACAAATAGTGCAGAATTAGAATTTTAATCCTATTTAAAAAAAATTAAGAAAATTTGATATAAACATGATGAAAAACTATATAATAACAATTATGATATATACATGGGTTGTGTGTGTGAGGGAGAGAGAGGGGGAAGGAGGGAGATAGGAAGTGGTAGGGTGGGAGGGATAGAGGGAGGGAGAGAAAGAGGGAAGGTCGAAGATAGGAAGTGGTAGGGTGGGAGGGATAGAAGGACCCAAAATGGACTTAATATAGGGGGGAAAAAACACTGTCATTTTTTGTTCCTTGTTGGAAACCAGAGTGTCCCCTATTGGAAAACACACTATCCATTTTTTGAGAACACATTGTCCCCTTTTGGAAAACACACTGTCCCCTATTGGAAAACACATTGTGTCCACCTTCAAATTTGAAAACCCACTGTCCCCTATGTAGGAAAAGTGGACAGGGGACATCATTAGAATGTAAGAAGCAATTAGGACAGAGAGGAAGTAGGTTGTGTACAACGTTTGAAATAACAAAAAGCATAAAATTTGAAAACCCACCAATTCAAATGTCTCCTGAACACTTATAGTGAGACTTACGGTACAATAGATCAATCATTGTTTCTAGAGAAACATTTTCAACAATTCTAAAAATTGCTTCCAAGATACACATGTACGAAAATTATGTATTAAGTGTGCACTCTTAATTCATGCTTCTCCAATTGGTGATGTTTGTGTCTGGTTGTTTCTGTCCTATTTTATCTCAGCTGTTATAGCTAACACAAACTATATTTATAATGTGAGAGTTCCACGGTTTTTCATGAAATAAGAACCAAGACCCAAAAGTATAAACTTAATATTACCAAATTTTTCAAATCCTACAAAGCCACAACACCTTTATGCCTTGCAAATAGAAAAAAAATATTGACACCCAACTCACAATTATACCATAGAACACTAGCAGGAATTATATCTTTCCAACTAATAATGTGTTCCCTTCAAATAACACTACATTTTAATTAATATATTTAATGTAGAATTGGTTGAACCATGGTGTTATGGTTCTTGTCATCGAGATTCAAAACCTTTACTAAAGTGTTATTGTTGAGTTTTCATGTAGGAGATGAGATCTCACTGAAGTGTTATTGTTGAGTTTTCATATTAGAGAAAGGCATTCTTGATTTCTGTTTTTCATAAATTTTTGACATGACTTCTTTCCAGAAGCTTGTTTTCTTATCTGTAGTGTGTTTTCCAACATTATTTGTAGTGTTGGAAAACACACTATCCCTTATCAATTATTTCCACAAGGGACAGTGTGGTTTCCATCACTGCAAATAATGTTGGAAAACACATTGTCCCATGTTATTTATTTCCAATTAGTTATCTCCTTGTTGGAAAACACACTGTCAATTTTTTGTTCCCTGTTGGAACAAAAAAATGACAGTGTTTTTTCCAATAGGGAAATAATTAATTGGAAATAACTAGCAAGGGACAGTGTGTTTTCCAACATTGGAAATAACTATCAGGGGACAGTGTGTTTTCCAATAGGGAAATAAATAATTGGAAATAACTAACAGGGGAAAGTGTGTTTTCCAACATCATTTGCAGTGTTGGAAAACACACCGTCCCTAGTGGAAATAATTGAAAAGGGATAGTGTGTTTTTCAACACTACAAATAATGTTGGAAAGCACACTGTCCCCTTGTATTTATTTCCAATTAGGTATTTCCCTGTTGGAAAACACACTATCATAAATTTATTAATCTAATGGAGAGAGAGGGGGATGCAGGGAGATATAAAGTGGTAGGGTGGGATGGATAAAGGGAGGGAGAGAAAGAGGTAAGGAGTGAGATAGGGAGTTGTAGGGTGGGAGGGATAGAGTGAGAGAAAGAGGTAAGGAGGGAGATAGGGAGTGGTAGGGTGGGAGAGAATTGAAGTAGGAATTGCAACATTGTTGCCATTGCAAAAGAAGTTTTCACATTTGAAATCTCAAGTAGAGTTGAAGTTGTAAGATATTTCTCTATTTCAAAATAGAGCTGAGTAGAATGAGCACCATACGTTGAAAGAATCAAATTCTATAGGAGAAGGCATCTTAAATAATATAGGAGAAGGAGGCACTAATGATGAATCAACCTTACTTCTCTCTCTCTATACAACCTTAATTCTATGATGAAGGTTGTTTCACCACATCTACCATATCATCCTCCATCTATCTAGTATTCATCTATTATTTTATTTCATTATGAACTACTACTTCCTCTTTCTTCAATTTCTTCATTATAAGGCCTTTCAACACCATCTTTATGTCTCTCTTTGGGTTAATCCATCATCATAGTTGCATTAATCCACTAGGTTAAACCTTAAACCATAAAACCTAAACCTAATATTTATCATCATTAGATTAATCCATTGCATGAAACTATAAATGATTAATGTTATCCATATTTACACTATAATTGATTAATTAAATAATTGAAGGCTCAATTTTACCATGCAATCATCATAATATACTATATTAGGGTGTATCATATTGTCCCCTGCCAATTATATCCTTATAAACAGTTTATTGTTGCATACACACCAAGAATACAATGAAGTCCACTATAGTAAAAATGACATTTCACTTCTTCGACTGATTGGAACAAAAAAATGTTCACATTATTTGTATTGTTGGAAAACACACTGTCCCTTGTTAATTATTTCCTTATGAAAAATGCTCACATTATTTTCAATGTTGTAAAACACACTATCTCCTATCAATTATTTCCTTATGAAAGATGCTCACATTATTGGAGTGTTGGAAAACACATTGTCCCTTTTCAGATATTTCCTTATGAAAAGTTTTTGATTTTTACACACCAACAATGTATTGAAGTCCACCTTAAAATTTTAGAATAACTATTTGGTATAGTAAAAGTGGCATTTCACTTTCTTCATTTGATTGAAACAAAAAAATACTCACATTATTTGAAGTGTTTTCCAACATTGGAAATAACTACCAGGGTATAGTGTGTTTTCCAACAATGGACAGTGTGTTCTCCAACATTGAAAATATGATTGGAACAAAAAAATGCTCACATTGTTTGCAATGTTGGAAAACACATTGTCCCCTGTGTAGGAAAAGTGGACAGGAGACATCATTAGAATGTAAGATTTCTAGAAATAACTAACAAGGGACAATGTGTTTTCCAATAGGGGACAATGTGTTTTCCAACAGGGGATGGTGTGTTTCCAACAAGGGACAGTGTGTTTTCCAACATTTGAAATAACTAACAAGGGACATTGTGTTTTCCAACAAGGGACAGTGTGTTTTTCCAATAGGGAACAAAAAAATGTTCATATTATTTGCAGTGTTGGAAAAAACATTATCCCTTGTCAATTATTTCCTTATGAATTTGTAGTGTTGGAAAACATAGCCTGGGATAATGTGTTTTCCACTTTCCAACATTGGAAATAACTAATAGGGGATAGTGTGTTTTCCAACATTGGAAATAACTAACAAGGGACAGCGTGTTTTTCACTTTCTTGATATGATTGGAACAAAAAAAAAATCACATTGTTTGCAGTGTTGGAAAACACACTGTCCTCTATGTAGGAAAAGTGGACAGGGGACATCATTAGAATGTAAGATGTCTAGAAATAACTAATAGTGGACAATGTGTTTTCCAATAGGGGATAGTGTTTTTTCCAATAGTGGACAGTGTGTTTTCCAACATTGGAAATAACTAATAAGCAACGGTGTGTTTTCCAACAGGGAACAAAAAAATGCTCACATTATTTGCAGTGTTGGAAAACAAATTGTCCCTTGTCAATTATTTCCTTATGAATTTGTAGTGTTGGAGAATACACTGTCCTTTGTTAGTTATGTAATGAAGTCCATCTTCAAGTTTTAGAGCAACTCTTTAGTTACAGTAAAAATGACATTTTACTTCCTTGATATGATTGGAACAAAAAAATGCTCACATTGTTTGCACCCCAGTGTAGGAAAAATGCTCACATTGTTTGCAGTGTTGGAAAACACACTATCCCCTGTGTAGGAAAAGTTGACAGGGGACATCATTAGAATGTAATATGTATATTTTATAACTAATAGGGGACAGTGTGTTTTCCAACATTGGAAATACGACTAGAAAAAAAAATGCTCACATTGTTTGCAATGTTAGAAAACACATTGTCCCCTGTGTAGGAAAAGTGGATAGGGGACATCATTAGAATGTAAGATGTCTAGAAATAACTAACAGGGGACAGTGTGTTTTCCAACATTAAAAATAACTAATAGGGGACAATGTGTTTTGCAACATTGGAAATAACTAATAGGGGATAATGTGTTTTCCAACATTGGAAATAACTAACAAGGGATAGTGCGTTTCTCACTTTCTTGATATGATTGGAACAAAAAATGCTCACATTATTTGCAGAGTTGGAAAACACACTATCCCCTATGTAGGAAAAGTGGGCATTTTTTGTTCCAATCAGATGAAGAAAGTGAAATGCCATTTTTAGTATACCAAAGAGTTGTTCTAAAATTTGAAGGTGGACTTCATTACATTGTTGGTGTGTACGAAACAAAAAAAAATCATAAGGAAATAATTGACAAGAGATAATGTGTTTTCCAACACTGCAAATAATGTGTATTTTTTTTGTTCCAATTAGATGGATAAAGTGAAATGTCATTTTATTGTACCTAAGAGCTATTCTAAAATTTGAAGGTGGACTTCATTACATTGTTGGTGTAAACGAAGCAAAAAAAATTCATAAGAAAATAATTGACAAGAGACAGTGTGTTTTCCAATATTGTAAATAATGTGAGCATTTTTTTGTTCCAATTAGATGAAGAAAGTGAAATATCATTTTTACTATACCAAATTTTAGGTCCCCTATAATTTTTTTAAATAGATTTCAATATTAAAAAATCATATCTTCCTCTTCTTGTTCATCCACAATTTGTTCGATAAATGCATTCTCTAAATTGTTTATTCTTTTTTAAATTTGTTAATCATCACTTTAATCATATATAAGTTTATTACTTCTTCTATCTTATTTTATATGTCCAACCAATCCACACATCCTTCATCATCTCAAAAATTTCTTGTATCCTTATAGAAATATTAACTACATGTTGGCTTCACTCACTCTTCATGGAGGTATCCTATCTATATATTATAATGCAAAATACCTTATGTTCAATGAACCATTTGCAAAGTCACTTGAAAATTACCTCAAATTTGATGATATGTTTAAACTATTCCTTTTCAAACTATCTTAAGTTCAACAATCTATTTGCAAGCATTCTTTTCTCAACACCTACACAATTATAAATATTAGAAGATATAACTTAAAATACAATTCCAATGAATGTCCTTCCTTACAATTTAAAACCACTAGATACCATGCGATAGAGTTATGATTAGAGGATCTAGTTAAGGATTATCCAACCATACAATCAATTACACAAACACTTGCAATAGAATTTGATGAATAATAAATTAATAAAAATATGAATTATTAATTCAAATAATTACATTTACTATCTTGCCTCAAGGGCTTACAACATGAGACCTCAAACTTTAATGAATCACATACAAAACCATTGTATAGATTGTATTTTTCGAATTTATATGTGACACAATACTCTTCACAATGTGCTACTAATCTTTTTCCTTCCATCCATCAAAAAAGGGCATGTTGGGAAGCCCATCTTCTAAAAAAATAACATTCCTAAACAAGATAAGAAAGATCCAATTTAGACTACAATGAATCTTATGAGCAATAGCAATTCTAATCCAAATAATAAGATAAGAGAAAAGTTGGATTTTGGTTGGGGTTGTTTCTTTACCTTTAGCCAAGAGGGGACATTAGTCCTATAACCAATTGTAGTATCAAATTCTCCTCTTGCCCATCTACAAATTTAACTCCACAAGGTGTGAAAATTTCTATTGCCAACAATACCTATAAAAATATAGATTTGTAAACCATTCCACTACTCCTTATGCCAGAATCATAAAGATCAAATAACTGAAGAGAGAAATGAGCATTTTTTTTGCTTTGACCTATTGAATTGTTTTGAACCCATTCTAGGCAACATAGACCAGCAATTGTATGATCAACTCTATTATCCACTTTCACACATTAACATCATACTATGTTCTCATGCCAAAATGCTATTGATAATTCAACAAACATATAATAACTATGTCCAAAGATATCAATATTAGGTTCATCTTTGTAATGACTTATTATGGTAAGCAGATTCAACAAATAACATTAAGAAGACCAAATCAATCGAAATCATTAATTACAATAAGGTTGCCTAAACCACACCCGAACCTATCTCTGAAGGGCTTTCACATATTCAACAGCTTCATCTAACATGTCAACAATATTTGTAATTTGTTGTATTGAGTCAAAAGCAATAGAAAATTCTCTATTAGACCATAGATATAAAAGAAGGCAAAATTTTGCATCTAGCTAAAAAATTCAATAGAAATTTTAATTTATTACCTTCTCACTATTTGTCACAAGTTCTTTTTGTATACCTTGATCTGCCTTTTTTAAAATTCATGGGGGTGTGGGAGGTTAACCAAAAAAAAAGACTTACTTTTGCTTTCTGCTGTTGAAAGAGCAAAACCACCAATGAATTAAAATGCAAAATTTTCCAAACCACCATAGAATTGACTAAGCATTGTACTATGTAGAAACATTCAAAGGGACTTCAAAATTCATGAGAGATGATCCTAAATAAATAACAAAAATAAAATAACATGAGTTCTAATCTGTTAACTTCATACATCCAATACTTTGGGTGTATGAAATTGCACCTATGGAGCCTCAAACAAAGCTTTGCGCTTGGGCAACACATCTTGATAGAATTTATCTTTCGCGCTTCTACACCTTCTAAAATCTATGATGTCGGTTATTCTAACAGTCAAATATTAAAGTAACACTCTTGCTAAAGCTTGGAAAATCAACTTAAAATGATATGAGAAAAATTGAAGTTGCTGCATGGTATTATAAAGTACTAAGAAAGTGTGTTCATTCAAATAAAAAGTTGGCCCAAAAGGCTTATTACAGACCACAAACTCATGACAGAGACATAAATAAATACCTTCCATCTGGGAGGCATACTCTCCCTTTGTAAAAGAGAACATATCTTGCTTCTGCTTGATCTTGCCTAGCACTAAAAAGCAACCACAAAACATACATGAATAAAACCAGAATTTTACAAGCTCTCAGAATCGCCATGGTTAAGCCTCTGCATCGATAACAATACTTATGGTAGTTAAAGGAAGCAAAATTGAATAATCCAAGTTGATTTATTTAAAGCAGAGGACAATGATGTTTCTCATGACCAAAACACTTGGAATAAATATGTATTTTGTAGACTTGTAAATTCACTCCAAACTCTTACCTCGTCCTCCAAAAAGTTAAACAAATGACATCCCACTAATGGCAGAGGCATGAGCAGCGGAAGAGACACAGGCAACTTTCCTGCTCTGCTCAAAGAAACTTTTCTCCTTAATATTTGAAAACACAGTGAGGGAAGTATTCCAAAGAAAGTTGAAGTCCTATCCATTCGATGAAAAGTGAGATACATTTTAAGAGTGGGAGTTTTGTCTCTTACCAGTGAGGTGTTAATGGAGCTGTTTTTTGCGTCTGAGCTCCACGAGATGTGAAACTTTATATTGCCAACAATACATGTAAGAATATAGATTCGTAAACATTTCCACTGCTCCTTATGTCACAACCATACAAATCAAACAATCTCATTTGATATTGCATACAAAGAGGTTATGCCACAACAATAAAAATCAAAATTTATAAAGATTTTGGCAGCAAAAGATTCAAGCTTACTGAAGAAAATGCAGCCTTTGAGCTAGAAATCTCTGAGAAACATTCAATATGGCGTCGCTATCCCTAGCTGAAATTATCGATTCAAAACTGCAAAACATGTAAATGCGGTTATTCTCATTTCAAAACTGCATGTTTATCATTTTAAAAATCCTGCTCTTAAATTTTCCACTCCTTTTTAAATTTTTTGGAACGTCTGTCTTTCCGATGGTACATTTTGGCTCGCGAGTGGGATGGGGATGGGTATTATGTTTTAATGTTACATACACAGGTGCTTTTTGTCTAGGAGTTAGCTTTCTTGTGTTATTAGACCCACCATATTTTCTCCATCCCCAAGCAGACCATCAAATGTATCCATCTTACTATCTGGCATACACAAACATGAGATTTTTTAGCTTGCAGAGAGTGCAGGAAAAACACAGAAGGAAAAACAGCAATTATTTATGATCTCGTTTCATTCAGACGAATAAGATAACTCATTAATAGAATACTCAAAGAAAAAACAGAAAATATTGATTCATAAACATTTTCAATTTAATACTCCAAACAAAATACAGAGACAGAGTTAATTTCCTGGGATGTGATTCTGCGAAATGATTTGATCATAAAATCGTTATAACAAACATAAAATCGCCACCTGCAAAAAATGATTATGTAATCCATTTAGCACTTACAGTGCCACAAACGACGCTGGAGGAGTTGGCATTCTGGTTTGACAAATCTGCCATATTCTTCCCTGCTTGCATCCAAAATGAGTTTTTGGAATGAGTCCACGAGATATAGGACCATTTCAAATTTCAAATATCCCGCTCTTAAAATTGTCGCTCATTCTAAAAACTTTTTAAACCATCGTTCTCCGTTTGAAACTGCCGTCCGTCCAATATCCGTTAACATCCATCCGTCAGACTTTCCGTTGGTACATTTTGTCCAACGCCGGAGATGAGGGATGGGGGTTATGTTTTCATGTAACATACATAGGTGAATTTTGTCTAGCGGTTAGCTTTCGTCTTTCATTATAAGAAGAAACAGAAATAATAAAAAAATATTTTGATCTCTAGAAAATTAGAACTTAGTTTGTGCTCTTTAAACTCAATTTTTTTGTTTTGTTTTTTTCACTATGGAGAATTTGTACTCTTGAAAGAGAAGTCAAAAGTTCAAATCTGGAATGAGGTATGCTATATACACCTCGTTTGTAGTACATAATTGTGCCTCTTGCATGAAGTACATAGCAATCCCTTATACTGTAAGTCATTTGTAGAGCCAAAAACAGATTGCTTAATATGGTGGACTATAAAAAGATCCAATCCAATTCCAATTCATCTCATTTTCCTTTCATCAACATTCTGTTATCCGTTGCCCTCCTCTTTTTAACTCCCTAGTCAATATCACTGTAATGGTTTTTTTTTTAATCTCTCTTCCTCTCAATCTAGCCATGACACTCATTGTTATAAAAATTGCAACGATTGCCTTTGAATTTCAATTTTGAATGTGCATCTCTCGCCCAATCCACTGAAACGAACAACAAGAAGATTTCATGCCATACGAATATTGATTTGTGTAGCCCAAACTTCCATTTGCAGTGAAGAAGACTACATTCATAGCTACCATTGCGGTGAGAGGAACAACAATTCCTTTATAACATCTTGTGCAACAATGCATCTCAAGGCATCCATGGCTCCTGAACTCCCATATGCTCTGGCAACCTCCAAAATGTCTGTTTGGCTTGTAAGAACTTTCTTCAAGTGAAAGCTGCGTGAGCGGGCCCGTCTCTAGTGGAAACTCGGGCCAATTTTTATTAAAATATAAAGAGTTCCAATTGAGGAAGAACTTACAAGGGCTATGCGAAAGGAAGATTTTAATATAGAGTTGTGTTTTATTACGAGGAGCGTCAAAAAATGCACAACAATAGGGAGTCGTCTCTTTAATCTCTTCCATTTTAATCTACAACGAGGACAAACTGTGAAGTCAAAAGCCGAATGATATAAGCCTTGAAAGTAGCTCCACTTCCAAAAATCTTCCAAATGGTTTTGTTTTCTAATTTCATCGGAATTATTGAATGCTTCATCATACCTTACCTCAAGCTGGGTTTAAAAAAAAAACAAGAAAAACAAAAGTTTCCCACGCTGATGTTAGGGTTACTTGAATTCCTTTAGGCTTTAGCCTCAATGATTAATTTTCAAGAGCTCAAAGATGGATATGAGAAGGTGATCAAATTGAATCTGGGTAGAAGCTGCCTTAGTAGAGTTGCAAAATAAATTAACATTTCAACTTTTCCTTGTAGATGGGTGTTCTCCATTAGCATGTTCTGGTAAATAATGGTTTTGTAGGTACATACAATATTGTGATAATTATTCTAAGGAAGTGAATGTTGGATATCTTCTAATTCATTGATAAATTTTATCAGTATTTTTTTGGATTTTGCAAGAAGAGACAAGGAGGCATTATTTTGGGAACTACAATATTTGTTAAATTTTGGGGACAATGGGGACATATAAATAAAATGTTTTTAATTTGCAGTGAATTTTTTCCTTTTTTATATATCTACAATTTTTGGATTCCATAAGAGGATGTCACCCAAATCTTTAAGGATACATTCCCATTAAAAAATGATTATCATGGACATAAAGATTCTTTTAAGAGATGAATTCATAGTGTGTGGTGATGGAGATTCATAATTATGTTTTAGATCTCAGAGATGCCATTTTATAAGGGCGAAAAGTGCACCCTTAGAATTTTTTCTCATTCATTTTGAACTTGTTTTGAGTTTTTATTCCAAACACAATAGTTTAATATCCAAATCATGCATTTTTGTAAAAGAGATGACACAAAGCATGCTTATTATAAAATTTTAGGTTCATGTTCCTTAGTGATCTATATTCATTTAGTGTTTTATCCTAGGTAAAACTTAAAAGTGTGTTTTTTACACTAAAAAATCAAAGTCAAGTTTAATGATGGGTCCAAAATGATTTGATTCCAATGAATCATTAATTACAAAATCAAGCATAAAATATATAAATATTGGCACTATTGTGTTGTATAAAATATTAAATCATAATTCATTCTAGAACATCCATGTAATTTGTAATTAAGATCAATCATAACACCATTATCTAAGCACTTAGGAGTATTAGACTAGAATTTGAGATTAGTATGGCTTCATAGGTATTTGTACTATTATTTGGTGTGTCTTCCGAAATTTCCAAACTTTTCAAAGTCAAATCCAAGATTTTGTTAAGGAAAAAGGATGGGACCGAGTCAATTCCCATGCCTAGCATAACAAGCTCTAATAGTGTCTTTAGGCAACACCAAGTTGAAGAAACACAGAAAAGTAAATTTCTAAATATAGAAGTGTAGGGTCAAGGTCATTGAAAAAGTTTATAATTATAGATATCACAATAGATATATAGGAGTAGGATTAAACTTGAAAAGTGTGAGACATCTCAAGTAGTCTATCAAACCTTCACTATTTTATATTTCATAGTAGGAACTAAATTTTGATAGATAAGATTCATTCATAGAAATTAATAACTTCATCACAAATAAATCTAAATACCCTAATCATATTTGTAAATTTTTAAAAGCATATATGTATTGTTTTGGTTGCAAGTATGGATGAGTTTGGTGGTGTTGTGATTAATGTTGTCATTGATGTCAATGTAGATTTGTGTATTTGCCAAGTGCTTTTGAGAACATTTGAGAAATAATGAAAGTAGGATTAAAAGTGTGTTCTGTGTGTGCTCCGGTATTCTGGTCCACATTTATTTTGAGTTGATCCTGTTAGGAATAAGGTGTCTCAACCTTGGATAATTCCTATTCTTATTATTTATTTTGTAAAATGTATTTCTTGCAAATAATGTAATTAAGTGTGAGTGTACATGTCTAGTTTGCATGGATGTGAGTTTGGTGGTGTTGTGATTAATGTTGTCAATTGATGTCAATGTAGATTTGTGTATTTGCCAAGTGCTTTTGAGAAAAGAAATTTAGAACTTGATTGCAAGTAATGATTAAAAGTGCTGGGGATTAAAATTGTGTGTTCTGTGTGGTGCTGCAATATCTTTGTTAAGTAGATTAACGAATCTGAAATTGTAAGGGTTTAAAACGAATTTGCACCATACTTTCCTTAAGAGATTAGTGTAGGAAGCTGTTTCCGCACCTGAGTTTCCTTACAGATCCTATGCCTATGTAGATCTGTAGGTGTGTTTATAAGCTTTAATGAATCATATATACTAAGTTTCAACTTTTGGTTTGATGAATAGAAGAAGATATGTTCACCGGTGTGTGAACTAGTTTGCAAGAACTATTTGTTTGTGGACAGGGAGAATTTTTTTTTCTTCGCAGTCTTCTGATATTTGGTTTCAGATCTTGTGGATCTGGGAGATGACTATTTCTGATGGTTTCTGTGTTCTGACAAAATTTCTTGTGGTTTGGCACTTTGAAAAACCTACTCCATAGCTTCTCTATTTTGTTGACTGGTCTGGTTGGACTGGTAAAGAGCTCTGAAAATGAAGTTGGTTGTAACTATTGTGGATATATTTGAGATGTTCTTAGAGATGGAAAAATGATTGTTGAAGCATATTGAGTGATCCAAAAATGTTTATCTTGTTGGAGATGCACATACTTCAAAGAAAATTGGTGTTTTTATTAGGTTTGGCCGACCTAGTGTCTACACATTACATTTGGGAAGCATGTGCGAGATTCTATATGTTATTTGGGTCCTAGATTAAATATGTAATTGGTCCTCTCTCATTCTCATCCACCATGGGAATGTTGAGTAGCCGACCTAGTTTGAATTTGTAAATGAAATTGTATAGCCGACCTTGGAGACGGTATAAAAGAAAGTCAAGTTGTGGAGAAATCAATATACATCCATACATGAATCAAACAAGTGAGTGAAGTGTGTGAACAAGTGTGAAAAGAAGAGAGTGGAAGAGTGAAGTAAGGCAACAGTAGTTTAAGGTTCTAGATTCTTGAAAGCAGTGAGCTAAAGGAATCTACAATCTTCTGAGTTGGTTGCGAATGTGTGGAACCTTAGTGGTGGATCTTCATTTATATTCTTTTGTTTTCATGTAGGTAGTGAGCCTCCCTTTAGATAGTGAGTCCTTCTCAAGGCAATGAGCCCTTAATTTGAGTAGTGAGCCTTTGTATTTGGGCAGTGAGCCTTTGTATCCGATATTTCTTTACTACTATATTGTGAGTTAATCCTCACTGAGCTTTTAACCTCATTGGGTTTTCAACGTAAATATGGTGTCTCTAGTGTTGTGTTTCTATTATTTTCATTTCATGTTCATACTTAATGATAGATTGAAGATAAAGTGGAATTGACTAAGTTTAAAATTAAAGGATTTGATACAACTGGTTCAACCCCCCCTTTCTGTTGTCTTGTGCATTTCAACAATTGGTATCAGAGCTCTGGTTCCTCAATGAAAATCTTAACCACTTGAGGTAGATCAGATGGTGCACAAGTTGCAACTACCTATGTTTGATGGAGCTGATTACAGTGACTGGAAAGAGTAGATGAGAAGTTATTTGATTTCATTTAGTTTCAACACTTGGAAAGCTATGGAGACAAAGTATGTGATACCAACAGTTGGTCCTTCCTCTACTAATGAAGTTGTAGCTTATGAAGAAAATGAAAGAGCAAGGTTTGCTATTTTTAATGCTTTATCTAAAAATGAAAGAACAAAAGTTATTTCTCTACCTACTGTTCATGAAGTATGGAAAAAGTTGAAAGATATTTATCAAGGGAATGATAGAGTAAATTTGTCAAGGAAACTAACTGTTAAGTGAAAACGTGAGAATCCGAGAATGGAAGATGGAGAAGACATTGCAAGCTATTATCAGAGAGTTGAAACTATAGCAAATGAAATCAAGAATCAAGGTGGTATCATGTCAAATGAAGATATAATTGAAAAGATCTTCATGACCTTATCGGAAAATTACAGGGACAAAGTATATGCACTTGAAGAATGATATGATTCAAAGACATTTACTAAGGAGCATCTATTTAGTGTCCTAACTGCATTTGAAATGAGAAAATTTGTAGGAGATAAGGAGAAGACTGAAACAACCTTTAAAGCCATGAAGATAGAAGTTGATGATGATGGTGATGATGGAGAAGATGTGGAAGCAAATTTCACAAGGAGATTGAAGAAAGGTACTGGTAAATACAATGGTAAGTTGCCTTTTAAGTGTTTCACTTGTGGAAATATTGGACATTATGCATAAAGATGTCCTAATAGAGCTACACAAAAGAAGAATAAGGATAATAACAATAATTACAAGGATAAAAAGGATAGGAAGTTCAAGAAGCTATATTATGTTAAAGAAAATGCTAGAATTTCTAATGATGAATCTTACCTTGAGGAAGATAAAGATGAATGCTTGTTTCTAGCATTGGAAAAGAAATCTATACCTACTAACCATGGAAGATGTGCAAGAGAACTTGGTCTAAAGAGTAATAAGGATGAATCAGAAGGTACTTTGGTAACTGCATTTCATGCTAGACAAGATGAAGATTTTTGGGTGATTGATAGTGGATGTTAAAATCATATGACCAAAGATAAGAGTAAATTTACTAAAATTGAGAAGTATGATGGAGGAATAGTTATGTTTGGGGATGATTCTAGCGCTAAGATTGTTGGAAAAGGAACAATTAGCTTTGGTGGAAAAGATAATACTGATGATGTCTATTATGTAAAGGGTTTAAGGCATAATCTCTTAAGAGTTGGAAAAATGTGCAACAAAGGTTTTGGGCTTGTTTTTTAGGATAACATGTGTGAGATCAGGAAAGGATCCAAAACTGTGGTTGCAGTTGGAAAAAAAAACTCATGGAAACATCTATCAGCTTAAAAGTGGAGATGGTTAGTGTTTTGTTTCTCAAATTAATGAGAGTTGTCCTAGGAAGTGGAGGATGGAACATGTGAATTTTGACAATCTGGTTAGGATCGATTCTAGAGAAGTTTTCAAAGATCTGTGTAGAATCATAAAGCCTTCAAATTCAATCTAAAGAAGTTGTCAAATTGGGAAATAGACAAGAAATAGTTTTAAAGGAAAGGATCAATCATCTACCAAAATGCTAGAATTAATCCATAGAGACCTCTATGGTCCTATAAGAACATGAAGTCTAAGTGGTGATAGGTACTTTATGCTTTTGATTGATGATTACTCTAGAATGGCATGGGTTACACTTCTTAGAAAAAATACTTAGGTTCTTGATAGATTCAAAGTGTTTAAAGAAAGAGTAGAAAATGAGGCAAACCTAAAAATCAAATGCTTAAGGTCTAATAGAGGTGGAGAATTTACATCTGGTGAGTTCAATGCATTCTGTGAAGAACATGGCATAAAAAGACATTACTCTGCTCTTAGAACCCCTCAATAGAATGAAGTTGTGAAAAGAAAGACCCAAACTATTCAAGAGGCTGCCACAACTATGATGGAAGAAGACAATGTTCCTAACGTGTATTGGAGAGAAGCTATTCACACTAAGAATATGGACTGGTAAGACTCCTACTATAAAATACTTTAAGTTATTTGGAAGTAGATGTTATATTAGAAGAGATGAAGAAAATCTTGGAAAGTTTGATGCCATATGTGATGAGGGAATTTTCCTTGGATATTCAAGTAACAACAAGGCTTATAGATTTTTTAATAAGAGGCTAAGGAAAATAATTGAAATTACTAATGTAAAGGTTGATGAAACTATATATAGACTAGTGGAAATACCTGAAGTTGAACTTGATGAACCAATTTGTGTGCAAATACAAGAAGAAGAAAAGGAAGAGAAAGAACAAAGTGATGAGTAGAAAGAAACTTCAGAACCTGCACGCAAGACTCCTAAATATGTTCAGAAAAATCATCCGAAGGAAAAAATAATTGCAGACAAAAGTGGAGTGAAGACATGAAGCAAAATGGTTCAGGTAAATTTGTGTCTACTCTCTAGAAAATAGAACCTAATACTATGAATGAAGGATGTGATGATGAAACCTGGGTTAGAGCAATGAAAGAGGAACTACAACAGATAAAGAAGAATGATACATGGGAACTAGTCCCTAGATCTGCAAACAAGAATGTAATTGGTTCTAAATGGGTAGAAAAAATTTGAATGAAGATGGTGAAGTGGTAAGAAATAAAGAAAGACTTGTATGCAAAGGATATTCATAGGTTGAAGGAATAGATTTTGAGGAAAATTTTGCACCTGTAGCAATAATGGAATCCATTCAAATGTTCTTGGAATTCTCATCTCATAAATACTTCAAAGTATATTAGATGGATGTCAAATCTACATTTCTGAATGGAGAATTGGAAGAAGAAGTGTATATGGAGCAACCAAAAGGTTTTCAATTATTATACAAACCAGACATGGTTTGTAAACTAAAGAACACACTATATGGACTGAAGCAAGCTCCTAGAGCTTGGTATGCAAGATTAGATAAATACTTGACAAAGCAAGGATTCAACAAAGGGTCTGTAGATAGCAATATTTACTTCAATGTTGAGAAATACAGGATTTTGATAGTTGTGGTGTATGTCGATGACATCATCTTTGGTGGAAATGAAGGTATGTGTAAAAAATTTGCTAAAGAGATGTAAAAATAATTTGAAATGTCTATGATTTGTGAACTAAATTTCTTCCAGGTATGTGCAAGATCATGATGGGCCAAAAAGTGACGATATGTAAGTGATATGATGGGCCATGTGGTTGACGACTTTTTTTTTACCCAAAATTGATGAAATGAAAAGGGTTTTTAAAGGATATTTTCAGCATTCCACCAATATAAATTATGCTTTCTTTGAATTTTAATAAATAATTATTATTCATTTTCTATTTGAATTAAGACTAAAGTCCTGATTGATAGGCTAATTGAAAAACCTCTATAGCTTTCAAACAGTATCACATTTTTTGAATCTGAAACATGTGTCACATTCTATGCTTCACATACTATAAGATTTAAAAATAATAATTTGACTTTCATGAATTTTTGACCAAGTTAAGGTGGTTAGACATGCAATTTTTTATATTTTCTAAAAGTTGTAATAAAAAATTCATAATTAATTATTTACCTGGAAAAAAATTACAAGAAAAATGCATCACATCGGGACATGAGTCCTCTACTTATATCTAAAATCTTATAAAAAAATACTATCATTTAAGTGTGGTTAGGGTGGTCAGACAGACACCTACTTCTTATTTTTTCCCTAAAATTTAATTACACTACATTGAAATTTCAAATTTTCACCAAATAGATTTTATTTTTTCAAAAATAAACCTAGTAGTTTAGAAACTACAAATTCAATTTGCTACAGATTCTATTCTTACATATATTTAAAATAATATAGATAAATTTTTCAAATTTTTATGTCAAGTTGCCTAACTCTGATTTTCTAAATTTTTATTGCCACTTAAGGGCCTATTTTTTCCATGACGATCCTCCAGATACCCTTCCTTGGACTTCATGTAAATCAAACTGACAAAGGGGTATTCATTTCAAAATCCAAGTATGTTAAGGAATTTTTAAATAAGTTTGGAATGAATGAATCTAAACTGGTATGTACCCCTATGGTAATTGAATGTAAGCTGGGCAAGGATGATGACTCTACTAAAGTTGATCAGAGCATGTATAGATTCATGATTGGTGGAATATTATATCTTACTACTACTAGACCTGACATTATGCATACAATATGCTTAGTTGCAAGATTTCAAGCATAACCGAAGGAAGCACATGTTACAATTGTGAAGAGGATATTCAAATATCTTAAAGGAACTCCAAACTATGGATTATGGTATCTGAAGGACAATGATTTCACTCAGAATTCCTACACTAATGTAGATTGGGCTAGTTGTGTAGATGACCAAAAGAGTACAAGTGGTGGTGCATTATTTCTTGGAGGAAGATGACTTTCATGGTTCAGCAAGAAACAAGATTCAGTTTCTTTATCCACTGTAGAAGCTGAATTTATTGTAGTAGCATCTTTTTGTACACAGGTACTTTGGATGAAGAAAAATTTGATGGAAATAGGTATGGTGAGTGATGAACCTATCTATCTCTATATTTTGTGACAATACAAGTGCTATAAACATTTCAAAGAATCTAGTAATGCATTCTAGAAAAAAGCATATATCTATCAAGTATCACTTCTTGAGGGAGGAGGTATTGAGAAATGAAGTTAGACTTGAATATGTACCTACCAAAGAACAAGTTGCTAACATATTCACTAAGGACCTTTCAAAGGATACTTTTGAGTGTCTTAGAGGGAAGTTAGGGGTTACTACCCCTCCTTTGAACTAAGTGCACATGGAGACTGCATTAGTCTAGTGGATTCACAGACCTTTTATTTTGGACTGATGATTGAGGTCTATTCCTCACGGGGAGTAGAGAAGTGCATTATTGCAGTATGTGATGTGAGTGTAATCCTTAGGGGGAGTGAACACAAATTTATATAGAAAAAAAACCCTTTACCATTGATGTCAAAGGATGAGAGAGAATCATGTGAAAATTTTATGCTTGATAGGTTGTCACTTTCAAAAATCATATAGGATGTGGGAGAGAGAATCATGTGAAAAATTTATGCTTGGCAGGTTGTCACTTCTGAAAAATTATGTATGTTGTCTTTGATGGTTTTTCACATCATGTGTTGCCATCAATGACAAAGGGGGAGATTTTTGCAAGTATGGATGAGTTTGGTGGTGTTGTCATTGATGCCAACAAAAAATTGTGTATTTACCAAGTGCTTTTGAGAAAATTTGAGAAATAAAGAAAGCAGGATTAAAAGTGTTTTCCATGTGTACTCCGATATTCTGGTACACATTTTTCTATTTTGATCCTATGCCTATGTGGATTTTTAGGTCTTCATAATCTTTAATGAATCATATATACTGAGTTTCAACTTTTGGTTTGATGAAGAGAAGATATGTTCACTGGTGTGTGAAGTGGTTTGCTAGAACTATTTGTTTGTGGACAGGGAGAAATTTTTTTGCTTCACAGTCTTCTAATATTTGGTTTCAGATCTTGCAGATCTGGGAGATGATTATTTCTGATGGTTTCTGTGTTCTGACAAAATTTCTTATGGTTTGGCACTTCAGAAGACCTGCTCTAGAGATTTTATGTTTTGTTGACTGGTCTGGTTGGACTGGTAAAGAGTTCTCTAAAAATGAAGTTGGTTGTAACTATTGCGGATGTATCTAAGATGTTATCACAGATGGAAAAATGACTTAGTGAAGCATATGGAGTGATCCACATGTTTTTATCTTCCTGGAGATGCACACACTGCAAAGATCATTTGTGTTTTCATTAGGTTTGGCTGACCTAGTGTATGCATGTTACATATGGTTTTTTCATTGACTTGAGGAAGCATGTGCGAGCTTCAAGATATTATTTGGGTCCTAGATTAACTATGTAATTGGTCCTCTCTCATTCTTATCCACCGCGAGAATGTTGAGTAGTTGACCTAGTTTGAACTTGTAAATGAATTGGTATAGCAGACCTTGGAGATGGTATAAAAGCAAGTCAAGTTGTAGAAAAATCAATATCCATTGATCCATGAATCAAACAAGTGAGTGAAGTGTGCGAACAAGTGCGAAAAGCAGGGAGTGAAAGAGCAAAGTAAGGGAACAATACTTTAAGGTGTTAGATTCCCGAAAGTAGTGAGATGAAGGCATCTATAATCTTCTGATCTGGTTGTGAATATGTGGAACCCTAGTGGTGGATCTTGATTTATATTCTTTTATTTTTCTATAGGTAGTGAGCCCCCCTTTGGATAGTGAGTCCTTCTCAAGATAGTGAGCCCTTAATTTGGGTAGTGAGCCTTTGTATTTAGGTAGTGATCCTTCTGGAAGTGAGCCTTTGTATCCAGTATTGCATTACTACTATATTGTGACTTAATCCTCATCGAGTTTTCCACATAAATCTGGTGTCTCTAGTGTCATGTTTCTGTTATTTGTATTGTTCATACTTAATAACAGATTGAAGATAAAGTGGAATTAACTAAGTTTAAAAGTAAAGGATTTGATACAACTGATTCACCCCCCTCTCAGTTGTCTTCTGCATTTCAATATTTTTTCTATCTCAATTCTTTTATCTAGGATAATATGTTTCCTTGTGGTAAGAAAATCTACACCAAATATTCCAACTTAGAATTTTTTTCAAAAGATGACATAAAATAGTTTATGGTGATATATAGAGGATTTAAAGCTACACCATGAATGTCAAAAATGTGGATCATTGATCACTATAGGCAAATTCTAAAATATGTTCAATCCCTTGGGTATGTGCAAGATCATCATGGAAAAAATAGGCTCTTAAGTGTCAATAAAATCAAAAAAATTAGAGTTAGGAAACTTGACATAAAAATTTGAATAAGTTATCTATATTATTTCAAAAATATGTAAGAATAGAATTTGTAGAAAATTGAATGTAGTTTCTAAATTACTAGGTTTATTTACAAAAAGATAAAATCTATTTGGTGAAAATTTGAAATTTCAATAGATTAGTACTTAAATTTCAGGGAAAAATAAGAAGTACATGTCTGTCTGATCACCCTAACCACATTAAAATGATAATATTTTTTTATAAGATTTTAGATATAAGTAGAGGAATCATGTCCTGATGTGATGCATTGTTTTTGTAATTTTTTTCCAAGTAAATAATTAATTATAAATTTTTTATGACAACTTTTAGAAAATATAAATACTCGTATGTCTGACCACCTTAACTTGGTCAAAACTTCATGAAATTCATTTTTTTCTTTTTTAATCTTATAGTATGCAAAGAATACAATGTGACACATGTTTTGGATTCAAAAAATATGATACCGTTTGAAAGGTATAGATGTTTTTCAATCAACCTAAAAATCAGGACTTTAGTCGCAATTCAATAGAAAATGAATAATAATAATTTATTAAATTCAAAGTAAAGTATAATTTATATTGGTGGAAAGCTGAGAATATCCTTTAAAAACCCTTTTCGTTTCATCAATTTTGGATATAAAAAATGTCATCAGCCACATACCCATCATATTGCCACTTTTTGGCACATCATGATCCTACACATTCCCCCTTTCACACTCCTCAAATTTAATAGCATAATTTACAATTTAGAATCTGAATAATGTTCAAGGTTTATGTAATGATATATATGACCTCTATTTTTGAAGGAAAGTTAACTATTTCCACTCCAAACAACTAGGTTAACCTTGATTAGTTATTTTATATTTTCAGTTAATTTCCTGATATAAAAGATATCTCTTTTATAATTATCAAGATTTCATTTTCTTTAATGAGATGATAGAATAACTAATATACTTAATGAAGGCTATCTCACATCTATAGATACTCAAGGTAGTATTGTTGAAGAGTTAAATAATATTTTTACACTATTGGAAACTATAATGATTAGTAATCAAGTATTTGGGCCACCTTGATCAAGGTAGTGATTAGTATGTTTAGGAGTATAAATCTTATCTAGTTTAGATTTCTAAATTAAAGAGCTATGTCAAAATTAATCTCATTCAAATCTAGAGGTCAAGATAAGATTACACATCCAATTTGACATAGATTTATTTATATTTCATACTTTGGCCACTTTATTATTGAAATAATTGAGAATTAGTAAAAAAAAGAAAATTTAAAAGAGAACATACAAATGGAAATTCTAAATCTTCAGATAAGTATTGAAAAATAAAAATTCCAATTATTGATCCAAACATAATAGAATTTTGAAAGGAATGGGACCTCCATATGTTATGAAATAGGAACATGTCACTTTAGGAAAACAATATTTAATATAAGACTATAAAGTGATGCACAACATATAAATTTAATGAAAACTACCAATGGATGTTTCTCTACTTACATAGATAGAAGTAGATAATGTTCTACCACAATGACTAAATACAATGTGAAAGTAATCATGAACTATTAGATGAGTGTAATGGTACAAAATAATAGTTTAAATTCATATTTAAATTCAAGTCTTAAAATTATTTAAATGATTGTTCCATTCTAAAAATATGTCAATGTACGTCTTTTAAACTTTATTATTCTAAGTGTTTCCTAAAGATATTTGGTTTTCCTTCGAATAGTTAAAATACTAAATTTGTCCCTTCCAATATATCATCCTTTGTGATGTAGAATTTTTAAATGTATGGGGGTTTTTACTTTAGAAAAATATATCTTTTGAAGCCATATAGTTTATGAATGAAATCTTCAAAGTATTTTGATATATATATATAGGTAACATTAGACAAGGGAATCCTATCAAATAAATTTGATTGGATTGATTACCTATTCCCAGTCAAATAAATCTCAATAATTATAGGTTTTGAACTATCATCACATACCAAATTAGCCCCTACAGTTTTAGTCATTAGTGCCAAATGATGCAAGAAGTTAATTAGTTATAGTGAAAATGTTTTACTTTAAAATTTGGGACCTAGTTAAATTTGAGTTAGAGTGCATAAGTAGTGTATGGTGAGGCATAATAATGATCTAATTCTTAATTAATAGTCTCAATGCCTCTCTATACCATATTTGACTCATAAATAAAAAATAAATAGCATGATACATTATTGAGCTTGTGTAAAAAGGACACGTCAAACTCAACTCTTCTACTTATGAAAACCCCATATTTCTCTATCCAAAGAATGATGGTACACAAAGGCTATGCATGTTGAATATAAATATTTGAAGAAAATCCCAATAAAGAAATACTATATTCTTCCCATTATTAATGATTTAAAACACTAGCTCTACAATGTAAAATTCCTCACTAATAAAGATCTTAAGTTAGAGTACCAATAAAATCCTTTATAAATATTATATTTTTTAAATACAAACTTAAAATTCAAGTTATATTTATTTGAGTACTTGGATATGTTGCAAGTTTGAAGGTGTTATCATTTAAGTCAATAGGAAGTCTATTGACTAATATTTTCATTGATGTCAACTATGTGATGGAGATGATGATATTGAGAAAATTATGAAAAAGAGGAAAATAGGTTGTGCATGTGTAGTTGAGATCCTGAGGAAGTGTTGTGAGTATATGGAGCTACCTTTTTTTGTAGAGTTTGAAGATGAGTTTGAATGAATCAATGAGCTTAGATGATGTCTCTGGTACTTGGCTTCCAAGTGCTTTTGAGAAAAGTTGATAAACAGAGTAAATTGTGTTGTGCAAGTGTTCATGGTGTGCTATGTTATTGTGCTTTGTGTTTCTTTTGTGTTGATGCTATTCCTGTGTGGATCTTATAGGTTATTCAAGGTTGAAAAAGGTTGTTATATTTAAAATTTGGGTTTCTAGATCATTGTATAGTGTGAGATATTATCACCAGTGTGTGAACTAGTCTTTCAGTAATGCTTTTTGTGACTTGAGAGAAATTTATTTGCTTTGTGTTTCTCCACTATTTTGCTTCAGGTTGTGTTAATTTGGGAAGTTATTTATAATGCTTGTATCTTTTTGTATTCAATTTTTTACTTGATTTGGTGTCATGTAGAGTGAGTTTCATTTATCAGTATGCAAATAAGGGTTACCAGTTGTTCTGAGTTGAAGTGTTTGATGAATCTTAAGTAGTTTGTGGATAATTTTGGATCATGTTGAAATGAATTAAGATGTATGGAAGTTTTAAATTGATTCCAAAAAGCATGTACTTAATGTTTATGGTGTTTTGCACGAGTGTTGGATGACCTTGTGTTTAACAATACATGTGAGGCTTGCAAAAACATGTTGGGATATATTTGGGTCCTAATTAAGGATTTATGTAGGTTTCCTTTGTTCCTATCCACCATGAGAATGTTTAGGTTTTGACCTATTTTGAATTTGTATGTATAATGGCTAGTTACCGACCTTGGAAAAGGTTTTTGAGGTTGATATTGATATAAATATGTATGGTATTATTGTGAGTTGTGATCTGAAAGAATTAAGAAGCAAGATAGTTGTGAGATTGATGCGAGTTATGAGTGATGCAAAATTGACCAAAGTAGTGTGAATTTCAATGTTAGGGTTCCTGAAGGCATTGGAAATAATTCACGCAAGACTATGAAAGTGCAAGAAATTGTGGTGGATTACTTCTTGTGTTGAGAAGTGTTCTTTGTGTAACATTCTTCTTCTGGGTATGTGCAGGAACATGATGGGCCAAAAAGTGGCGATATGTAAGTGATATGATGGCTCATGCGGCTGATGACTTTTTTTTAACCCAAAATTGATGAAACGAAAAGGGTTTTTAAAGGATATTCTTACCTTTCCACCAATATAAATTATGCTTTACATTGAATTTAATAAATAAATATTATTTATTTTCTATTTGAATTACAACTAAAGTCCTGATTTATAGGCTAGTTGAAAAATATCTATAGCTTTCAAAGGGTATCACATTTTTTGAATCTGAAACATGCATCACATTCTATGCTTCACATACTATAGGATTAAAAAAAAGAATTGAATTTCATGAAGTTTTGACCAAGTTAAGGTGGTCAGACATACGAGTTTTTATATTTTTTAAAAGTTGTAATAAAAAAATAATAATTAATTATTTACTTGGAAACAAATTACAAAAAAATATGCATCACATCAGGACATGAGTCTTCTACTTATATCTAAAATATTATAAAAGAATATTATCATTTTATTGTGGTTAGGGTGGTCAGACAAACACCTACTTCTTATTTTTTCCCTAGAATTTAAGTACTACTGTATTGAAATTTCAAATTTGAAGGGGATAGCAGTGCATGAGCTCTGCTAGGGTTTTGTGCTTTTTGAGGTCATTCGTGGCCCCTCCTGCGTCATACTACGCTTCTTGCATAGGAAATTCTTTCCTTCATTGTGTACGGCTGCATTTACTATGGTTTTATGCGTTTATTATGCCTTCAACCAGCTCTAACCCGACAATTTTTGCTAGTGTTAGAGGTTCGTCGGCACAGCTTAATGGCTCCCCCACCAAACAAACGCCTTTGAAAATTTGTTCTGAAAGTATTTCACGAGGTAAGCATTTTGACGCCCCTACTGATGTAGTATTACCTTTACTTGATTTTGATTCTGCATGCCAATGGCTTGAACAACACACCCTTGTGGGGTATTTTTTTGGGAGGACTCCCTCCTGAAAGTGTGCTAAAAGACTGGGTTAACAAGGCTTGGGTTCCTCATGGGGTCCTCCTTGATATGGTCTAAAACCTGACCAAGGGTTTTTTTTTGTTCCACTTTGCGGAAGTCAATCATGTCCAAGCTATTCTGGGTCATGGACCTTGGTATGTTCATTCTTCCTTGTTGGTTTTCTAGTCTTGGACCTGGGATTTTGCTATCTCAAAGGACACCAAAATGCATGCTTCGGTCTAGATTGAGTTTCTCGGGTTGCTCTTTCCATGTGTGCCCTTCTTACACCATATTGCTTCCTCTCTGGGGAAGGTTGTTTGCATTGAACCTGATAAGTTTTTTCAAGCTCGTCCTCAAAATAGAGTTTGTGTGGAAGTTGATTTATCCAAGGATTTGAAAGAGTTTGTAGACATTCAAATCGGGGATATTTGCCACTCCCAGAAAATCACATATTCTAACCTACCCAACACATGCTACCGGTGCCAATCAGCTGATCACAAGATCAGGGACTGCCCTTTGTCAGTTCCTTGTACTATCTCTCAGCCACGGGGTACAGAAAAGCCTCATCCGATAGAGCCTTCAGCTAAGGTGAACACAAAGTGGACTACGGTCACAAACCAAAAAAATAAGTCGTTTGGTTTTGGGTCGGCTCCCAAAGCCCTAGAACCGACCCAACAAGTTTCAAACCCTTCAGAGAAGGGAACCGCTACTCCCTTAGGAGTGGCTTTTGCTGTTCTACACCCCAAGCCGAAGGCCGTGCCCCAACCTGCTACTATTTTATGTGCTCAATCGGCTTTGTCCGCCGCTGTGGGGACCCAACGACATTCTCCCAGCTGGTCTCCTCCATCGGAAGAAGGTGAATATGTGCTAGAAAAGTGGAAATTTTCTCCCTCTATTCAATTGGGTTCGGTTCCACAAGAGTTTTTGAAGACTAACTTCTCTTCCCTGGGTGAAGAGGACAGAGATTCTGCAAGCATGGAAGATTTTCCATGAATTTTCTCTCATGGAATGTTCGAGGTCTCATAGACCTCTCAAGGAAGTATTCTGTTAAGAATACTTTGAAGAATTATCTAGAAATTGAAGTGCTTTGTCTCCAGGAAGTTAAAATTTTAGGTTTTTTGCTTGCTTCGGCTTGTTGCTCTATTTGGCCAGCCAGTACTATGTTTTGTACTCTGCATGAGGCTGGTCATAGTGGAGTTGCTACTCTTTTGGCTCCACGGTTGCTTCCTTATGTGGTTGACCATGGGGTGGACCCCTCCCAACAGGCTGTCTGGATTCTTCTCAATATTGAGAACCATTCCTTCGGGATTATTAATATTTATGCCTCTAATGATGTTGTGGAACGTTGGTTGCTTTGGCACTAGATTGCTGACTCTTTGCCAGTTGCCACCTGGTTGCTCTGTGGGGATTTCAACATGGTTTAAATGGCGTACGATAAGAATGGCACTGTGCCTTTTCGTTGGGTTGTGGGCGAAAGGGAGGTGTGGTTTTAAATGTGCAACAAATTGGGGCTTTTTGATCCCAATCTTGGTTACTGCCATTCTCATTCCCTCTGGCACACTTGGTGTAATTAGAGGGTTGGTTCTGACAGAGTCTTTAAGCGCCTTGATCGTGCCATGATCTCGGTACAATCCTTTTTTTTCTTTCAGGAGCTTTGCCTTGCCTGTGAAGCCGTTAGTGGATGTGACCCTTTCGGATCACTTCCCAATTCAATTTCGCATTGAGTGGGCGTCTTGTCAACCTTGCACATGTAAGACTCAATTCTTCTTGAGCAAGTCTCTACTCCGTCACAAGCCCACCTTGGCCCACATTTTTCGAGTGTGGAATTTAGAGTGCCATCCTTCTGGTAGTACGGGCTGGATTGTTTGGTGGAATGATGCTATTATTCGTACTACGCGCTTCCTATGCATTTATGGGTGACAACTTGCTATCTTCCACCGGTGCTCTTACGAGGCCACCACTGTTGACTTGCATGCTGCTACAGAGGCCTTAGCGACTTGTCCTTTCTCCCGGTCACATCAAGTTCGGGTGGCAGACTTAAGAAACCAAAAGCAAGTGGTAAATAGATATTCTGTCAGGGGCGCTCAAATCAAGGTTCGGCTCCAGTGGCTCAAAATTGGCGACTATGCCTCCAAAGAGTTTTTTTTGGCTCTTTGTGCTAGGCACTCTTCCCCAAGCATTAAAGCTATCAAAGATGGTAATCAAGTGCTCTTTGAGCTACCTGACATTCTCCAAGATTTTGAGCATCACTATGAGCATGTTTTCATGGCTCAAGACCCCAAGCCTACACGCTAGCAAGCCCTTTAGAGCTGCCTTGCTGTTGTGCCACATAAGCTCTCTTCAGCCCAGATTAATTTTTGTGATCAATTAATAACAATTGATGATCTCAAGGAAGTTGTTTCCTCCATGGCCGATGACAAGGCTCCTGGGATTGATGGCTTTCCTTATGAATTTTATAAAGCGCTTTAGGACTGTATTGGGAGTGACCTACATCATATTTATCTTGAAGCCTTTCACAACAGTTCTCTGCGTAATTTAATAAATAAAGGTAATATTAAATTCATACCTAAGCTTGGCGATCCGGAGGATATTTGTAACTGGCGGCCCATCATGCTTGTTAATGTTTCTTTTAAAATCATTACCAAAGCCTTGGCTCTGAAAATTCACTACGTCTTACCTCAAAGTGTGTGTCCCGAGTAGACTGGATTCATTAAATCCAGGTTCATTCTTGATAACATTATTGTTGTTTGGGAAGGCATGGAGTGGGCCCAGCATTCGAACCAGAAAGCTATGTTCATTAAAATTGATTTTGCCAAAGCATATGACTGTATTGAATGGCCTTTCATTCTTGTGATGTTATAGGCATTGAGTTTTGGGCCCCATTTTTTACAGTCTGTTCATATGCTTTTTTCCAATGCCTCGGCTTGCATCTCCATTAATGGCCGCTAGTCCTCTGCTTTTGGTCTTTTTCATTCTATTCATCAGGGATGCCCTCTTGGCCTTGCTTTGTATGTTTTGGCTGCTAAGGGCTTTGGATATCTCTTGGCCAATGCTATCTCCTAGCAGCGTGTTAAAGGAATCACTCTCCCAAACTCTCAAGAGCAGCTTTTTTAATGGGCACTTCACAGATGACTCCTTTCTCACTCTTTTAGAGGATGAAGGATCGATCGTTGCTGCCCTTGAATGCCTTGATAATTTTTGTCTTACGTCTGGTTCTGCAATTCAATGGCACAAAACCTTGTGCTACAGACAGTCGGTGCTCCCCACTCTTGCGTGGCTTCAACCCTATAACTAGAAATGGATTGGTCAGGGTGAAATATTTTGATTCTTGGTCATTCCTTTTTCCTTCCAGGCTTCCCCTCGAGAGCTCTGGCAAGCTGTGCTCTCCAGAGTTGAATAAAAGCTGGCCTATTGGGTTACCAAGCCTCTCTCACTGGCTGGAAAATTCTAGGTGTGCTCTAAAATCTTGGCTACCACCCACGTCTATTATTCTTCCTGTTGGGCTCCTTCTAAAGCAGCCTACAGTAGGCTTGAGAAGTTGCTCCATGATTTTGATTGGGCCTCTACTGAGACCCATAAGGCCTTTCATTGGGTCGTTTAGGAATTTTGCTGTCTCCCCAAGGATTCGGGAGGGCTCGGCTTGCTTTTCATTCAACGACAAGGGACTACTCTCTGTTTCAAATGGATCATCCATGTGCTTACTAGGGATGAAGCCTGGAAAATTTTCCTCAAACATTGTATCTAGTCTGGGTTTCCTATTCATAGACCCGCATGGAAAGGAATTGGCTTCCAAACCCTTCTAGTTATGAGGGAGCCGGTTCAAATTATGGGCTCCTTTGTGGCTAAAAGCATTTGGTGCTCTTGGGAAACTATCAAGCCTTGGCTTCGTTGGGCTGGGGATGGGTTTCATGATGGGCTTTCCATCAACCAGCATAATCTCTGGTGGTCTCCCCTTCTGGCTCAGAATGGTCAACCCCTGGCCAAGTCGCCTTGGTTGAAAGCTCTTTGATTTCATAAGAAGGGCATTCAGACTTTGCACCAACTCTTCCACCAGCCTACCATGAGTATTTTGCAGTGGGATGCTTTTAAAACCCATTACAACCTTCAAAACTAGGATCGCCCTACTTTTGACAGGCTGGTGAATGCCATTCCGATAGAAATTCTTCACAAAGTTGGCATTCGTGGGCACAAGCCTTGGTGGAAAGACTGGAAATGGTTTCCAGATACTCCTTTAAGGAGCTGCAAGCCACGACTTGGTTACAGGTGGCTTTCACCCCATTTCCCTATGCTCAGTTCTTTGAACCAGTGGTGGTTTCTTAACTCCTCAGCCTTTACGTGGCGTAGGAGGTTTGATGCCATTTGGTCTGCAATTGTTAATCCGAAGCTGGCCCACCTTGCTTGGTGTACTCTTTTCCAAGGCTTGCCTATGGGCTCTCAACTGGTTCATTTGGGGGTCTCTGACCGTCGCTGCCCATTTTGTGGGCAGCTTGAAAGCTTCAAGCACCTTTTTTGGTTTTGTCCTAGAGTTCAGCAGTTCTGGACTTGGATTCATGACTTTTTTTGGCCTTTTAGGCCTGAACCCTTTTCGTGGCATATGGTTCTGCTGGGGGACCTATCTAGAACCCCAGCTAAGTTCACCCAGCTTTGGCACACTTTCAGAGTGGAAATCCTCTTCAATATCTGGAAAGACAAAAATGCTTGTATTTTTGCTCATTCACATTTAGATATTAATGTGTCTCTTTATGCTAAAGCAGTTATATGTTCTAATGTAATGTTACAGATTCAAGTGCAAGCCAACAAGGTTGCACTAGAAGTGGCTCACCTGCAGGTTCTCCTAGACCACTGGGGCAATGCCCCTTGTACTATGGCTTGGATTCCTAACTCACCCTCCTCCTCTCACGGTTGGTCGCCCTCTCGGGGCTGAAAGCGGAGTGATTCCACGCAGGCTCGCTCCCAGCCTCCTACTCGGAGGGATTCTCGGCCTCCCAGGCAGGTTCGTTCTCCTTCGCCGCATCTTTTTCAGAGCTGACACTCTAGTGGTGTGCCGAGGAGCAGTGGTGGCAGTTCTGGGTGGCCTTCAAATGCTCCTCCTGTTTTTGGCTTTGGTTGGCCCTCCACTAGCAAAAGATTTCCATGCTTGCTCTCGTAATCTCGCCTCAGCGTGAGGATAAAGATAAAGAAGAAGAAAAGAATGATGATGGTTGGGGTGCTCCTCCTGACGTCACTCCTAACCCCACTGATGTATGGGGGAAATATCTGGATGACTAGGATCCCCCAAGATCTAGTGGCACTGCTTTAGCTGCTTAGTTTTCATTATGTTGTTTAATTTCTGGGCTAGGCCTATGTGACATTTGATATTTTGGTTTTTCTAGGCCCATGTGACTTTCGGGGTGTGCCTTCTTACCACCTGCCCCTTTTTTGTGAATTTGTAATTTTATCTCTTTTAATATAGATAACTGGAAAATTCATCAAAAAAAAAAAAAAATTCAAATTTTCACCAAATAGATTTAAAAAAAATAAAAATAAACCTAGTATTTGAGAAACTACATTCAATTTGCAATAGATATTTTTACATATTTTTGAAATAATATAGTTAAATTATTCAAATTTTTACGTCAAGTTTCCTTACTCTTATTTTTTTGAATTTTATTGCCACTTAAGGGCATATTTTTTCCATGATGATCCTGCACATGCCCTTCTATATTCTTATATTCTTTCTGGTAGTAAGCCCTAGTTGTGAGCCTTTTGGACAGTGTGTCCTATTCTAGTAGTGAGTTCCTTTGTACCAGTTTTTCTATTACTTATATTGTGAGGTAATCCTGATCGTGGTTTTTCTCTTATTGGATTTTTCATGTAAATTTGGTGTTCTCTTATGTATGGTGTTGTGATTTTAGTTTATGTTATTTGAATTTCATGTTTAATTATACTAATAGAATAAGGTTTTAAATAATGTATGTGGATCTAAGTACTATTGAGGGTTTTGAAGGTTTAATTTTCTACAATTGATTCACCCCCTCTTAGTTGTCTTGTTCATTTCAACAGGATGTTCCCTAGGGATTGAATAATTTAGTAGTGACACTCATGCTAATTGTGATTGCACTTTTAATATTAATAAATTGACATTTTTATTTACATTCATGATCTTCTCACTTTTAGAAAAATATGGCATGAATGTTTGTACATTGCTTATCATTTTCCCAACACCTTATGATATCAAGAGTTTTATGTCAACATGGATAATAATCTCTTATCATGTAGGGGATATAGGTAAACCCATAATAGTGGTGTACAATTTTGATGAGGAATGAAATTTGTAAAAATGCTTACACATTCAAAATTTCATGTTTTTAAGGGTTCATTCGAACTAGGGGGTTTACATGAACCCAAAAGAGGGGTTCGGTTGAACCCCTGGTTCGAGCGAACCCCTAGTTCGAGCAAACCCCCTTTTGCATGGTGGGTTCACTCGAACCCTATGATGTCACATTTCTTCATAGAAACAAATGGAAAATTCAAAAAAAAGGGGCGTTTGAGTGAACCCCCCTTCACCCTTTCGAGTGAAGTGGGGTTCGTTCGAAGGGGGGTTCGCTCGAACCCCCCTTTTTTGCCCTTCTCCCCCTCTTCCACCAAATTTTAGCAGATTTCTGCCCTTCGAAGTCCGGGTTGAGAATGAAAATGGAGGAGACTTCACAAACCCAACTAGAATATGGTAGTCCTTAGAACGAGCTATCTAATGAATTAAATTTTAATATGTTTTGGTTTTATTATGTATGTGTTTTTTTAGTTTTATTAAACATAGGTTTTTCACTAAAAATCAAGCTCTTTGTTTTGCACATGTGGAAAAATAGCAGATTATCAAAATATTTTTTTTAAAAATACGTTAAGGCTAGGTATTGATATCCTTGACCCATTAAAAATAAATGAATTGAATTTCGATTCATACAAAAAAAGTTATGTTGTATACTGTCCGCCTATGTCTAAATTGCAACTGGTTTGACTTTGAAACTTGATTAAGGAAAAAATATTCAATAAAAAACTATGAGACCAAATGAAAGTGCTAGATATTGTAGTTACAAATCTAAATTCAAAAAAAATAGAATTCTATCCTTTATACAATTTTTTTTTATGTTGTATACAGTGAGCGCCACTTTTTAAAAATGTTGTTTTATGAAAAAAACAAGTTTTCGTGGGAGATGGAGAACAAAGTTCAATCTGATTCCAAAAATTTTGAAAAAAATATTTTTGGAATCTACAAACAAAATGTGATGAGACTCTAGTTTACATCATCTTCAAATTCCTCACGGTTTAGCTGCTATAGGTTCCCAAATATAAAGATTTAGTTAAAAATAATAATTGCAATGTCCAGTTTGGCCAAAAATTGTAAACCACTATTGTGGGATCACTCATACATTACCCTGATATATTATAAATACACATATGGATTTTACATGATTCCAAATAATATTTTAATCATTCAACAATGATCTAAAACTAATACCAACAATGGAATTTATATTTTTTGTGTTTGTAAATTTATATAAGAAATTTGTTCCTCATTTTTGTTAAATCACTTAAAATTGAATCAATATTCCAATGCTAGCATGGTAAAGTAAATTTCACTAGTTCAAGAATGAAAAACAAAAATAAAAATAGAATGTAGATTTTGTTCCACATCAATGCTTGAATATCTTGAAATTGAATAACCATTTGAAATTAATGGGTATGTGCAAGATCATGATGGGCCAAAAAGTGGCGATATTTAAGTGATATGATGGCCCATGTGGTTAACGACTCTTTTTTTATCCAAAATTGATGAAACAAAAAGGGTTTTCAAAGGAGATTCTTAGATTTACACCAATTATGTTTTACTTTGAATTTAATAAATAATTATTATTCATTTTCTATTTGAATTACAACCAAAGTCCTAATTGATTGGTTGATTGAAAAACATCTATAACTTTCAAATAGTATCACATTTTTTGAATCTGAAACATGCATCACATTATATGCTTTGCATACTATAGGATTAAAAAAAATATGAATTTCATGAAGTTTAGACCAGGTTAAAGTGGTCAGACATATGAGTTTTTATATTTTATAAAAGTTGTAATAAAAAAATCATAATTAATTATTTACTTGGATTTGTTTTACAAAAAACTATGCATCACATCGGGACATGAGTCTTATACTTATATCTAAAATATTATAAAAAAATATTATCATTTTATTGTGGTTAGGGTGGTTAGACAAACACCTATTTCTTATTTTTCCCTAAAATTTAAGTACAACTGCATTGAAATTTCAAATTTTCACCAAATATATATATTTTTAAAATAAACCTAGTAGTCTAGAAACTGCATTCAATTTTCTACAGATTCTATTCTTACATATTTTTAAAATAATATAGATAACTTATTCAAATATTTATGTCAAGTTGCCTAACTCTGATGTTTTGAATTTTCATTGCCACTTAAGGGTCTGTTTTTTCCATGATGATCTTGCATATACCCTAATACTAATAAATTTTAATACATATTTAGATTAGTTCTACCTCAATCTTGTCAGTCAATTATTTACAAAAATGATGAATATATTATTATGGTGAGAAAATAATCTACATATGTGTTGGAGCATCCAAGATCCAAAAGAATTATCAAGATTCCCTTCAGCTAGTAAAAAATTCACAAAATAAAGTCTAACATATAATATGAAGTATGTACATATTCAATGAGTTCTTTGCATATATGGGAAATGTAGACGAGGTAGAAAGTGTAGACATGGAAAATGTACAATTTCGTTTTGGCACGCTTGATCGCCTTTAGCACCGTGGCGTCATATCGCATCGTGTTTCCTCCAAACTCCACGGCTCCTGCTTTCCTACCTTAAAAATTTGAAATTTTAAACTAGGTCGCTTCCAAAACTGGGCCGCTTACCCATATCGCACCGCTTATTCACTATTTGTTTCTGCAAAGCGCCACCCACAGTCAACCGCACGGTGCTATATAGTGCTGCTTTTACCCAAACTGCACCGGTTTTACAAACTATGCCGCGGCAAAACAGTGAGGTCTAAAATTGACATGTGCTTGTTAAGTTTTGAATTTTTTAATTCTTGACCTTGTTGGCTTCCTTTTTGCTCTCTGGTTTTCTGTCATTTTGCAAGTTGGAAGTTTATCATGACCTCATACTCATCATGCAAAAAAGTGTTTTTAAACACTAAAGTGTTCTTCAACACTTTTGAGGGATTTTAAAATTCTACTTGTTAAGAGAAATTTGTTAATATCTTTGACCTTAGAAACACTAGATTTACTTTGGGTTTAAAAATAACAAGCAAATTTCCTTTTCTAAGAAAAGTAGGAGATTCATTATGACACCATGCTCATTTTGTACAAAGTGTTCTTAAACACTAAAGTTTTCTTCAACACTCTTTAAGGATTTTTAGATTCTTGTTTAAAGAGGAATTTGTTAATTTCATTTGCCTTAGGAACACTAAACTTCTCTTGGGTTTTAAAATAAACAATCAATTTTTTTTTTCAAAAGTTGTCAATGGGCTAAAAAGAACCTTAGAAAAACATACTAGATTTTGTTTAAAGGATAACAATTAAACAAAGCAATCTCACATTTCCTTTGGTGCTTAAAAATAATTCATTATTGCTTTAAGGGATTTAAAACGAACTTGTGTTCTTTGTGTCTTGTAATATTTTTTGCAAAGTAGTTTCATTTGAAAAGGTGTATGCGCTTCTCTCGCACTTCACGACGATTTTGAGAATCAAAAGTATTTTTTGGTGACACTAAGTTGCACAAAATATTGCCTTCACACTTCGATTTGGGATCTAAAATTGAACAGAACTTGTCTAGTGTGAGAAAAAGGCATTGCGAGTGTTCTCTTTTTGTTCATGCAAACAAAGATGATTGAACTATGAATGCACTTACTCACTATTGTACACCTTTAGAGAGCCTCCCTTGGTGGGAAAAAGTACTCACCCCAAGGGAACGGCTCAAACCGGTAACAAACTAAACACCAAGCTATTCCCAATCGATATACAAATTTGAATGGTGAGGAAATTTCATCATTACAGGAGCTCCTACAGACAAGTAGGTGATACTCTTTATATGGGTTGATCTTGCCTCTCGTGTGGCCTCCTGAACGGGTACCCTGATTACGAACCAAATTTGTAGAAGGCCAAATCCTTATCGATTTTGTTGGTGCAAAAGGTCATGTCCTTTGAAGCCACCCCACGTTATACATACGGTTTTGTTGTAGAGATGGAAAGTATGTCATGGGAGATTCATGGGTACTAATGCTTGGCTGACCCAAGAAGTGTGTGCTATGGAGGGGAGCCAGTGTGGTTGAGCATTTAGCCATCCGCACAAAATATGTGCAGCTGGATTCGTCCAAGTGGGAACCCAACAAAATATTGTTTCATCATCCTAGGGTTGTAAAAAGTGCTTGGAAGAGAAGAATACATTGCTTGGTCCTAGAAACATCTGCAAAATGAACATTCATAAAGAACTTTGAATTTCAAACTCCTTGTAGCAAACAAATACCTTTGATGAATTTAGGCGCTCTTGCTTTCCCTAGGGATCATATCCTTAGAGGTTTCTAAGTGCTTGGATTCTATCATCATTTGTTTTCAATAAGGTTAAATATAGGTAAATTTTTGCCCTATTTTCCTTGATTTCCACATGTTGACAGTGTTTTTATGCACTTCACAACATAGGTAATGTGTAGGTGCATTACCTCTCTTGAAAGACAATCTTCCATAATAAAATTGCAGAACACTATCCCAAGGTCTCTCGGATGTCAAGTCTTGATAGTGCTTGGAATATTTCAGTTATTTATGTGATTTGTTAGAATCACAAGGTGGACTTACGGATGAGTTACAAAGTGGGGAAGTTGGATCTACAAATGGAGTTCTTAAGATGGGAAAGTTGTTGAGTGTTTGCTGCAGGTTCAAATAGCACTCTGGAACTCCATTTCAACATCAGATTTAGCTTTACAATGTGCAATGAACCTTGCCTAAGGTTACTTATTAAAAAATAAAATAAAAAAGGGCAGGGAAGAGAGAAGGTTCCTGGATCTAAAACTACGAATGAACAGTGATCATGGAGGTTGCTATAGTAGACAAACTCCCTAAACTGGGTTTTGCTTGGCCAAGAGGATCCTACAGTTACACAAAACCAGTGCAATCTTCTAAGGACTGCATATTTTCATTTTGCATACACACATCATGAATATGCAAATGAACTAAGTTGCAACAATCAAATAAAGAAGCCCAGACTAACTTTGCACAGCGGCTTGCCATCAGCAAGTGTCAAAAGTATGGGCTGAAAATTCATCAAATACTATAACAACAATCACCATTACCACTTCCATTCAAGAAACTACAACTAAAACTAACTTGGAAGGTAGAACCATGCACACATAATGAG
Source organism: Sequoiadendron giganteum (assembly GCA_007115665.2). Taxonomy (NCBI): domain Eukaryota; kingdom Viridiplantae; phylum Streptophyta; class Pinopsida; order Cupressales; family Cupressaceae; genus Sequoiadendron; species Sequoiadendron giganteum. The sequence goes on along the minus strand of VCHN02000014.1, from coordinate 63,458,430 downwards.
TAAACTCAAAAGGTAACACCCATAGATCATAAAATGCTACTTTCTATTGCTGCAAAATATTTTTATAACAGCTCTCCAACACTTACAAATGAGGGAAAGATCCCTATTTATAGTTTTCAAAGCCCAAATGAATGGTTAGGATTGAGTTACATTGTGTGTCCCAGATTCAATTTACATTAGGGCTTCACCTACCCCACAATATTCAACAATTTAAAATACATCTTTGTCTTTTTCCTATTCTGTCTTGTAGTGGCCAGTCACTGTAGCAATTTTGTCTCCTGGCTAATTTCCCTTTTACTGTAGCTGAAACTGCCTAAAAGCTGCCTCCTCCCGATAGACTTGTAGCATTCTTCATTGGATCAAATGGGTCTCTTGACAGACCCATGGTAGGCTTCTTGAAATCATAAATGAGAGGCTGAAATGTTATTTTAAGAATGTTGTTTTGAAAACGACGAACAGGGCAGGGTGACCCGGCTGGTACCTCCCGGCTGCAAATTTGAAATTTGAAAGGTCAAGGGAGGATAAGATCCAATTTTACTATCTGGTTCGAAGTCCGTTTTCAAATTGAAGGAGCGCTTGGACGTTCCGGAAACAAGAGGCCGAAATGCCATTCTAGAAATGTTGTTTTGAAACGGTCGACAAAGCACGAAACTCTGGATGGTATTTCCTGGCTATAAATTTGTAATTTGAAAGGTTAGGGGAGGATAAGACCCCATTTTAGCATCTAGGTCGAAGTCCATTTTTTATTTGGAGGTGCGCTTGTACGTTCCGGAAACACAAGGCCGAAATGCTGTTTTGAAATGGTCGATAGAGAACGAAACTCCGAATGCTATTTCCCGGCTACAAATTTGGAATTTGAAAGGTCAGGGGAGGATAAGACCCCATTTTAGCATCTGGGTCAAAGTCCGTTTTTGATTTGGAGGTGCGTTGGTATGTTCCAAAAATGCGAGGTCGGAATGCCGCTGTAGGAATGTTGTTTTGAAACGGTCGATAGAGCACAAAACTCCGGATGGTATCTCCTAGATACAAATTTGGAATTTGAAAGGTCAAGAGAGGATAACCCCACATTTTAGCATCTGGGTCAAAGTCCGTTTTTGATTTGGAGGTGTGCTGGTACATTTCGGAAATATGAGGCCAGAATGTCGCTGTAAGAATGCTGTTTTGAAACGGCTGACAGAGCACGGAACTCTGGATGATATTTACTAGTGGAAAATTTGGAATTTGAAAGGTCAAGGGAGGATAAGACCCCATTTTAGCATCTGGGTCGAAGTCTGTTTTTGATTTGGAGGTGCCCTTGTACATTCCAGAAATGTGAGGCCGAAATGCCGCTATAGGAATGTTGTTTTGAAACGACCGATAGAGCACGGAACTCTAGATGGTATCTCCTAGCTGCAAATTTTGAATTTGAAAGGTCAAGGGAGGATAATACCCCATTTAAATATCTGGGTCAAAGTCCATTTTTGATTTGGAGGAGCGCTTGTACGTTCCAAAAATGTGAGGCCGAAATGTCATTGTAGGAATGCTGTTTTAGGAATGCTGCTGCAGAAATACAGTTTTGGAATTTTCAAAACTTCCTAAAACTTAATAAAACCTTGTCAGTTCACTTAGGCACCACAAAAAATCCAAAATCCATAGGATATCTATCCCCAAAGCCAAAGAATGAAGAAAAAAGTGAATCGAACGAGCGGGGGGAGGGGCGAGGGGCGACGAAGCCTGAAAAATCGAAGACTTAGCCACTTTTTATTTTAGGAGAAAAATATGGTCAGCCAAAAATGAGACTTTCAAGGGCACATTTACCAAATAGGATAGACAAAAAAGGGGCACGCAAAATGAGACGGGAGCGAAGAAGCCTGCCGGGAGCAAAAAAAGAGGGTCCCTGCCTACAACGGGGCGTGTGTGCAAAATATGCACAACAAATGGTGACTCACTGGGGGAAATGCTCTAGAGTATTTCAATGACAAATTGGAATCATGAACCCAGAATCTCTGGTTCCAACCTTAATGCTAGGGAAAATAAGCTAGACACTCAACCAAAGGATCAAAACCATTAGTTAACCCAACCTTCAGTATGGTGAAAATCCAAGTGTTTGCAATTGCGTTATTTCCCATCCTTCAGTTGTTGCAAGAACCCAAACTCCATCAAGTTAAGCTACATAGTTTATTCTAACTCCAAAAGCATTTGGGACATTGCCTCGCTACCATTCAGGCATCCATAGCCCCAATGAGGTTGTCGCTATGATTCTCCTGAACATTGCTCTACTGCCGATCGGGCATCCATAGCCCTGGTAGAGTTGCTCGTATAACCCTGAAAAGCTGAATTTCTCTTCTTTTGAGTTTCAATATTTTGCTTTCTTTCTTTGTTTCTTTTCTCTTTTTAGCTCTTTTATTTCAACCTCCCAGCAATGAAGCTCACACTTAGGGCTGAGAATCACAGTGGCTTTGGAGCAAAATTTTAGATTTTTCACTTAACTAGACTTCACAAAGGACCTACAGTGACTGTCAGATCCTTAAAATTTATGAGAGATATAAGATTCTAGAATACTTCAGAATCAAACCAACCAATGACTTATCCACTTTGAATCAAACATCTATATCACTTGATACTAACAGAAGATCCTCACCATCCACTCTAAAAACTTGATTATAGTTTGACAAAGAAATACATAGAGAAACCCCAGGTGATAAGAAAGGTTGTTGTGCGCACAGATGCACCCAGCCAAAAATAAAGGGACCCCAAGCAAAGCGGCAGCAAAGCGAGAGCAAATAAAAGCAAATGAAAAGAAAACACCAAAATGAGAGAGCGAAAGAAAACACCCCAAAGCAAGCAACCTACAACAAACAAACTAACCTAAGGAAAGCAGGAAAATGGATTATTTGCAGGAAACCTACACAACTCAAAACAAGTTATGCACAAAGATATTTACATAGAACCATGTTCAAGCAAAGCCAACTGATACTCATGCCCATTAGAATTTGCAATGCGTGCACAAGCAGATGGGCAATCGTTATAGTTCTATACCATGCAGATTTATCCTTATATTCATAGGGAGTAAATTCAATATGGCAGATTTCAAATACTACCCCAACATCATGAAGAATCAACAATTGCAGAGGCTCATTAAACCCATGAATAATCCATAAACATGTTTGTTTTTTCTCATTCCCATAATCAAAATGATAAGTGCAGCTATGAAAATTAATAGGAGCAAGGAAGGATAGAACCTAGATTTCATCACATGGAGGTGGCAACATTTGACAACTGAGAGCGAGCACCGCATCGTCAGCCTTTGCATCAGCCACCTCGAGCGGGCATGGTGGAGTGTGCAGCACCTCAAGAATCAAGTCTGCATAAGGTAGGGAGAACGGGGAAGCAAACACTTCCTCCACGTCTTGTGTAGGATCAACAATCCCCCTTTGCAGTTCTTCAAAAAGAAGTACTTCATCTCATTGATCTTTTGCAAACCAAGCATCCACATGATTGTCCTCGAAAGGAAACACGTTGTCCCACTTCCTATCCCAAGTGTCGAACTTATCTCCATGATGCTCTGTGTCATGGGATGATGACATGTACGAATCTATCCTATTGCAGCCATCTGAATATGAAGGAGGATCCACAATGATCATGGCGGAAGGACTCCAAGTTGCATCTTGTAGTCGACTGGGTGCTTCATCTCTATTGGCAGCTATCTCAGCACCCCCGCCTTTGTCTTCTTCTCTTTTTTTTTCATGCAACTCATCATGATGTTCACTCATTTCCCCTTGCTCACTATCACTATAAATGGAGAAGGAACCCCTCTCCCAATTCAGAAACTCTAGTGCATCACCATTCGGAGGCTCAAGGAGTATGCCCTCATCGCTACCATCTTTTGGGATGTGTTCTTCCTCGACATGAGCATAACTCCACAACACAACTCCCAATGGAAAGAAGTCATCAATTGATGGCACCTCATCAAGGGGGCCAAAATTTACTATGTGATTTTCCCCCAAATACTCACCATAAAGCCCATCATCCATGGTACTCAAATGCTCTTGAAGAGGAAGAAATTCTTGATGGCTGGTGGACAACATTCCAGTTTGATCTACTACATCGCTTGAAACCTCGAGACTATATTGTTGTCCTTCTTCTATTGTTGTCCCAAGGTTGTCTTGAGGACTGCCTTCAGCTGAGTTTTCACTTGGCTCGGGCTCTTGGTCTTCATGTTCCATCCTTGAGGAAATTGCAGGAGGTGGTGTACTTGGTTGTCTTGCTTGTTCTCTAACTTTTTGGACAACTTCTTGGCATAGCTTGCATGTGAACTCCGAGTGCAATGAATCATGAAGTCTGCACCAATTCGGCAGTAGTAGCACTTCCAAATCCACTTGGTATTTTAGCTTAGACCAATCCTTTGATAATCTGCAGATGAGTTGGTCATATCTTTCCGCTACTGTGTCCTCATCATCACTTTATGTTGTCCCAAGGTTGTCAACCTCTTCATCTTGCTGATTTTTAGCATCTTCGTTGGCTGCCCTAGCATACACTGCTGCAAACCTCATTGATTCATCCTCAACTTCCCATGGCTCCTCTTCCTGAGTGGAGGACTGCCCTTTACTAATGAAGGAGAGGCTTTTCAACTCCATTCCTAGTGAACCTTCACCAAAGCTTTTTGTTATCCCGAGAAAATCAGCTTCTCCTTCTTGATTTTCAGCTTCAGTGTTTGTTGTCCCAACACTAGTTTGTGATGGATTTCCTTGTTTATCTTGAAGGTTTTGTCCTCCAGATGTTGATAGCTTTTCTACCTCATGGGAAGGCTCATTCTCCTTAACAGTTGGCTGCTCCAACTTGCTTAAATTGCCTGTGAATTGGGTGATGATGCTTGCACATGAAGGACAAGTAAATTTAGAATGTGGTGCATTGTGAAATCTGCACCAGCTTGACATTAGTACTTTCTCCAATCTTGGTCCATCTTTGCTGCCCAAACATTCTTGGATCAACTCTTCAAATGTCTTGGCTGCCATAGTTGTCAATTCTTCTTCTGGGTCTGCAAGGGCTAAAGGCTTATATATTTCCCAAAAGGGAATATCTCCTTGCAAGACTCTTTCAATTCTACTCAAGAAGGTTAGACACTCCAATTCATTGTGCCTGCAAGTGTAATAGATCCTACACTTATCCACCAATACAAATTGCTACAATGGTCTCTTCAATCTCCTATTTAAATCTACATGTAGTTGAGCGATGTTGATTTGCACATCCTGTTCCATTTCAACTCAGTTGTTGTTTTCCTTCAGAATTTTTTGATTTTATATTTCAACATTAAAAGAGCTCACTCTATCTCAGATTTCTTCTTTGAAAGTGCTCTTATCAACATCCAACATTCAGCTTTGTAGCCTCAACATGTCAAGCCCTCCTTCTAGTGCCAGTTCTATTGATGGTGTTTTTATGCACTTCACAACACAGGTAATGTCTAGGTGCATTACCTCTCTTGAAAGACAATCTTCCACAATCAAATTGTAGAACACTATCCCAAGGTCTCTTGGATGTCAGGTCTTAACAGTGCTTGGAATATTTTAGTTGTTTATGTGATTTGTTGGAATCACAAGGTGGACTTATGGATGAGTTACAAAATGGGGAAGTTGGATCCGCAAATGGAGTTCTTAAGATGGGAAAATTGCTGAGTATTTGTTTTAGGTTCAAACAACACTCTAGAACTCCATTTCAATATCAGATTTAGCTTTACAATGTGCAATGAACCTTGTTGCCTAAGGTTACCTATTAAAAAAAAAAAAAAAGGGCAGAGAAGAGAGAAGGTTCCTGGATCTGAAACTACGAATGAACAGTGATCATGGAGGCTGCTACAGTAGACAAACTCCCTAAACTGGGTTTTTCTTGGCCAAAAAGATCCTACAGTTACACAAAACCAATGCAATCTTCTACGGATTGTAGATTTCCATTTTACATACACACATCATGAATATGCAAATGAACTAAGTTGTAGCAATCAAATAAAGAAGCCCAGACTGATTTTGCACAACAGCTTGCCATCAACAAGTGCCAAAAGTATGGGCTGGAAATTCATCAAATACTGTAGCAACAATCACCATTACCACTTCCATTCAAGAAACTACAACTAAAACTAACTTTGAAGGTAGAACCATGCACACATAATGAGCAAACTCAAAAGGTAACACCCATAGATCATGCAATGCTACTTTCTATTGCTGCAGAATATTTTTACAACAGCTCTCCAACACTTACAAATGAGGGGAAGACCCCTATTTATAGTTTTCAAAGCCCAAATGAATGGCTAGGATTGAGTTACATTGTTTGTCCCAGATTCAATTTACATTAGGGCTTCACCTACTCCACAATATTCAACAATTTAAAATACATCTTTGTCTTTTTCTTATTCTGTCTTGTAGTGGCCAGTCACTGTAGCAATTTTGTCTCCTAGCTAATTTCCCTTTTACTGTAGCTGAAATTGCCTAAAAGCTGCCTCCTCCCGATAGACTTGTAGCATTCTTCATTAGATCAAATGGGTCTTTTGAAGGACCCTTGGTAGGCTTCTTGAAATCGGAAATGAGAGGCTAAAATGTTGTTTTAGGAATGTTGTTTTGAAAATGGCGAGCAGTGCAGGGCGACTCAAATGGTACCTCCCGATTGCAAATTTGAAATTTGAAAGGTCAAGGGAGGATAAGATCCAATTTTACCATCTGGGTCAAAGTTTGTTTTCAAATTGGAGGAGCGCTTGGACGTTCCGGAAACAAGAGGCCAGAATGTCATTCTGGAAATGCTATTTTGAAACGGCTGACAGAGCATGGAACTCCAGATGGTATTTCCCGACTAAAAATTTGGAATTTGAAAGGTTAGGGGAGGATAAGACCCCATTTTAGCATTTGGGTCGAAGTCCATTTTTTATTTGGAGGTGCGCTTGTACATTCCAGAAACACGAGGCCAGAATGTCGTTGTAGGATTGCTGTTTTGAAACGGCCGACAGAGCACGGAACTCCGGATGTTGTTTCTCGACTGCAAATTTGGAATTTGAAAGGTTAGGGGAGGATAAGACTCCATTTTAGCATTTGGGTCAAAGTCTATTTTTGATTTGGAGGTGCGCTGGTACGTTCCAGAAACACGAGGCTGGAATGCCACTGTAGGAATGCTGTTTTGAAATGGCTAACAAAGCATGGAACTCTGGATGGTATCTCCCGGCTGAAAATTTGGAATTTGAAAGGTCAAGGGAGGATAAGACCCCATTTTAGTATCTGGGTCAAAGTCCATTTCTGATTTGGAGGTGTGCTATTATGTTCCGAAAACACGAGGCCAGAATGTCGCTGTAGGAATGTTGTTTTGAAACGGCCAACGGAGCACGGAACTCCAGATGGTATTTCTCGGCTGTAAATTTGGAATTTGAAAGGTCAAGGGAGGATAAGACCTCATTTTAGCATCTGGGTCGAAGTCTGTTTTCGATTTGGAGATGCCCTTGTATGTTCTGGAAACATGAGGCCAGAATGCCGCTATAGGAATGTTGTTTTGAAATGGCCGACAGAGCACGAAACTTTGAATGGTATCTCCTAGCTGCAAATTTGGAATTTGAAATGTTAAGGGAGGATAATACCCCATTTTAGCATCTAGGTTAAAGTCCATTTTTGATTTGGAGGAGTGCTTGTACGTTCCAAAAACGTGAGGCCAAAATGTCGCTGTAGGAATGTTGTTTTAGGAATGCTGCTGCAGAAATATAGTTTTGGAATTTTCAAAACTTTCTGAAACTTAATAAAACCTTGTCAATTCACTTAGGCACCATAAAAACATCCAGAATCCATAGGAAATCTATCCTTAAAGCCAAAAAATGAAGAAAAAAGTGAATCGAGCGAGCAAGGGGGGCGAAGCCCGAAAAACCCAAGACTTAGCCACTTTTTATTTTAGGGGAAAAATATGGTCAGCCAAAAATGAGACTTTGAAGGGTAGATTGACCAACTAGGACAGAAAAAAGAGGGGCACGCAAAATGAGACGGGAGTGAAGAAGCCCTCCGGGAGCGAAAAAAGAGGGTCCCTGCCTATGGTGGGGCGTGTGTGCAAAATATGCACAACACCACATAATGGACCTTGTGGGATGAGAAAAAAAGTGGGACATCAGACATATAGTTTGAAACATAAAGCAAACAAGTGTCTTTTGTAAAAAGAATTCATTAAGCCAAGATAAAAGGACAAATTGAACCTCATATGTGTTGTTCCAAATGATTTTCTGAAAGGTCAAGATTCCAAAACCAAGGTTCAAAAGGATAAGTCTAAAAGCCCATGAACAACACCTTGAAATTCTCTTTGAAGTTAGAGAAAGAATAGTATACAACTTATATAAAAAGGCTTCAAGGAATAATCAAACTTTGTATGCATTCTGCTATCAACAAAATCCCAAACTTTTTGAAAGGTTTGCTTTCCACACATAGGAAGTCTAGCATGTTCTTCAACACCGAGGTTTTGTAAAGAGAGTTGTGTTTAGGTTCAAGGCTAGGATCAAATTTTTCATCCTCATCCATTTCTCCATCAGATCAAATCTCATCCCATTAGCAAACTTCTTGAGAACTCTAGAAAAATTACTCATGCTAAACTTAAAGGGCTAAACCCACATCACCCTATCTTGGCTTAACACACCTAGCCAAAACAGTCAAATCTATTGGATGAATTCACCTCTAGAATAATGCAATTTCCTAAGGTCTACTAGTTCACAATCAAATTGGCTTAACACACTTAGCCAATTCACTCGCTTGTGCAAGTTCCCCTAGGATAACACAACTTCCTAGGGACTACAACTTCACTACAATCTTGTTTGACTCAATACACATAGTCAAACCATCACGATCAATCTAAGTCCTAACAAGTTTAGCATGACCCTTCAAAAGTTCTCCAAAAGGTTTAACTCACTCACTTCATCCATTTATCCCATCATCATTACCACCCTCTTTGATCTTTGACTTCCCTAGTTCTTCTCTTTTGAGCCTAAAAGGTTAGGATCAAACGATCCCTATTTTTTATGGTCCAAACAAGATCACAATACAAGAAGAACATGGAAAATATCAGTGACATATTAAATTTCATTGACATGAGATAGGTAACCTCCGAAATAAACCTTGCGGGATCAAACAATCCCCCAAGTAACTCTCCTCTACCACCACAAAATCCTCAAGAGGAGAACCATGAAGAGGACATCACAAACAAATTCATGGGGATGACAGAATCTGAAATGATGAAAATGGTTCAAAATCCTAAGAACCACAAAATTGTTAGTGCCATGTTCAAATACTTAAGAACATTAGCGAAAGGAGGGCTACAGTTCCCTTTTGACCTTGACGCAAGCACTAGTATGGATATTCCTCTCACAAACACATCCTAAATGTCAAATATCAATCAAGAAATATCTCACACCACCTGGGCCATCACACCAACCTCGCCAAATGTAAACAAGGGGAGTGCCATGTTTTGAGAGTTACAAAAGCATCGCCTTGTGACCAACAAAGAGGTGGATATCAATTCCACACCGGACAATCCTATCCTGGTAAATCCATCACACCCTTACATCCTCCTCACCTTTCATAATCCCGCTGGTTCATCTTCATTCCATGCTACACAAGCATGTCAATCAAACATACAAAATTCTCTACCATAAGGACAAGGTGGTTTGTTTGGAACAACCGATGTTGCTAATCCTTTTTCTTTCCAAGGAAACATACCATCTCTTCCCCATTTCCATTGACAACCACATCACCTCTTAGATTGGTTTTTCCTCCCCTAAACATCGATAGTTTCTCAGAACCGGGCAATGTGAACTTCACATCAAATTCCCTCTTTTTGCCCACAACATCACAGCAAAAAGTGGAAACCATTCAAGCCACTATGACAAATACATCAATCGATCCTCAAATATCCCAAAGCATACCCTCTCAAGGACCAAGCATCTCAACCACCCCTCCAATAATCCAAATCCCAACCACCACCATAACCCTCTCACCTGTCACAACGGTTGGTGTCATTCCCGTTCCACCACCTATCCCACCAAAAGCCAACATGGTAAATTCATTCACCACCCTAATCCAAACCCTTCAAAAGGCCAACCAACAAAGAGTACTCAAGAAAAAGCAGCAAGCTCAAGCACAAGCACAAGGACAAAGACAAGCTCAAGCATAAGCGTAAGTTGAAGTGCAAGAAAAATCACAAGCTCTAGCACAAGCTCAAGCTCAAGCCTAGCAATAGGTGCAAGCACAATACCAAGCACAACTGCAATAAATCCATCTACAAGCATACCAACAAGCCCTGCAAGACTTTCAGGCACAACAACAAGCCAAAAAACAAGCTTTATTGGCACAACAACAGCTCGACCAACAACAAGCTTTGTTGGCACAACAATAGCTAGACCAACATCAAGATTTGTTAGCACAACAATAGCTTGACCAAAAATAGGCTTCATGGGAACAACAACAAATGGACCAAAAACAAGCATTGTTGGAACAACAACAGCAAGATCAGCAACAAGCATTGTTGACACAAATACAAGCATACCATCAAGCTTTGAACACACAACAGAGGTTGCAAAAAATGCCCAATAGTACTCCTCCCACCCATCAAACACCTCAAACACCTCCCAACTCATTCATTCCACCTCTCGACCCAAGCAAAGATGTCACAACACAAATCAAACTACTCTCACAGCAAGTGTTGGACTTACAAGTAGGAAAAACAACAAGAACATCAAGAAACTTGTTCCCTTATCCTTTCGATAGAAGTCTCACCATGATACCATTCCCAAAGGGATTCAAGATCCCCAAATTTGACAAATATAATGGAACAGGTAACCCTGAAAAACCACATTAGGGAATTTCAGGTGCATTGCATAGAGGTTGCATATGATGACACGTATCTAATGCAACTCTTCCCCCGTAGTCTGACTAGTCCAACTATGGAATGGTTTTCTCGCCTACCCACGGGCATTAAAACATTCAAGGAAATCATGGAAGCTTTCCTTAAGAATTATGCTTTGAACATGGGTGCGGATGTTAGTTTGGAAAAACTATCAACACTCAAACAAATAAAAGGAGAGCTATTCACATCCTTCTTGCAAAGATGGCGATCCAAGGCCAATTAGAGCAAGTGGACCATGCCAGAAGAACAACAAGTTTGCACCATCATATCCAATCTAGATGAAAACTTGGCGTTCTACTTGAAAATGCGATGCATCACATCATACGATCAATTGATCCCAAAGGTGCTCAACATCGAAAGAGCCCTTACTACGCGAGGAAGCACATCAACATTCACTCCACCATAGGATAACCACCCATCCAACAACTATAATGATAAACCTCGAACATGGTTGAGGAACAAAAATATCACAAACGACGGCATGGTCAATGCTAAAGTGGTCATCAGTGCCCCTAAACAAAACATCCAAACCCATCATCAACCGCAAAATCATAAATGCAACAATGTGCAGACTAATACGATAGTAGCACAACAACAACCAACTCCCACCAATCAAATCAATAAATTAGGTAATCAAGGAGGACCACCTCCCCGAGACTAGTATCCCCCCAAGAGGAAGTTCATGGCTCTTGGTGAATCTATCTATTCCATCATGAAGAAATTGGTCAAGGAAAACCGAATCAAAATCTCTAACTCCGAGAAATATGCGGAACCCATGACCTAACCACCATGGTATAATGAGAACCTCCTTTGTGACTTTCACAAAGTCAAAGGACATACCACTACCAACTGCATGAAGCTGAAAAATATCATCCAAGACCTCATCGAGGATAAGATCATGAATATCAAACAGCCAGCCAGAAACCAAGACTTGAAAATATACACGAATCTGATACCAAACCAAAACCAAGGGAACAATCAAGGAAATAATCAAGGGAACAATACGGGCAAGCAAAAATATGCTAGTGCTAATCTAGTGTATGAGGAGATAGTTGGATGGGTCGATGAAATGGTCACAATCATAAATATGAAAGGAGCCAACAACGACTGTGGAGTCACTACATGTGGCAAAAAGGTTACCATTGTTGGGGCACCAGCTAAGACCCCCATTTCTAATACAAAAGCCATCCCCTATGACTATAATGTCATTGACCATATGAAGAGATCCTCCACCCAAATTTCCATCATGGAACTATTGAAAAATTTTGCCACCCATAGGAAGATCCTTGATGAAGCATTAGCTGCATTTACTGTCTCTACCACCCTTGACATAGAGCAGTTCTAGGCTATAGTGGGTAACATCGTTACCCCAAATCTCATTACATTCTCTGACCAAGATTTGCCCCCGCAGCTATCTCATAATAGCGCACTCACCCTTCAAGTGCTCGTCCATAAAAAGAAAGTCAAAAGAGTCCTAGTGGATGGAGGTGTAGGCCTTAACATTTGTTCTCTAAAGCTCATAAATAAATTGGGATTCACCAAGGATTCCATTAATAAGAAAAAAAGCATCACGATAAGGGTGTATGATGATCAAGAAAGAGTGTCTCAGGGCACTATCAAAATCCCCATCCAAATGGTATCGACGACCATGGAAACCACCTATCAGGTCCTCAACCTCGACCTACCATATAACATCATCCTCAGACGTCCGTGGATCCACGAAATGAAGGCGATCTCCTCAACATATTGCCAATATATCAAGTTCTCACACCAGGATGAGGAGGTCACTATAAACGGGCATCCCGAACCTTTCGCCTACTACAAAAACTTGGAAGCCAAGTTTTATAAAATCCCCCAAGTACCAAAAAATGATGAAGGCCCATCCACTTGATACATCGACCCAGCCAACCTCGCTTCCACTTCTACAACAGAGACACCCGCCATCCCTGACATATCCGACATCAAGAACATGATCTAGGACAATGGATGCAGTGACTACAAAATGAAAAGAAACACATTAGTTGTAGGAGAATTACCACAATCTCCTAGGTCGCATGGACAACCTCAACCAACTGAAACACATGTCCACACTAGGGCAGATCCTTCTGGATTCTGCCGTTGGGGGATCTCAGTAGAGAAAATGTGGATGAGGGAGACATCTCAAACACATTATACCAAGATGAAAGGCTGACCCCCACCCTGCCCATGGATGAAACTAATAGAGGGTTGCAAATGATGTTCACTATGGGCTATAATAGGAACAAAAGCCTTGGAAGAAATAGTGATGGACGACTAGAGCCCATCATTGTAGAAAGAAGAATGTGGAACCTTGGCCTTGGGTATACTCCTCCAATTATAGCCGTACATGGAAGAGGTACTCCCAATAGGGAAATTGGGTCCTCTCTTCAGGTAACAACAACTACTCCTAGACCACCTATATGCCTAGGTATCCTAGTTGATAACTTCACCTTTGATGTCACCGATGTTTGTGCCAGTAGTTATGATGATGATACCATAGCAGGTCTCCTAAGGATCTTTGAAGATTCCACCTTGTTAATGATTAGTGCCTCCATAGCTGAGTCAAACCAACAAACCCACCGAATCGCCCTAGTACATCCGCAACTCATCGATGACAATCAACGAGGACTGCCAATTCTAGACTCATTTAAAAATGATGAGGTGCTCTCAGAATTCATGGGACTAAGGGATACAGTTCCATGTGGGGATCATAGGGTAGGCTTCAACATCACATTAGACACCCAGGCATACTATGGGGAGACGATTGAGTCCTTCAATTGTAAAAGGAAAATATTGAGAATAAGCTCAGGGTTATGGAGTGAAAACCACACTGTGGCACTCTCTAACCAAAAAATAGTAAAAATAAAGGATGCATCCAATGGTGAAAACCTCTCTAAGGCACCAGAGGATGAAGGATTCAATCTCCCCCCTACCACTCTACATCAAGAAAGGTCAATAGTCCTGGCACAACAGTGCAACCCTGTCAACTTGGGAATGGAAACAAAACCGCAAATCACTTTCTACATCGAGTCTCTCTTGGCAGAGGAACAAGAACTATTAACAACATTCCTGAAAGAAAGAAAGGTAAAATTTGCATGGACCTATGTCAACATGCGAGGTCTGGATCCTGAGGTGGTGGTTCATCATTTAGCTATTTACCCTGGAGCGAAACTAGTGAGACAAAAGTTGAGAAAAATGCACCCGTAAATAGCCTTGCTCATTAAGATTGAGTTACAAAAGCTCTTGGATGTTGGCTTCATATGCCTGATCAACTATCTAGAGTGGGTATCTAACCTTGTGCCAGTCTCAAAACTGAATGGGGGCATCCGCATCTACATGAACTTTAGAGATCTAAACAAAGCATGTCCTAAGGATGATTTTCCACTACCCAACATTGAAATGATAGTGGACATGATGAACGAACATGAGATGTTGTCCCTAATGGATGAATTCTTGGGGTACAATTAGATAATGATCGCAAAAGAGGACTAGCATAAGATAACCTTTACATGTCCTTGGGGCACCTACTGTTGGAATGTGATACCATTTGGGTTAAAGAATGTAGGAGCTACATACCAAAGAGCCATGACACTAATTTTCCATGACATGATTCACAAAACTGTCAAATATTATGTGGATGACATATTGGCTAAATCAAAGAAAAGGCAGGATCACATAGCGACCTTAAGTGCAATTTTTGATAGACTAGAAAAATACAAGGTCAGACTCAACCCAAAGAAATGTGTCTTTGGGGTACAATCAGAAAAGCTGTTGGGTACATAGTTTCAATGAGAGGGATAGAGGTGGATCCCACAAAATTAAAAGAAATCCTTGATATGGGAGCACCCAAAATGCTAAAACAACTCAGAGGATTACAAGGTAGACTCGAGTCCATCAGAAGATTCATAGCACAATTGGTTGATAAGAAAATTGCCTATTCACACCTACTCCGTAAGGGAGTAGCATTCAGTTGGGATGAAAAGTGCGAACAAGCATTCAAAAATATCAAGGAATACCTACTTACACTACTTGTGTTGATGCCAACGATCATAGGAAAACCATTGATTCTATACATCTCAGTAACGACAGTCGCCCTTGGTGCCCTTTTAGCCCAACATGATAAAAAGGGAACCGAGTAGGCCATTTACTATATCAATAGAACAATGGTAGGGCATGAGCTCAATTACACATCAATAGAAAAATCTTAACTAGCAGTGGTGTTTACAACACATAAATTTAGACACCACATGCTAGCTCATCAAATTAAGCTAATTACCAAGATAGACCCCCTCAAATATCTATTATCAAAAGCAATGCTTATAAGCAGAATGGCTAAATGGATTATGATACTATCTGAACATGATATTGAGTATGTCGAGAAAAAAGAAATCAAGGGACATGTTATTATGGACCAGCTAGCAGAAGCTCCCCTCTACATAGACAACCCGCTCATATCAGAGTTTCTAGATGAGTCACTTTTCAATCTTAGCATAACCAACCACTAGAAACTATACTTTGATGGCTCCCACATACAACATAGATTAGGAGTCAGTGTATTCTTCATCACCCCCCAAGGGTACTATATACAAAGATCATATAAGTTCGAATTCCCCTATACAAACAATATTGCAGAATATGAGGCTTTAACCATAGTTCTCAAAATTGCAGCACAGTGGCAAATCATGGCATTAAAGGTCTATGGAGACTCGCAGCTTATCATTAACCAAGTCAATGGTGAATACCAAACTAAAGATGATAAGCTCGCACCATACAAAAAGGTAGTAGAAAGCCTCAAGGAATCATTCATCGACATCACCTTTGAGAAAATACCGAGGGCAAACAACAAAGTAGTAGATGCAATGGTAACAATTGGATCCTTGCTAAATATCCCTCACAATGTCTTGAAACATGAATTCCTCATAGAACAGCTTCTCGTACCAACTTTCGAGGTACCAGAATCAGAATATGTGTGTGAACTCATTGGTCTGAGTGATCTTTGGTAACATGACATTTACACTTACCTAAAATTAGGAATCCTCCTAGCTGACATTACCCCGAACCTAAAGCAAACCTTTGTCAAAAAATCCTTATAACTTTTTTATCCTAGGAGAAACCTTCTTTCATAGAAGTATCAATGGAACCTTGTTATGTTGCTTAAAACTTGAGGAGGCCTTGAGTGCTTTAACTGAGGTACATAATGGCACTTGCGGTTCGCATTTGAGTGGTATGACCTTGGCTAAAAATTTGCTGAGAACCGAGTACTACTAGCCAACAATGGAAAGAGAGGCACATGAATTTTTCAGAAGGTGTCTACAGTGCCAACAACATGGAGACCTCATTCATGCACCAGCTCAAGAATTACATTCTATAGTTACACCTTGGCCCTTTTCCCAATGGGGGATCGATCTCATGAGTAAAATCTCACCCACCTCATCCAATGGCCACAAGTTCATTATCACCTCCACTGAATATTTCACAAAGTGGGTCAAAGCAATTCCCATGACCTACATCATAGGTAAACATATATCCAAGTTCATCCTGAACTACCTCACTTTCCGAGATGGTGTTCCCCAATCCATTATCTCTGATAACAAGACACCTTTCAAGAATCAGGATGTCTGTGACTTGTGTGAAAATTTCAAAATCCAACACTGCTTTTCCACCCCATACTACCCATAAGGCAATGGCCAAGCAGAAGCCACTAATAAAACCATTCTGAAGATCCTTAAGAAAACAATCAATGACTCTGGTCATGACTAGCATTTGTAGCTAAATCCTGTCTTATCGACCTACTGTACCAGCATCCACACGTCGATAGGTGTGACCCCATTTTCCCTGGTCTATGGATCAGAAGTTATACTCCCAATTGAGATCAAGCTCCCATCCCTGAGAACATCTTTGCAAAACCTCATCATAAATGAGTAATATAGGGTCACAAGACTAAATGAGCTATAGTTACTTAATGAATGACGCATGGATGCCCTAAATCATCTACAAGTCTACCAAAATCACCCTAAATGGGGCTACAATAAGAAGATCAGGAAACCCACCTTCCAAATCGGTGACCTTGTGCTAAAAGGGAACCAAAAGAATGTGCCAAACCTAGATAGCAAAGAAAATTTTGAGCCTAACTGGGTGGGACCTTTCATCATCATTGCAAGCTATAAATCAAGGGCATATCAGTTATCAACACCAAAAGATGAACCTCTGTAGGAGCCCATGAACAATTCTCACCTCAAAAAATTTTATGCCTAAAAACTTGCAAGGTATAGAAACAGAAAATACAAAAAACAATAAAAAAAAGTTCTGAAAAAAATGGTTACCTTGATGAAAACCTAGCAAATAGGCATCTTGGTGACAACAAAAAAAAAAATATAAAAAAATGCAAAAATCCAAAAAAATGGATTGAAAATAGTAAATAAATAAATCGTCCTCTAGTGAAAACCACTTCAGTGGCACTTTGGACAAGTACCTTGGTGAAAACCTTGCAAACGGGCGTCAAGTGTAAATAAAGCACACCCCATCTACCAGGATCTACAAGAATCACTTATCCATTCTATCACATTTCATTAATCGTCCATCCACCCATCTGCTCGCATCCATACCATAGCCTAAGCTGATGCCCATATCATATTCCACCATAGTACTACTTGGCATAATCCTAAGGTCAGTTCATCTTGCCTTCATCGAAGTAGTCTATCGCACCACGCTAGGGGCATGTTCCCACATGCATCGGATCGGATTCATGTATATTCTTGTGATCTCCCTAATCATATCAAAAATTCAAAAACATCCAAAACATATCAAAAATTCAAAAACATCCAAAAAATCATCAAAATCTCAAAAACATTCAAAAAATCTTCAAAGAATTTCATCATTGAGTCATGTCAGTCTTTCACCTAGTCGAACTACATCATCTCTAAGCTTAAATGTAGGCAAGGTTGATATTTGATCATCCCTCGAGATAGTAAGTTTGGTCCTTTAAGTGTCCATCACATTGGTAATCTGTTTGCCCATCTAGTTTACATCTTAAGTCAGTCCTTTAAGCAATAAAATGGCAAATCTGTTTGTCCATCTTATCATCAAGTCAATACGTCGTTTGTCAAACTACGTGGCCTTTGTGTGTATAACATAGGCAAGGCTAATCTACGGATCAGCTCCTGAGACCTCTAGGATAGGTCTTTAAGTTAGTCTCTTCGTCATAAATCTTGAAAATACCGAAAAACATTGAAAAATGTGAAAAAACCAAAAAAAGCCTCAAAATATCTGAAAAATCCAAAATGATGCATCCATTTCATCTCGCTCTCACCTGTGATTATCAACTCATAATAAAATCAATCATCGCCTTCACCCTTTGGTAAGTCAGTCAGAAGCAAGTCTAGCAGGTTCCAAAGTGATCACCTAATCGTTAAAGTCTCAAGTTTAGATCAGTAAGCAAGCAAGTTGTCCAACTCGGAGTATCAATAGCTTATCACCCAAATCAGTCCCATCAAAACCCTGATCATGACATGTCCTAGGATGAAGCTTTCCTATGATGGATTTTAGGGATAAGTTTAAGAAACCCCCCCCTCGGCGCATGTGTAAAATCTTGGCGAATCTAGTATACTTCCCGATGAAAAATATTATTTCTATTGGTGAGTTTTTTCGTTTTACGAGAAAAAAAATCCCAATTGGCGAATCTTTTATAATCCCTGGAAGTTCGTCGAAAATCTTGGCAAATTGCAAATTGTTTTAATACAATAAAATATTTTTCATTGGCGAATAAAACCATTTTTCAAACCAAAATTGTTTTTCTATTGACGATTAAAACCTTTTTTCAAAGAAAAAAATATATTTTCATTGGTGAATTGAAAAGAATCTCAAAATAGTAAAAAAATCTATTGGAAAAATAAACAGATATGCCAACAAAAAATCATAGGGGCCGTTTGTTGAATGTTCAATGGATGACTGTAGTTGTATTCCGAAAGTAAATCTCTAAAGCACTAGAGTTGCGATTTGAAACCTCCGGAATAACACTATAACCGTTAGATGCAAACATGTGGTGAGATCAAGGCTCATCGCTCATCACTCATTCTGTCTTTTCAATGCTTTGACATTGTACATTTCATTTAATTGAAATTCTCATTCTTTTTGAACAAAGTGTGGTTGTCATATTGCTAGTGCAGGTAGTGGCGACGATTAATGCCATATGTGATATGAACATCCAGAGCAATTTCTTGGACAACTCATAGCTTTAATGAAACAAGATTTGTAATGATCTCATATCGTTTGAATGAGTGGTTTTGACAGCTTGTTAGCTTGAGGTAGAGTTCAAGTTGGCACGTAGCAAGACGTCAATCAAATTATAAATTTTAATTATACAGGCTGGTAGCGGCACTGGTGGCCCATAAATAGGGATAGTGATTCAGTGATTAGTAGATAGTGCCATAAGGGTTTTTATTTTTTAGGGTTAATAAGGATTAATGAAGAATATGATGCAATATTGGGGATACTATAAATTCTCCTACCTACAATTATGTAGGTACAGAGTAATTAGTAAAAGATGAATTTCCTTCAAGTTCAGAATGGGTGGAATTGGATAGAAGTTGATTTGGTTAACTTGAATTTTTAGACGGGTTTTGAACTAGGATGAAGAGCTCTGATGGAGATAAGTGCTATCCTAATGCATAGAGGCTGTAGGTAAAATATGGGAGTAGATTTTCTTCTCCTCCTGTATTCTAATAGCTCCCATTTTCGCAGCATGGCTAGCTAGGAAAGCCCCATGCATTTATTTTCAAATAGACATTTTTATTTCATCTTCTGTATGACGCTGGTTCTCGAAGGGGATAAGTACATTTTTTATCTTCATGGCTCCCATTTCCCCAGGACTGATTGGAACCCCCTTTCCCCAACATGGTTGGAAAATGCACCAGTAGAAGCTTGGAATCATGAATTTATTTTTAGAGAAAGATGTGTAGTAAGTTTTCAGCAGCAAAGCTTGGAAATTGGAATCAATTTGTAATCCATTCTAAGTTTGTAACGATTAACAACTTGGAATAAATTATTAAATTTTTTCTATGTAAAGTACTAAAGTGACACACTGACATATGTTATTTATACAAAATAGGAGCTACAGTGCTACTCATCTATAAACAAATATGTAATAATGTGACATTGAAATTCAGTTGCAATAAAATAAATGGTTGTTTTATGTTATTCTTGAATCTTGATTCCTTGAACCTTCATTATTCATTTACGTTTAAGAGTAAAGAGTTGTTTTCTGAGTTCAGAACTTCAGTGTCTATTAATAATTTAATATATTCAAATAATTTTTTTTTATTTTGAGAAATTAAGTAATATACTCTATGCAATATGCACTTGAGAATTCATGGTTACTCAATTTTCAAGATCAACCATTGGATGAACATTTGATGTATGGTTGTAGTTACATTCCGCAATGAAATGAATAGAGCGATGGCCTTCCCAATTTAAACCTTCAGAATTACCCTATAACCGTTAGATTTAGAAAGATCAATGGTTAAGATTATGACAATAGCAAACAATCAATATGAAAATTTTATGACAATTGGTCATTTAAATGCCTATCAAACAAAATTGTTTAATTTACAAATTTTTATATAAAATCTTTTATAAATGGAGTATCTTGAAAAATTAGAAAACAATGATAATTATTAGTGATAAATATAAAAATCTACTATTATAATTAACAATTAACAAAAGTTTCTCAAATTGTATTAAAAATAAATCTTGTTAAATATATTCTAAAAATTAAAAATAATTATGTTTTATTTTGAAAAGATTCTAAATTAATATATATTTTTATAATAATATTATAAATCACATATATTAATATAAAAAATGATAGCTATTAATATTATAAAAAAGTCAAAAGTTTCTAAATTCATATTAAAAATATTCAAAAAAGTTATATTCTATTTTCTTTTTATAATAAAAATTATAAAATGATATATATTATAAATTAAAATACTATATAATAATTTTTTACTGTTTAATAAAAATATAGCAAGTCAAAGTATATGGTCTGATAAATTTTATAGGTATAATATATGGTCTAAAATTGAAAAATGGTCAAATATTTAATAGACCATCAAATTCTAGGCCTGCTGTCAACTGCCAAGTGATTAATGTTTATTTTTAAAGTTAATATCATAAATTACTCAAGTTTCAACTATTGGATGAACATTTGATGTATGGTTGTAGTTGCATTCTGTAATGACATGCACAGAGCGATGGGCTTCCCAACTTAAACCTTCGAAATCACCCTATAACTGTTAGATTTAGAAAGATCAACGGTGAAGAATTTGCAACTTGTAGACGTAAGACGTGTCATTCACTTTAATGTTCCAATTTCGAGAAACAAAGCATTTAAAGCACTTTTTATTGCTAAGTGTCAACTGTCAAGTGATTAATGTTTATTTTTAAACTTTAAAGTTAATGTAATAAATTACTCAAGTTTCAACCGTTGGATGAACATTTGATGTAGGTTGTAGTTGCATTCCGTAATGAAATGCATAGAGCGATGGGCTTTCCAACTTAAACCTATAGAATCACCCTATAACCATTAGATTTACAAAGATCAAAAGTTAAGAATTTTCAACTTGTAGTCTTGTAGACCTAACTCCTAAGACGTGTCATTCACTTTAACATTCCAATTACGAGAAAAAAATCATTTAAAACACTTCACACTTTGAAATTGCATAGTGATTTTTAAAGTCTTCAATCTTCAGATTGCTCATTGGCCATTGCAGTGCACCAACCTATTTTGAATTTGGATTCCACAGTTCCACTTCCAACAACACCATTCCAATTTTCAAGTGTCAGGACTCAGAATCTAGGTAAGTGAAAGAATTCCTGCGGCTACATTTCATCGTTTGACATTTCTTAAAATCTTATTTTGTGAAAGTTTGAAGTTTGGTTTTAGATTTTAGAGACTCAAGAATTCATTAAAATTAAGGAGGACTAATAGGCATTACTTATTAGGGAATTCAAATTTCACAACTTCACATTTGTACAAGCATGTCTACCACCAGTACCACTAGAGCAATGTCTGATAAAAAAATACATTATGCAAAATTCCTTAAAACCCTAGGTTTCACCGATGGGTACCATGATATTTATGATCCTGAAATCTATGGTAGGCGTACCTCAAAACTTATATTTTCATGTCAGAATAAAGCTGTAAAGAAAAAAAAAGTTGATAGTATCAGTGCACCGTGGGTAACTAGATTAGGGCACATGATGCTACATGAAGTTTTCCCTTACCCATAATTTACCATGGTCTATGGCGAAAATTATGATGATAAGAAAAGAGCAATTGTTAATAAAGATAACCAAGAATAATTGTTATCCATTAATGCAGAAGAATTTGGAAAAGTGTTGGGGTTTACAATCGAAGAACTTGGAAACCACCACATTGACCTAGAAAAGCTTGCTAGTGATTATGAAGCAGTGGAAGAAAGGCTGAAAAATGATTTCTTAAATCAAATAGTTAAGGATAGAAACAAATTGAAAGGTGATCATAAGCCTCCTTATAATTTGGATTTTCTTAAACCATGGGTTTAGGATACTATTTCTATACTAGCATTTTGCCTCGGTCTGGATAGCAATTTGGAAGTGGGTGCAAGCCTCCTTGAAATGGTATATAATATCCATTATGCTGATGAACATGTCAAATATAATTATACTCATTGTAGAATCCATGCAGAATTTTTTTTTAATGATTAAAGCAGGTTCCACGAAGACATTTAGGTTCACAACCTACTTGTGCTATCTTTTTCTATTCAAATTTAGAGGAATGTTTCAGATCAACAAGCTTCAAATTCAGCCCTACAGTAATGCAGAGGAAAATAAAATGGCTCTAGTATATGAATGGACCACTGAGATAAGGATGCATGATTCTCGAAGGAACTACAGTCATTTTGTAGACTACTTTTTGGCTCCATTGCATCAAGTAATTACAAATAATCCAATGCCTAGATTGTCTATGTCATGCAGAAACTGCATGCAACTAGGAAAAAAAATACAATTGGCTGATTGGTACTTAATGGAAGAATATATTGTGCTAAGATTTTATGGATTGAGAGTACAACCATACAAACTTCCAATACATGTGATAGAAAAGGTTTTTGCATTGGAATATGTAAGGTAGGTGTAGAGTGCTGATGAAATACACTTTCCCAGTTAGCAAAAGAAGACCTTATTTCCTTCTTTACCTTTTTCATGTGGAGGGTTCACATTCGAGAGAAAAGCATTTAGTGTGGCATATAATCTTCTGATTTTTTTTGCACTTGATGCTATCTGTCACTGGTAGTATGATCCATGTGACTTCATTAAATCAATGATTGTGGCCAATAGGAATGCTGCAAATAGAATTCAACATCAAAGTAAACCCTTGCTTGAAAAATTGAGAAACAAGGATTCTTGGGATGAGGTCAAAATAACAATGGAGAAAAGTGTTGTTGAGAATGGTATTTATTTTGAACAATTGTCAGCAGAAATTATGGAATTGCACCAAAAGACAATTAGGACATACAACAATTTTTATGAAAAAAGTGATAAACCATCTAGTTGAGTAAAAATTCCAGGTTCTCTAGAGAAAGAACTTATAGATAAAAATTGGTCATGATAAAAAATTATTGCCTTTTGGTGTATGAGGAAGGACCTAGGTGATCCAAGAGCCTTTGTAGAGTATGATGCTAATGAAGAAGATGAAGAGTTTAGAAAATTGTGGAATATAGAGCATCCTGATGAATGTGATGAATCTGATGATGATATTGATAGGGAAGAAGAAGAAAAAATCCATGTCAATTACAAACCTGGTTTAAGTGAGGCTACAAAAGAAGAATATGCTTCAACATATACTTCAGGAGTAGCCATAATTGAAAAAATTGGTTATGAAGGTGGTACTTTGGGGTCCAAAGGACAAGGCCCTTGGACAATAACAAGTGTTGAGCATAGAAAGACAAATAACAAATCTAGCCTTGGGCTTGGAGGTGAACAAGTAGACCAAGGTGATACAAGACAAAATTAATTTGTTAGAGCTTCTAGTCATCATCCTCATGGTCAGATACAATCACAACTAGGATAGGCCCTTGGTGGACAACTTAGTGCAACTGGGAGTGCCATTGGTGGTGATGGTATGGGTAGTATTACTAGTAGTGGTCAACATGTGCTACAATGACAAATTACACACAATGCTAAGAGGAAAACAAAAAAAGATACCATAGAAACACCAAGTGATCAAGGCAATCAAAAGAGGCAAAGGATTTTGACAAGTTCAAGTCACACTATCAGTGGATCCACCAGTACCACAAAGGAGTTATTTCCAGGCACTCCCCCAATTCTAGTTAGTGTGGGTGCGACATCATTAACAACCACAAGTACTCCTATTCCTTCACCACTCAAGCATTACATTGTTCCTACCTCCCCAGGTTATGATTTCATTGAAGATTTTAAAAAGAAATTAGACTTGAATAAGAAAGAAAAGATGCAACTAATGGAGAGTGCGTCTATTGTAACTTCAGAGCATGCAACAACCATGGTATTACCCACATTTGACACAAATAAAGAAATCATAGAGTACACAATTTTTGTTCCCACAGTTCAAAACAAACCAACAAATCAGATGGATCGATCTAAATACCAGGTAACGAGTTTTCAATTGGATTTTTTTGGCTTGAAAAATACTGACAAAATTAATGTATCAAAGAAGAACAATGAATTGGTGTACACATCATTGCTAAAGCAAGATAGAGAGAAGAAAAGGTTGCAAACCCAAATAGAAAAGTTATAGGTAGACCTAGCAAGTGAGAAAGCAAAGAGGAAAGCAACAGACAACAAGAGAAATAAATTAGAAAAAAGAATAATAAAATCTACCTCTACATCTACAAGCAAAGAGGATAAATCAAATGAGAGAGAAGTGAATGACCTGAAGTGAAGGCTAGATGAGAGCAACAAGAAATATGATGAGGAAAAATCAACTTCAGAAAAATTAAGACTAAACATTGCGAATGGAAATGCACAATGGGAACAAAAATTGGAGAAACAGAGAAAACAAATGAAAGATTGGAGATAGAGCTGATGGAAGCAAAATAAGAAATTAAGACTTCTCAAAATAAGCTTTATGCATTTTGTAGAGATATAGTGAGGCATATGAAACAAAAGATCTGGGATGAAATAATGTAGAAGTTTGATCATTTGTGTGACATGTTTCAACTGATTGATGCTATCAAACAACATTATAAGAAGCTCAACAAATATTTAGTGGACAACAAAAAGGTGCTGGAATTAGAGAAATCTGCAAATCAAGTTCTACAAATAGTCTACAAAGCCAGTGAAAATGATTTGAAATCAAAATGGATTACTTATCAGATTGAAACCTTAATGAAGTTCTCATCTATCATTGAAAAGTGTTTGAGAATGTGTGGAACAAAGGAATATTTTCATTTGGTTGTAGACAAGATGAAGGTGGTGGATGAAAAGGTAAGGAAATTCACAGAGCTTGGTTTTCCAGAGGCTTTTGACACAAATGAGCAATTCATTGGAAATGATGGTTTCAGAAAGAAGATGGAAGGTGCAAGGAAGATTAATTTGGACCAGTTTCCTCAAAACCCAAATGTGAACTATTTGGATTCAATCAGAACAATGATAACCTTGAATGCAAAATTGACTGAAGAATTCAAGATAGGTTCCACTTCTAATTACAATCATGAAATGTTAACAAAACTTCAAGTCAAACAAAATTAGTTAGAAAAAATATAAATTCCACCTCCCGAAGAGTGGAAGTTGCTAGAAAAGGTGATATAGTGACTTGATTTTTTATTTTCAACCTTTGATAATATGAGTTTCCAAGTTCCAACTCAACTCTGTGCAGACTTGTCTTTGGGAATTGGAAAGATTTTGCATTGCCAATGCCAATATGTACTCCTTCATGTGAAATTCAATTAAAAAACTCAAATTCAGACTTCAATAATGTGATGATGTTCAATTATCTATATTATTTATTTTATCATTTGAACTACTGATGAACTTGATGGAACTTCTAATTTTGCTCTTTGAATTCCTCTTTGTCTTGACGTTGCCCTGGTATGTGAATGTGTCATATTGTTTGGGAAAGAACCTAAGGTTAGGGTTTTTATTTTTGTTTTCATATACCATTGGGGAGTAAAATTCACAAACATTTCAAATTTAACAACATATTCAAATACATAGCATATAAGATCCCTGACAATATTGCATTACAATAGTTTTAATCCATATCCTAACCCAATACTTCTTACTAAATCCCTTTACAAACATATCCATCCATGATTGCATCCAAGCATTTTAATTAATTCCTTGAATTAAATCCAAAATGGAAAACATACACACCATAGCAGTGAGATGAACACTATAATCCTTGATTATACTATTCAAAATTATGATATGTTTATACAAAGGAGAGAAATGAGCTTGAAATATAACATCATAACTCAAATGCTAGTACTGTTGTGAAACATCAAATATTCATAGACCTAAAACCCCATTACCGAATAACCCCAAACCTAAATTGTATTAATATTGAAATAATTGGTTCGTACAATCTATTCTGCAACTATACCTAGACTCAACCTCAAAATATCTGACTTTCCAACCCCTATTTCTAACCTTGAAATCCTTCTTATAGAAAACTAAGGAGCAAACAAGCATCAGGCCAGAAAATACACATGTCATTGGTCAATTGGACCGCTATGTGCCAATTCAAAAATATGATTAAAACCACTGAGTCCTAGAGCATCTTTCTATTGATTCCACTCATTTGTTGCATTAGCTATATCTCAAAACCTGTGCCAAAAGCCATCATGGAAGAAAAACCATAATCAGTTATACTATAACCACTGAGTTGTTAGTTGTCGGTAATAGACACTGTTTTACTCCTCTTTGATTAGGTACTTGTCCACCCATTTCTAGTATTCCTCATCCATTGGCTAGTTAAAATTCACCACCTTGATCACCTTAGTATCATAAGGTGTGTACTTCACCGCAACCTGGTTAGCCTCTCTCTTAAAAGACTCTAAGAATATGCTGATATTAATTATTTTATCCATACTACTCACCAGCAAGTCATAGTCTGAGTCATCACAAATCAATTTGATTTGTGCATCAATAACCTCTTCTACCCTATGTTGCCATTGCTACAATGGAAAGATATTTCCTTGATCTATTATAGCTGGCAGAAAAGTATTATTCCAATCATCAAAACTCTTTACCAATTCTCTAATTTTTCTACTCAAATCATCAGGTAGGGCCTGGAATCCCTTCAATGATTTCACAAAAAATTGAGTAGGATTCAATGACTGAGGCCTAATGTCTGCATCAAACCTGGAAGCCTTAAACATAACATCTAAATCAGTGGCCCGAGGGATCCACTTCTTAACCAAAGGCATAACTACTTCCCGATCTTTGTTAATGTTTTTAATTCCACCCTAGAACAAAGAATACAAAGAATGTGCAGATGGCAACCTACAATCAACCTTCTCATTTAGATGCCTCAAAATGGTTTCAACCACCTCATTATGTTTAGAAATTGCATCATCCTCACTTGCCTTTAGGGCAGCCTACGATTCTATGATTTTATTCAACATTTGCTTCTTGGTAGGATCCACAAAATACTCAACTTTCTCTTCAACTGGCTCTGCTGCAAGGCTGAGAGTAGGTGTCCGAATGGGGGACCCATGAGTAGAAATGATTGGGATATTAAGGGGAATTGGCCTTGAAGTAGTGGGTAGTGCTCTGATACCAGGGGAATTGGAGGATTCTCCTATCTGCCCATATTTCAGTCTATCAACTTCAGACTGCAGCTCAACATTTCTCTGTTGTATTCTACTATATTCCCCAATTACTATGTTGTATTTCTCCATCAGACTCTTCTTTTCAGCTTCATCCCTTTCAGCTGTCTTTTTGGGCCAATTTGGCCACATTCAATGTCAATCTTGTGGCTTCTGTTGTTGAGGTTTCAGAAGCTCTCTTGATGATGAGCCCTCCCCTTAGACTTGGGCCAATATCAGCCACATTTCATTTTCTACCCTGGGGTGCCAATGCCCATATGGCCAGAGTTTCATATCCCTCACTAAAAGCAGAGTCTTGCCGAGCTTCCTTAACCTCTTCCTCACTATTTTGCACAGGATGCTTGGACTGCAGGATAGCATTGAATGCTATAGCATCAGCTATGTCCCATTTAGGCAGAAGTAAGACACCAGCCTGAGTCACAAGCCTCCTTCCTTCCTCAGGAGTAATGCTCTTGAATTCCTCCATTAGTTTGGCCTTAACTTCATCATCATTCTCTTGTTCAAACCTATCAGGTCTTGACTCTCTCCTTCTCTTGCATTTATCCTGATATTCCTCTAGTTTCATTCTCCAAATTAACTGCAAGAATACAAGTGTCTTCAGGAAGGCATCATCATCTAGGAATGCCTTGCAGGCCTCCATCCTGACATCCTATACACATTGCCCCTTTATATCCATATCAATTAACATCAATTGTGTTGATCTAGGGGGAGAAGGGATACCGACCTACATGTCTTGATTAGTTATAATTATTTCATCCATCGAAGCCTCTTGTGTTTCCTCAACCCTTTGCCTCTTTAGGCTTGGCTCTAATAGTAACTCTACAAGATCATTTCTCGGTGGTGAATCTAGGTCCACAATCCTTATCCCTCTAGGTTTCCTAATCCCTTAACCCGGTTGTGATGATGCTTGCATTATTTGTTTTCCCCTTTTATGTCTTGCCTCCTCATCACTGCTATCATCTCTCTTCCTCTTGTATAGGCTTGTCCTCTAGTGGCTGATAAGTTGGCCTTGTTTCTTCAGGCCTCGCCTTTGATCTCTAAATTCCCAAGTCCACTTCCAAATTGACTTTCTTGGTTTTCAAGGTGCTCATGATATCTTTGAATTTATTCATTAAAAAATCTATTCTTTTGTGAAATGGAGTGAACTCCATCAATGGATCTTATTTTGGATCCATTTTATGCACCATAGCCAACAGTTTCTCATAGGCAATCCATTTCTTTTTATTCAATTCTTGCCTGCTCAAATCAAACTCATTTCTGATTAGATCCTCAAGAAAATTGAAAACATGTGCAAACTTTCCACCTTTAATTCATTCGCTCGGGGTCATGCTGCCTCTTAGATCCACTCTTCAAATGATAATCATCAAAAAATCTTCCAAAGTGGACCCATCCTCCCTTGGAAAAGACAAAATCTGAAACAATAGTATAATCAGGGAACAAAGTCCCTTTTCCTTTCCCTGTCAAATTATCCTCATGAATGCAACCTAGCTCCCACATGACCTCGACAAATCCCATCCTTGATGGTATATTATACGGGAGAATGTGAGGAGCTCCCTGGAAACCATAAACCCTTAGGACAGTGCTTATGGGGTATAAGATGATGTCACCCCAATTTTGGCACACCTTCAAATCAGGCTTCCTCACTTTGGGTCAGAGGAAATCATGAAAATCCTCAGGGACCCTTGGCACATTTACCACCAATGTAGCTCTAAGTCTAGAAGCAAAATAGTTATCAAACTGCACAAAGCTAGCACATCCCCTATTGCAAGACAAATCTGCACTCCAAACTTGTACTAGTAATCTTTCTCCATTCACTTCTTGCCTTAACTCCATTTTCTCTGAGATGAAGTCAACATTCTTGTACAAGAAAATATGCATTAATAGGGAGTACCAAAAGAAAGGAGTACCAGTGTCCCCCATATGCAACTTCAACAAACCCTCATGTATCTTTTTAGCAAGAAAAGATGCATAGTCGTACACTACAAAAAGATAGGGATGTTCAATTTGAGCCCCCATAAACATATAAGCAATGGGCATCACGGTATTAGGGCTGAAACCTAAAATTTGGCAAAGTGAATAAAATGTTGCCAAGAAGTGATCAGCAAAACAACTCAACTTGAAAGGCTCCTGATTAGTTGGGCTGATGTGAATCGTTGAACTGCCTGCCTTGGCTAAATGAGGAGGAAGCAATTTTGATCCGAAAAGAGGTTGTGACCTGACATATTCCTGCTTCATTTCCTCAAAATCTACCCAGACTAAGAATGGGATATATTCACTCAAATTGAAAACTTGCCGAATCTTATCTGCATTTATATTGAGTTAAACCCCACCATCATTATCCCTGATAATCCTTGTAACAGGATCATATCGTGCTCCCACTGCTCTGAGTAGGTCAATATCAGGAAATACATTTGGTACAACTAGTTTCCCCATATTGTACCTCCAACCATTACACAAAGGATGAGGCACATTTCACCACCTATACCATCTCCTAAACATTTCTAGGTCCGTCAGTTGGACCCTAGTATTTGCAATATTATAGGTTTTACACCTTAGTCCCTTGCCTAAGGCTTTCCCATTCATTAAAACCAAACCCCTTTTCTTGTCGTTCGTTGATAGCGGGAATTGATCTAGGAAATCATCATATAAATTCCTTTGCAAATAATAAATATGGCTAGAATGCTCCTTTGATGGTGCCATTTCGAACGACTAGGGCTTCTCCTAAAATCAAATTCTTCAACAAACTAGGGCTACCCAAAACAAAATTACACCAAAACTTTGCAATTTCCCACACTTCAAAAGAACCATTAACTTTACAGTCTTAATCAATAAGACCCCTAACCAACACAATACAACCCTCTACAAAAAACACATTCAAACATAAACTGTGGCATAGAAGTTAACTCACAGGATTTCGCGCCTTGCAGAAAACCAAACATTGTTGTAATTGCTTGAAAAACTCAATCTCTGGCTCTGGAGTCCTGGACCACTTCGAAAACATTTTGAATGCCTTTGTGGTGAAGATAAAATGGAATTAACTACTTAAAGCTAATGAAAAATGGCCAGTAGACATCTCATCCGCCATTAAAGCTCACTTGCATGCCGCGCCAACGACTTCAATCATATTTGATGCAAATTTAAATCCTCACCGTCGATCTCTTGTTCCTATCAGATCATCAATGATCCGATGACCATCTTCAAAAGGCTGACAACATCTCCATGTCATTATTGAGGGCCCACCATAATACAAAGTACCAAAGGAATACACATGGCATCCGCCCGTGATATTGCAATCACTAAATACCCTTCACTTTAGGATCACGCGATGGCAGGCAACCGTTGATTCCCTCCATCGATGATCATGATCATTCACAATAGTGAGCAGCACCAAAACCTATCCGTCGAGCAACTTTTCATCAAGGTAAAAACATCACCGTCGATCTTGAGCACATGCATCTCACATCTGGTTTAGTAACCCACTCTATAACGTACTAAAGTCTGATACAAATATTAAGCACTTTATTTACTCCTTTTCAGCATCGGCAACCTGGGACACATGGTGCCCACCTATGATATCACAATCACCAAGTAGCTAGCAGTGATTTCATCATGAAATCGTAGGGAACGGTCAAGATCAACCGCAGGGAGATCAATGGTCACTAAAAATAACCCCTACAAAACAATACAATTACTTAAATAAAAGAGCAGAAGGGGACACCGCCTAGGACAACGACAAATGATGGCTCAAAGTTGTTCTAAAACATAGGGCACGGTTTGAATCAAAATTGAGAAATAAAGGGTCAAGCGAAATATTTAGCATTTTTATTAAAAGGGGCCTAGCCTAGACAATTCAATGGGACATAAGTTGTTTTGAAACCACCCTCAAAAAGGTAACATCAAAAAAGACCCAACCCAAAGATATACATTATATGGCAGGTTACTAAAGCGGCTGCGAGATGCATGTGCTCAAAATCAACGGAGGTGCTATAATCTTGATGAAAAAGTTGCTCGATGGTTATGTTCAACAATGGAGACTGTTATGAATGAACACAATTGTCGATGATGAAGATCAACAGTTTCCTGCCATCACGTGATCAGAAGATACGAGGTGTTTATTGATTGCAATATCACGGGAGATTGTCACATGCATTCCTTTGGTGATGCATAGTGTGGTGGACTCTCCATGCTGAGATGGAGATTATATCATCCATTTTGAAAGTAGTTGTTTGATGCTCTGACGAAAGTGAAGGATTGACGGTTGGGATTTGAATTTGCATCAAATGCGATTGGAAGAGCCTTTGGCACGGCATGCAAGTGAGCTTTAATGGTGGATGAGATGTTTTTTGGCTCAATTCGATTGACATTAAGTAATTTTCCTTCATTCTATTTTATCACAAAATTATAACAAATTTTGGTTGTGTCTTGATGACAGTTTTGGGCCACTTTAGGAACAAATTTCTTGAGGTTTGGCGGTTGGCCAGTGCATCAGCCATTTTCCAGCAGATGGGAAAAACAAGAAGATTCTCATGGGACTCAGTTGTTGTAACAAATTTTTGAAATATCATAGGGGGGTCCAAGTGACCGGTGACATGTGTATTTCTGGCCCAATGCTTGTTTACTCCTTCATTCTCTATAAGAAGGATTTCAAGGCCAAAAATATGGGTTAGCAAGTTGGATAATGTTATTTCGAGTCTAAGGAAAGTTGCAAAGTGAATTGTAAAGGACCTGTTGTTTTAGTGAAAATGTTGTTTTAGATTTTGTGTCATTGTGTAGTAGGTTTTAAACTCATTAGAGTTTGATGTTTTAGGGCAGTACTAGCATCCGAATGGAAATTACTCATTTTGAACTCATGTCTCTCCATTGTATAAACATATCATTATTTTTAATAAAATGATCAAGGGTTATATTGTTCATTTCTAAGTTATGGGTGTTGAACTATTAGTCTGTTAGCATCTATTATGTTTTGACTAAAAATCTTGATATGATTCATGAAGTGCAATATAATATAAACTATCATGGAGACTTGGAGTGCAATATAAAATATTAAATAAAATATCCTCAACTTGAAGTGCAATGATTCACAATTTATTTGAATACAATATAAAAAATCATCAACTACTATTTGGAATATGATTCATGCAGTGCTTGAGTGCAATATAAAATAAGATTATAAGATATCATGAACTTGAAGTGCAATGATTCACAATTTTCATTTAATAGAATATAAAATATCATCAACTACAGTTTGGACTTTGGAACAATGGAAACTGATTCAAGAAGTGCAGTAAAAATACCTAAAACCTGCTAATTCTCTTCCATTTCCCAAATAGAGTCAAGGTCCTCAAACCGATGCTCATCTTCAGATAAAGTAAATGATTCATCTTGATTTGGAGACTGCTCTACACTTTTTTTGGCTTGTGTCTCAAAATCAACATTCATTGTTTGATTTGTGTCAATTTCAATATCACTGTCATCTTGATCTATCCCAGGTCCACTGCCATTGCCACTAGTACCACCACCAGTACTGACGGCTCCTAGAATTGGATAGCCTATGTTGCACAACCTGACCCCTCTTCTTTCACATGTGGACCTCTAGATTGTGAGTGCCCTTTCAAAAGGATTTTTTTTGACATTATACGCAGTTCCTTTCATCCTCGAGCAATTTTCTAAATTCTTGTCCAGTTTTTTTCTTAACTTTGATTTCCAAAACCCCAATGTACTAAAAACTCTCTCATCTTCCACTGACCCCAATATCATTGTTTGATATAAATCAGCAAGTTTGAAATATTCTGACATCGAACCACGCAATATTTCACTCTGACCTAAGCTTGTCCAAACCTTTTTTATTGATCCTGGTTCAAAGGCCTTCTCCTTGCCCATGGAATCAAACTGGTCCCTCATAGCTATTGCAAAAATCCGACATTGCTTTCTAAGATTATTTTCATTTAAAATTCCTTCTATTGCCTGCTCATTGTATGTTACCTTTTTCAAAAATTGTTCGATCATGATTTTTACTTGATCATGAAAATATTTTGGGTTATCTCAGTTTACCCAAAATTGAGGATACACAATACCCATGGCATCAAGTATTTCATGTCGAGGGAATATTTCACGAATCTCCAAGGAAAGAGATTTTGCAATTTCCTTCAAATTTAACAATGTCATTAAAATCTTCCTCGTTAACAGGTACTTCTTTTCGAGAGTGCCTGGCTGTCTTACAATGGTACATTGGTATCTCATATCGACATACACAAATACATAAGTTCCTGCTTGCATTAAAATTTAAATAATTATCAAGATTATTCAAATCAATAATTTTCTGCCACATCAAATAATTTGCGCCTTCTTGTGTTAGAACTAGATATAGATGATTGAGGGCCAAGCATGTAAGTTTACGTAGATTGGAATATTCATAAATATACATAGTTCTATCTTGGGATTTCTTCACAATATTGTTCATCTCATCCAGCATGGGGAGAAGACTAGCTAAAGTCAAGAGTGTCTCTATATCACTTAACCTATGTAAGAGTTCAAGAGCTTTGTCTACTGTGCTGCAATGCTCGTACATCAACCCAATCAAGGATTGATATTCTGAAAGAACTCGTTGCGTTGGTCCATGCAGGGAGATCCATTTGGTATCGACATCCTTGAGAAGCTTGTTTCCAGGTGTTATTCCCTCAGTAAAATGTTGAAATTCAAGGAAATGTTTGGGACTTCGGAAGAAGTATGCATGGATCTCGCAAACTAGACTTTCAACTTTTGATACTATTGGAAACTTGCTTACAATTTTAAATGCTAAATTCATTATGTGGGCCATTCAGTGAATGCCAAGCATGTATGGTGCACAAGTAGTTTGTAACTTTGTGTAAAGACTTCTCCTTTGACCTTGCATCACTGCAGCTCCATTAGCTCCTACACACACCAACTTTTTGGCAATTGTCAACCCATCCAAACCTGCAATTTCATTCAAAGCTTTCTTGACTAGTTGAAATAGATTTTTTGATGTTGAACTGTCCTTCATTTTATGAACACAAAGAAGATGAGCTTGGAAAACATGTTGTTCTACAATATAAAAATGCATACAAACCCAAGAAGTATTATCTACCATAGTAACTTCATCTAAAGATAATGCAATGAAATTTGACTCTTTTAATTTTTCCTTTAAATCTTGCTTTTCCGCTGCAACAAGACAGTTTGCCCATTCCCATCCAACGTTTACTGACCAATGTGAGATGGGAAAGTGGGGAACACTCAAATAAGATAATAAATCAAAATATTCTGGGTAGTCTATCATAGGATGCCCCTCGGACAAAATATAAAAAACAACACTCATCTGAATAGTTTTTGACAGATTTGCTACTGCCATGGATTTTCCAAAATGAGCCTTAAGTGTACCTTCACATTTTTTAATCTTCGTCATTATATGGTTATGCTCTCCATAATATGCGGCATACTTAACATGAAGACATTCTTCCTTTGATTTCCATCGTATGACTGATTGTTCCTTTCTATCTATGATTTGTTTTTCATAAACTTTGTCGATATGCTTTTGTATAGTGTCAAGCTTTAGCTGCATCGTCTTGTCTCTTCCACATTTCCAACTATAAATCTTACATCTGACCTCTGTTTCCCTTTCAACATCGTTTTCATTTGATACCCCCACTGGTTCAAGGAATGGGTACTTCAACAACCAACCAATTTGAAAATTCCTTGTCATTTCCCACTCGTGCCCAAATTTTTCTTTTCCTTTTCTTTCCTTGGTACCAACATCATCCTCATCCAAGTTGATTATCTCATTCTGGCTATCCAGGGCATCCCTTGGAACATCTTTTATAGTATTGCCACCCTCATTTGATACATTTTGATTTAACACAATGACAATCTCACCTTGACCTTCTTGTGGCAGGAGAGTTGATGATGTATCTCCATCTTCAATAATATTTGGTGGAAGAGTTGATGGTGTAGCTCCACCTTCATCTGATGGATTAGAATCTTTTCTAATTCCAAAGTAAGACTATATAGTACCTCCCCGTTTTGGGCGTTTTGATGGCCTCCCAGTCTCTTCATTACCTGCCTGCTCAGGAGTCTTACCCTTGCTACTCGACATATTGATTCTCATTTCAAATAAAAGCTGGAAAAAAATGTCTTCTTATTTAAGAAGGACAGACCAACGGAGAATATAGATCCCATTCCCTACTTAAAATTATGTCTAAGACTAAATCAAGAATGGAAAACAAATAAATAAATCTTATTATTATAACTAATAGTCTAATAACTAATAATAGTATGAAGAAATGATCACTCACCTTTGAGTCTACATTTTTGGGTTTCACTGACTTCTGAATCGAGAAGTAGAACCTTAGAATCAAATAAAATGTGTAAGAACAAATATCAGTTTCAATTGTATTTATATTAATCCATATTTGTCAAATTCCATGAGATTTTGAAATGGTATGTTAAAAATTTAGCGAATCCCGCGTGCTTATACAACGATACCTTGAAATTTTCAAGGCGAAATAGGTTCTCATAAGCAATTATTTGTAAATTTTAATTGACGAATGGGTCTTCATAAGCAACTATTTTAAAATTTTAATTGGCAAAATGGGTCCTCATATAATGTTGTCTTAATAGTATTGGTGAATATGTTGATGTTTTATGACATGCTCCTCAGGATTACAGGCGAAAATATTGATCGGTCCATTGGAAATGCGTATTTTGTTATGGCGAATTTACTGCCTAAACATACCTCATAAAAAAAAACCACTGGCGAATGGACATGGATTGGACTGATAGTACATGAAACCCAAGCAATTTGAATACCTTGCTGGATACCTAGAATTCACCAAATTCGATTTGCTCGATTCCTGGAATTCACCAATTGGCGAAAATTCGCCACTAAAATTATCCTTGATGGACATAAGCATTAAGTACCCCCCAGTAGTTAGTCTTGGCTAGCAGTATGAAGAACATTAGCTTGTTTGGTTTTCTTTATTCGGTCTTTTATTGACATCTTATTTTGTGCTCATTCCAAGGACTTCTCGATGATGCCTAAACAAAACAAGTTTAGAGAGAAAGGAACGGGGCAATGATTATTATCTTTTTATCTGTTGTGCTTGTTGGATATTCTTGTAAAATAACTTCATCATGCGTACTTTGTCTTGTTTGTAGGAAGGATGTTTTAGGTGTCTTGTTGACCACATAAGAAGGCTTTCCTTATGTTTTTGCCTGAGATATCTAGAATATCTGAACTGAATTCCGAATAAGGTTTCGTTTTTCAAGAACAAGAATACGCCTATTTGTTTTTCGAGTCAAATTACACCACACCAAGTACACATGCCATACTGGTCCTTCATACCTTGATGCATCGTACCTACGTGTGTTATCAAACATAACATAATTGACCCTTTGAAAATCCCAACTCCTAGCAATGCAAATCACCATCACCATCACCATCCTAACTAACTCATTAATTCTAAATTTTTTTATCTTCCTTCCACACTAACATGGTATCATGACAGTAATCAAAACATCACCAATGCATACACTTTGCATCTGTATAATCATTAGCATATTGCATCATATCATTATCTTAATTTATGAGGAATAACATAAATTTATTATTCTAAGCATCTTAAGAAAGCACTACATCATACATAACCATTTGCATATCATTACATCATCATTAACATACATTACATCCATAGGATCATCATTAAAAAGCATGGAAAATATACAAAAAAAAATGTATCCATTAGAAGCATACATCATATTACATAAACATACAAAATAGGAACATCTCATAGCATCATAATAAAACTACATATCATAAAAGGCGAATCATCTCATATATATATCATCAAAAAATACACTATTATGATACAAATCAAATCAAGTGTAAATCAAATACATGGTACAATAAGGCCAAAATAGTGCAACCCATAAATCAAAAATGTAAAACTATCTATGGTCAAAAGGGCTAGCCCTGCTAGCTACTGCCCTCCCCCACCTACCTGTCACCATGATCCTCTGTCGACCACCTCCCTATCTACTGGGAGAAATATGGCACTCTACCTGCTAATGGCATTACCTATCGGTAATGCTGCCGATAATACTCGGCCTCTCTGTACTCTCGAATGTCAATTGATCGGCCCCAAGATGTGGAAGCTATGCTCTCTAACTGTCTTTGTCGGCCAATCTCCTGATCCCTCTCAGATCAAGCATGATCTCTCTCAGCTATAATTGCAATAACCTATTGTCGGGCCTCATCCCGCTCTATTGTTAACACCTATACTTGACCCTGCAGCTGCTGAATCAAGACATACCGAGGATCTAGCTGTCCCGCTAGCTGTGTTGTTGGTTGGTGTTGTGGTACCACCTGATACTACCCATCTGGTCCTACTAGACTTTGTGATCCATCTCTTAGAGGAGACTGCTGAGGAGGTGGTACACCTCCCCAACCTCTGTCTATTACCCTGCCCCTAGCCCTCCGACATGGAAGCACTATCCCAGGAACTGTCAATATCAATGGAGGCTGGAACCATGCCCTATACACTGGAGTCACCCCTACATCTGCTGGCCCCTGATCATATGGCCACGGTTGGGCCACTAACTATCTAAATGAGGACACTACCTCAGCTTCTAGAATAGGCAGGCCCCATGTTGTCTCCTTCACGCTACAGGAAAAGAGTGCCATGTATTGATCATCAGGCCTGTCCTGCATCTCGCCAAACTATCTGCCTACCCTATCAATAAGGTACCTCTCTATCATAGTATGCTCTCGACCCTACATGAACCTGTCCTGGCAAGCAAAGAAAAGATTTTGAGCATCATCATACCATGACCCTATACCCATCCACGGCCTCCATATGAACACTGTCATCTCATCCAAAAACTACCGCTAGTGGGCTATATCATCTATACCTATGTGGGTAAAGTGAATCTTTGCCCTGCCATACCGCCACACCATGAGATCATCAATATCTATAACAACTGGTGTCACAATTGGGCGAAGTATTGGGATTTGCTCCCATGCTAAAATGTGTAGAAGAGTCAATCCAACCCCAAGAGCCTAACCCTCCAAATAGGAAAACTCATGCAAATCTCAGTACAAAGAGGCCAGCAGTACTGGTGCCTAGGAAAAACACTCTCGACGAATGCACATCTACTGCCATGTTAATCCCCAACCTAGACTGAAATATTCACCACGCCAATTAGGAGCTACAAGACCAAAAATAATGGCACCCACAATCAGTCTGTAAGTAGGGGCTATACCCTAGTACCACTCCAAGTCTATTTGACCATCGCAAAGGATAAGCTCGTCAACACCCATAACACCAAAGCAAACATCCCTACCCTTCTCTAGATCATAGATCACTCAGGCTCCATGAATGGGTAGTCGCAGGATGTGCCAGACATCCTCAAGAATAATGGTGGCCTCACTAGTAGGAAGATGAAAGGATGACGTTTCGCTGTGCCACCGATTGGTCAAGGCATGCATCATACCCAAATGTGCTCAAACATGACGAACATATGCAATGTGCCATAGACCAAGCATCCCAAGATGCTCCTAGAGATATACGTGCATATCCTGTAATCTCTCAAGTACTAGCCATCAGTGCTCCCTCGAATGAATGACCTCGTGACTCTCCTACACAAGGAAGGGTACCACGTCAGTTTACTTAAGGAAAATCTGCTATCCGTATCACATTTAGCTTTTGAAACAATAAAAGAGGCATTGTTCTCAAAAGTGGTGCAGTTTGTAATATTCCAAACTGCACCGCGCGGTGGACTTTGGCACCTCATTTTGACAAACTGCGCTGCACGACGCTATTTGTGCATGTGGCCGAGTTTGGTGACCAAAACCCTAAAATCCTAAACTGTGCTACGTGGCACTCTATGCATAAGTAGTTCTATATAGGACTGTGCAGCCCTGACTTTGTAGTTTTCGTAGTGCTATATCACGTCGTGCCGCCTAGACTGAACCTAAACCCTAATTAATGCACGAATAATGAGAAAATAAAAATTTGGATAGGGGTACATACCATGGGTCCTACGATAATTGGTCGCTGATGTACTCGTACCCGCTCTGACACATGCAGAGGAAGCTATCGTTGTGCCATTCTGACCAAGACTCGGAGCTCAAAGTGTCAAATGTTCAAAGGTTTAAGATTGCAAATGTATTGAAAGTGACCCCCTGAGGTCTTTTCAAGCGTGAAAATTAGGGTTTTTTGACCTAATTTGACCTTCCAACTAGGGTTTTGGTCTCTCGATCCTATTTTCATCCAATTGAAAGCCATTTTGCATCCTTTCTAGTAGTTTAATGCATTTTTTTGGCATTATGGGGCATTTCTGGCCTAGTGGGCACCTTGTCATCCTTTTTTCGCGAGATCATCCAAAAAATGAAAAATTTTGTCTAATCTCTCGAGGGGGAAATATGCAATGATATCCTTCCGCTGAGATAGTAGTGGGGCATCTGAAAAATTTGAGAAAATTTTGAACTTTTGATCACAATAGTTTTATTCTTTGAATCAATGCAACAAGTACATTGTTTCAAAGAGGGGCAAAATATAAACATGGAAAATGTAGAATTTTGTTTTGGCACGCTTGGTCTTGATTACTAACAACATTTCTTCCTAAATCATACTCTCAATTTAATTTTACTAACCTTACATTTCTATTTAATTAAATAAATCATTTTATTGGATTAAATTCTCTAAAGTCCTCTTATTAAATTAAATAAATTACACCTTTTTGATTTAATCTAATATATTCCTCCTTAATTAAATAAATCAAATCGTTTATTTAATAATCTTTTCCTCTCGATTCTTGACTTAAATCAATTCATAAATTTAAGTCTAAATTGTCACATCATCTAATTCTTCATTAAAATTAATCAAAACCATGATTAAGCTAATCTCTCTCACCAAAATCCTCTAGAGAATGCAAGTGGCACAATAAATCAATTACTTTGATTTATTTAAATTCTCTATTTTCCCTCACATGGCATCAAAAAGGAATATTCCCTCATTTTAATTCGAAAAGGCCAAGTGGATTTGGTCCTTCCAACAAGGCATTTAAGGCCTCTTACATGTCCTTGGCCTTGAGCCAAGTGACATTAACTTCATTTCCCTTCCCTCTTCAACAAGTCATTTCACAATTTCAAATTCAAACTAAATGCATTTATTGGCACTTTGGCCAAAATGTGCACAACCACTAACCATTCACATCATGACATGTGGCATTCAACCATTGGATTGAAGGTTAGTCCCACATTGCTCAATTCTCACTTTCTCTTCCAAATTGAAAGATATAAATTGGAGGTTCCTCTCCTCATTTCTCATCCACAATTGCATGCAAAGTTACTCTCTTCACATTAAGAGCTAATTTTTCCCATTTCAATCAACCTATCACCATTTTCATCATTTGTAACAAGGTTATGCTCAAATCTCTTTGGGAAATTTGACCATTTCTCAATCACTCAACATTGCAACTTAGGAATTGGGAAAGGGTCAATTGGAACACTTCATTGGAACCAATTCCCCCATGGGATTACTAATCTATTGGCTTAATTAGGATTTAACTTCATTTATTGTATTGTGTTCTTCATTTCCTAATTTTAGTTTAAATAGATGGATTTCATGGGGAATCTCTCATACTTGTTTGCATGCATTTGATCTAACAACCTAACATGTTTGTTTCTCTTATGCATTTGCAGGTTTAGGGGTTCATAGAAAGGTATGACTATATGAATGAATAAACATCCAAATATGTGAAACATATTTTCTTATATGACAAGTTTTTGATCATGTGTAAGTGTACATGAAATAGATGTGTTAGAAGCTAAGTATGTTGAACAGTCCGGATAACTGAGAGGGGGTGAGTTAGTTATCATAAAATAATTTTATTCTTTAATTAATTTAGAGCAATCTTAAATCAATCAGATAATGAAAATGGATATGAACATGAAAGCACATAACAACACCATGCACAATCAACACCAAAATGTACATGGAAACCCAAGAAGGGAAAAACCATGGAGAATGCTAATTATCAATTATAAAACACTAGTTAAGGTGACAATGGTTAAGGTGATTTTTAAAAAGGCTCACTTCCAAAATGCTCACTCCAGGTAAGGCTCACTACTAGTGGGTTCACTTCTCGGCTATTAAAGCCAAAAGTACAAAGGCTCACTGCCAAAAGAAAAAGGCTCACTACAAGAAGAATGGTGAAAGGGAATCCACCACTGAAGATAACTATCACCAATAGTCACAATGGAAGAAAATCACTGTTTGTTGCCTCCAATTGTATACTTTCGGATACTTCACAATATTGGAATTTTTTGGATTCGCATTCACCACACTTGCTTTCATCGAACAAAATCAACTTTTACTTATACCATTCCATGCCTTCATAATCTCCTAAGTCGACCAAAAAAATTTGAATTAGGTCACCACATAACATTCCCTTGGTGGAAAGGAATGAAACGTGGACCATACAAAACCTCCTCGCTCAAATCAACACACTACATATTAACCATCATATTCAGAACCAAAGAATAGAATATACACATTACAATGCAAACAATATTTTGGGGCACGTTAACCAAGTTTAGATCAATCTGGACCCATAAGAGTGTATCTCATTATGTTGTAAAATGAATGGGACCAGGACAAGCACAACCAAAGATAGATCATCATAGCACAACATCCAAAGCATGGCAATCTAGATTACCAAAGCATCAAAACTGAACATTAATCAAGCAACCAAGATGTGTTGACATCAATGACAACCATTAATGACAACAGTCAACAACATCACATTCTAACAATCCCCCCCCCTTTGTCATTGATGGAAAAATTCATCAACAACAAACCAAACAACTCAATATCAGCATCAAAAGCATCAAGGACCTTCTTTTTTTCTCCCCCTTTGACATCAAAGACAAAGGGAAAAAATTCCTTCTGAAAAAATTACTCCACTCCCCCTACGAGGAAGCCACCAAGCATTGATCTAGATAAGTGTTAGCATATAATATGCTAGACCAATGAACATCTTGGTGCAAATTATTATAGACTAGGAGGGGGAAGAACCCCTAGCTTTTGTTGGAGATACTCAAAAGTATCTTTGCTCGACAATTTTGTGAAAGTGTCTACAATCTGCTCTTTTGTCGGTACATATTCAAGTCTTACGTCATTTTCCAATACCTTCTCTCAAGAAGTGATATCTAATGGATATGTGTTTCCTTCTAGAGTGCTATACTAGATTCTTGGAATTTTTTATTGCAATGGTATTATCACACATAATTGAGATCAATTCATCAAATGATATGCTAATGTATTTTAGCATTTGTTTCATCCACAGTAGCTGAGTGCAACATGAGGATGTTAGAATGTATTTAGCTTCAACAATCTTGTATCTAAATACATAATCTAGTATCTTGCTTGACCAAACAACCAATCGAGAGCCAAGGAAATAAGCTCTACCATTTGTGCTTCGCCTGTTATCAACATGCTCGACCCAATCACAATTAGTATATATTTTGTACCCTTCAAATATCTAAAGATCCCTTTTACTGCAACATGTGATTCCTTTGGTTCTTGCTGAAATCTAGCTACTAAACAAACATCATACATAATTTTTCTAGTCTAGTAGTAGTCAAATATATCAATACTCCAATCATTGACATGTACATACTTGCATCATCTTTAGGTGAACCATCTTCTTTTTCAACTTGCATCCAGTAATAATAGATGTACAATCCAGTTTGGAGTTCTCCAATCCAAATTTATTCAATAACTCTTTGGTATACTTGGCTTGAGAGATGAAAATTCCTTTGTTGTTTTGATTTACTTGTAATCCAAGGAAGAAATTTAACTCACCTATCATAGACATTTTGAATTCCTTTTGAATTGCATCTACAAATTTTCTACACAAATCATCATTTCCTCCAAAGATTATGTCATCAACATAAACAACAACAATCAACATTTGATATAAGTAAATTCTATAGTATAGGTTAATATCAATAGATCCTTTTTAAAATCCTTGTCCAATCAAATGCTTTCTAATCTGCTATACTAGGCTCTAGGCACCTGCTTCAATTCGTATAAAGCTTTCTTCAACCTACAAACAACATCC
Organism: Sequoiadendron giganteum; assembly: GCA_007115665.2. Classification (NCBI taxonomy): domain Eukaryota; kingdom Viridiplantae; phylum Streptophyta; class Pinopsida; order Cupressales; family Cupressaceae; genus Sequoiadendron; species Sequoiadendron giganteum. The sequence goes on along the minus strand of VCHN02000014.1, from coordinate 63,414,544 downwards.
GAGTCATTTCCAAACTTAAATCCCTCCAATTGCTCAATGTAGACTTGTTCCTTTAGTTATCAATTTAAGAGTGTTGAATTTACATCCATTTGACAGACTTTGAAATCCTTGAAAGATGCAAAAGCTAATAATATCTAGATCACTTCCATTTTGGCAATAGGGGCATATTTCTCTTAAAAATCAATACCTTCAATTTGAGTGTAACCTTTGAAAATTAGTATTTCCTTATTTCTTAGTACTTTTCCATTTTCATCCAACTTGTTTCGAAATACCAAATTTTTTCCAATTACATTTTTGTCTACTAGTCTGGGCACAAGTTCCCAAGTCTATTTTTCTCTATTTGATCAAGCTCTTTTTTCATTTCCTTGGCCCAATTTTGATAATATCATGCTTCTTCCATAGTTTTTGGCTTAGTTTCTAAGAGTAAACATAGTAATACTTGTTCTTGAGTTACTTTTCTTCTTGTGATGATTCCTTTATTCTCATCTCCAATAATCTAATTTTATAGGTGGTTTCTCTATACATACATTGGGGTTTTAGTTGTAGATGTTGGAGCCTCCTTTGTCTCTTCTTCTTTCTTATCCTTCTTTCCTTTTTCATTTGAATCATCTGATTCATATTCAATATAATTGTCAGGATTTCTTCGAACATCTTCATTCACTTTCACATTCACACTTTCAACTATCTTATTCAATCTCCACCAATACACTTTACTTCTTGTAGAGTAACCCAAAAATATGCCTTCATCAACTCTATTTTCGAACTTTCCAAGATTGTCTTCATCTCTCCGGATCTAGCATTTACTTCCAATTTTTTTGAAGTACTTTATTGTGGGAGCTCTTCCATACCATATCTCATATGATGTCTTTCCATACCTCCTCCGAAACATTACTCTATTGAGAGTGTAAATTTTTTTCTGTATCGCTTCTCTCCAATAGACCTCTATTAAACCTACTTCCTTGATCATTGTTCTAGCTACTTTTTGAACTATATGGTTCATTATTTCCACTACACCGTTTTGTTGTGGTGTTCTAGGGGCAAATAGCTATCTTTTAATGTTGTGTTTCTCACAGAAATTATTGAATTCATCAGAAGTAAACTCTCCTCCTCTATCAGGTCTTAAACACTTAATTCTCCTATCAACTTCATTCTCAACTGTTGCCTTTAAAATCCTGAATTTTTCTAGGGCCTCTAATTTTTCTCTTAAAAATGAAACCCAAGTTAGTCTGGAATAATCATCTATTAAAAGAATGAAATATATCTCACCTTGTAAGCTTCTTATTCTAGTTGGACCACATAGATCAGTGTGTACTCTGTCCAATAGTCTGGTAGATGATTCTTCTTTTCCTCAAAATGTTCCTCTGGTTTGTTTTCCTTCTTGACATCCTTTGAAAATAATGTTTTCTTGTTTGGTCAGTATTGGCAAGTCTAGGAGTGCTCTTGTTGAACTTATCCTTACTAGATTTTCAAAGTTGATGTGGCACATCCTCTGGTTCCAGAGCCAACTTTCATTGCATTGAGATAATAGGCATCTTTTTGTAACTCCTTCCAGTTGGTACATATTTTCCCTTGTTCTTTTTCTTCCTGCAATAATAGTTCTTAAACTCTTCCAGATCTCACAACCATCATCCTAAAATACAACATTATAGCCATTCTCACACATTTGTCCAACACTCAAAAGATTATGATATAAACCCTTCACATAGTAAACATTGTCAGTGTTATATTTTCCATGAAAGGTAATAGAACCAATTCCAACAATTTGTGTTTTTTTATCATCCCCAAATCTAACAAAACCTTCGTCATATTTCTTAAGCTTCAAAAAATTACTTTTATCACCGGTCATATGATTTGAACATCCCCTATCAATCAACCATTCATCTTTGTTTTTTTTAACATATAATGCAACTTCAGTGTTATCATTAAATTCCAGAAAAATATTAGAGATTTCAAATCTAGGTTCATCCTTTTCCACCAAAAACAAACAATCCTCTTGATTTGATTCATCATCTGAAATACTAGAATTTTCATTAACATAATAGGCCTTGTTAAATTGATTCTTTTAAATTTTTGTCTTGTTCCTTTTTCTGGACACCTAGTTGCTAAATGACCAATATTTCCACATCTAAAACATTTAAGAGGTAACATACCTTTTTACTTGTCGATACCTTTCTTCAGTTTTCTTGTGAAGTTTGCTTCCAACTCATATGAACTTTCTTTATTCAAATCTTCTTCTCTTTTTGTGGCTTTGAAGGCTACTGCAGATTTCTCCTTTTCTTTTCCAAATTTCCTCATCTCAAACATGGTGAAGGTGCTAAACAACTGCTCTTTGGTGAATTTATTTGGATCATAATCTGCCTCAATAGCTGAGATCTTGTCATTTTAGCTCTCCAATAGGGTCATCAAAATATTCTCCATAACATCTTCATCTGTCAAAGTGCCTCATTGATTTTTGAATTCATTTATTGCATTGTCAACTCTCTGAAATTATCTCGCTATATATTCATCTTCTTTCATCCTCAATTTTCCATATCTACACTTAACTATTAACTTCTTTAATAATTTGACTCTATCATTTCCTCATAGATTTCTTTCAATTTTTCTCAAACTTCATAAGCAGTACTCAATGATACCAAAAACATGGATTGGAAGTTTGTGCACCATTAGATCTACCACAAGCAGTTAAGCTCTTCTTCAAGGAACCAAAGCTCTGATATAAATTGTTGAACAGTCCAAATAACTGAGAGAGGGGTGAATCAGTTATCATAAATTTGTTTTCTCTACTTTAATTATTCTAGAGAAATCTTAAATCATTTAGATAATGAAAATATATATAACCATGAAATCACATAACAACACCAAGCACAATGAACACCAGAATTTACATGGAAACCTAAGAAGGGAAAAACCATGGAGAATGCTAATTATCAATTATAAAATACTAGTTAAGGTGACACTAACTAAGATGATTTTTACAAAGGCTCACTAACAAAATTTTCACTATAGGTAAGGCTCATTGTCAGTGGGCTCATTGCCCGACTATTACAACCAAAATTAGAAAGGCTCACTGCCAAAAGAAAAAGGCCCACTTCCATAAGAATGATGAAAGGGAATCCACTGCTAAAGATAATTGTTACCAAAAATCATACTAGAAGAACCTAACTCTTTACTACCTCCAGTCATATACTTTAGCATACTTAATAATATTTGGATTTTCAGATTCACATTAACCACACTTTCTTTCATCGAACATAATCAAATTTTACTTATACCATTCCATGCCTTCATAATCTCCTAAGTCGGCCAAACACAATTTGAATTAGGTCACCACAAAACATTCCCATGGTGGAAAGGAATAAAATGTGGACCATAGAGAACCTACTTGCTAAAATCAACATGCTACATATTAACCATGATATTCAAAATGAAATAATAGAATATACATGTTACAATGCAAACAATGTTCTGGGGCACATTAACCAATTTCAGATTGGTCTAGACCCATAAGAGTGTATCTCATTATGTTACAAAATGGATGGGACCAAAACAAGCACAATGAAAGATAGATCATCATAGCACAACATCTAGAGCAGGCCAATCTAGATTACCCTAGCATCAAAACTGAACCTTAATCAATCAACCAAGATGTGTTGACAACAATGACAACAATCAACAACATCACATTCCAACAAAGTAAATGTGTCTCAACCACATGAAGTAATACAAAAAGGAAATTTCCTATGTGGAGACTTAACTAATGTGAATAGGCCAACCCGAAAAGTTTGATATGCTAACTAGATATGAAGCTACCCTATTTACACTAACAACCCATGGTAAGCGATACATAGGGAGATATGTAAACTTTGAAAAATAAAATTCCTAGAAATAAGGCTTGATAATGTGCTCGTGTACAAGTAAAGTTATTGAATACATAGATAAATGAGAAAACCCAATGGGAACAAAAATCATTTCAAAAAAGGATAAATATGAAGGAAGGAAACCTTCTTAAAAGATGTCCTATGAAGATAGGAATATTAAGATGAATAAATATATAAGCATGAAGAAGTTGTAAACACTATCGAAGAATAATGATATTTTTTCTATAATAAATGAACCTCCAAAGACTATAGATCACTATAGGATATTCAAAACACTACATGATTAACATCAAGTGTAATAGTCAATCATGAATACACATATAAAATGAATGAACAAAACACTATGAAGTTGAATATGTAAATAATAATATGATGAAGAAGAACATAAATAATATATTAGTGACTTTTACACTTCTAAAATATGCATGGTGCTCTAAATATATATCATAATCTCATAATTATGATAAACTAAAAGTGTAGAAGGTTGCTATATTGCCCCATTGAAACCAAGGAAGGATTAGAATAATCATGTGATGATACCCCTTAATGTTTACAAGGGATTTAGGTATAGGTAGATCAATTGAAATGTATCAATAAACTATTTAAAGGAATGTAGGATGTGTTAGAATTGTTGTCATTAATGTCAAAGGAGATGATATAAAGGTCACTAGTAGTTGTTCAAATATCAATCATAACAATTTCTTCAAAGATAAATTAAACTAATTCCTATTCTAGTTGACCCTCTTTGAAATATGGAAATTAAAAATTAAGTTATTGTTGGTGGACTTGATTTTTTCTAAAATTTCCACTGGGGAATTTTTAAAGTGCAAGGCCAATCAGATTCACTATGTTTGACACCCAACTTAGAAATTTCTAAACTAAAAATAATTATTTTATTTTAGTGGTTGAACTCCATAATAAAGATTCCCTACTTTGGAAATTATATCTAAAAATAAATATATTATTTTATGAATGGTTTGGCCCATGTCTAGCACCCATTTTCTATTATAAAGAGTTGCATATATATGATCCTAAGTTACCTTACTTGGAAAAAGGATATGTATTTTTTATGGAAATCACCTCCTTCCAAGAACATATAAGAAGATTTTGTGAATATTTTTTGAAGGAAACCATATAATGAATATCTCTATATACATGAGAAAATCTAAAGTATATTTGAATAGACTTATAAAGAATATTCAAGTAAAATTATAAAGAATTTTGGAGCAGATCTAAATCTGAAATATAAGAAAATATGAAGGAGATTTGTGAGGAGAAGATATAATAGATTTTAAAAAAATATTATTGCATATTTTTTAATAGATCTAAGAGACATATTGAACATAATTTTAAGGTAGATTTCATTGAATTAATGAGTGGGTTTTTTAAGGAGAATTAGAAGCTAATTGAACCAATTTCAAATAATTTTCATAGGGTAATTTTGGAGGTTGGTGCCTCCTAAATAAAGATATCGATAGGTTGGTACTTCTCATTGAAAGAGATTGGTGTCAATTGTTGGGTTGGTTTCTAGTTGTGGGGATTGGTGCCTCTAGTTGATTGGTTCCTACAAAGACTTGTAAGAAGATTCTTGATAGGATAGGGTTGGGTGGAACACTCACTATTCCATGCTCTGGGTCTCACCTTGGCAATTCCCTATGGTGTCACTCTCCACCACCTTAACCTATAGGCCCTAGTGATTGTTACGCACCCCTGGTTCTCCTGGCCAACCCTACTATCATCTCCATTTTCCTAACCAAGTAAATCTTGGTGCTATCTTTGCCATTCTTTTCCCTAGCTCTTAATCTTCCCTAAAGGCTAAATACTTCCATCCCTTCAATTGCTCTTTGCAGGGGTGTAGAAAGGTTTCTATAGGCTTCAAACATTCCTCCTATGGTTCTTGTAGGTTGACCAAACCCTCATCTAGGGTTTTGGTTCCTTAGTTCTAGGCCTTCAAAATAGGTCTTTTTCTCGAGAGAATGAGGTAGCTCTCCTAAATTCTCCAAAAGACTCCCAATATTTTCTTGGAATTCATGATACCCTTGCCCACACCTTAAAGAATTTTGGAACTTGGAGCCTCCTCTATCCGTACTCTGTCCTGACCCTTAGTTTAGCAAATTTAGGCTTGTTTAAGCCATTTTCTGACCACCCGATGGACTGCCATTTTGTTTGTCCATCAAACAAACTGTTGGGACCTCCTCCTTGGTACCAAACCTCTAAAAGGCTTCCTTCCACCTTTCTACCATGGGATTTAGCAAGGAGAGGTCACCCCTGTAAGTTAGGTGCTTGTTTTGCACTGTCCTTCCTAGTTGGGCATTGCCAAGCTCGCCTAGGAAGAGACTTTCCTCATGATCACTCGACCCCTAAAGACTCCTAGACCTAATCTATGTACATGCATGGAGCTTAGCCTCAATCCCCATAGACTATACACCAAGTATAGTGGAAGACAGAGGTCTAAGTCTCCATGGTTGACAATTTACCAGACTGATCAACAATGAAAGGAAACAAAACTAACTAAGAACAAAGCTATGAAATGAAGAGATTGCTTAACTATTGAACACACAAAGATTTAAATATAATTACATCACATCCCACATGTATCTAGATGCCTGGTTATACCATTAACACACTACTAAGAACAAAATACAGAAAAATCAGTTATTCTTCCTACTGTCTTCGCTTGTCATTCATGAAAATGTCAAATTACAAAGACTTCCAATCCTTCCAACCTCCCACATAGGTCGAGGCAACCCTTAAATAGGTTTCCAAAAGTGGTTACTCCCTTCTTGGTCATACTTTGTGGTTATAAGGTGGAAAAAGTGCAAAATGATCCATTTTGCCACCTTTGCCAATTTCCTAGAACTAACCAACATGAGTATTCAAAACTCCAAATCTCTTCCACTCCTAATAGCTCCTGACCAAGGTACTTTAGTAAGCCACTCACTCAATATCAATGGTCAATAGACCTTATAACATCAAAACAAAAATTTCCTAGCCTAGTGTTTCCTAGGTGTTTTCTAGGTGTTTCTCCTAGGTGCTCTTGCACCATTCTCCCCCTCCCCGCCCAATCACTAAGGAGTAGAAGGAGAGATCAATGACATTCCAATGCCAAGCTTCTAGAACTGATCTTCTTGTACCCATGTAGCTTCTGATTCATGCTTATTCTTCCACTTAATAAGGTGCTCCATGTAGACCTTGTGTCTTGTAGACTTTTGCACCCTTGACTCCAAGATCCTTCCAGCTTGTTGCTTGTCTTGACTAGGTAAGGGTACATTGCTGATGTCCTTGAAGATCTCCTTACTATTCTAATCCACATCATTGACTGATCCTTTGTACTTGATCAAGTCAACTATATTAAAAACTGGTGAGATTCCTAAATCGATAGGTAACTCTACCTTATATGCATTTTTACCATACTTGTCCAATATCCCACATGGTCCTACTCTCTTCATCTGTAGCTTGGTTGATACTCCCTTCTGCAACTTGGATTTGTTGAGGTGAATCATGACATACTCTCCCACTACAAATTGCACATCCTTCCTTGACAAATCTACCTTCTCCTTCAAATTTTGTGTAGCTTCAGTGATTGTCTTCTTCACCTGCTCTTGAATCTCTTTCATGGTCTAACTGAAGTCTTCTGCATGTCCACTTCTATGTTCCATAGCTCCACGATCTCTGATCTCACATATGCCTCTTGGGTGCATCCCATACACAACCTCAAAAGGACTCTTCCTTGTGGTCCGGTTGACACTATCATTATAGGCATACTCAGCTTATGAGATGACCATATCCCATGTCTGTCCATATTCCTTTGTTAGGAACCTAAGAAGTTTACCCAACACCCTGTTAACCACCTCTATTTGACCATCAATTTGAGGATGGTAAGCTGATCCAAATGATAGGTTGGTACCTAATCTGCTCCATAGAGTCTTCCAAAAATGACTCATGAATTTTACATCCTGGTCTGAAACAATGCTCAAAGGAAAGCCATGGATCCTAACAATCTCCTTGAAGAAAAGGTGGGCTATGTAACTAGCATCATGAGTAGTTTTGCAAGGGATAAAATGACTCATTTTACTAAATCTGTCCACCACTACATACACACTCTCAAAACCGGTCTTGGTCTTAGGGAGTCCTACCACAAAATCCATGCTCACACACTCCCATGGTTTGTTTGGAATGGGTAGGGGTTGATATAAACCAGCATTGCTAGCCCCTCCCTTAGCTTTCATACACAGAACACATTGTTCCACATACTTTCTGATATCTCTTGCCAACTTAGGCCAGTAATAAAACCTTTGTACTAATTCTAAGGTCTTGTTGGTGCCAAAGTGTCCACTAAGACTTCCATTATGCTTTTCTTGAAGGAGATTTTCCCTCATGGACCCTCTAGGAACACATAATTGATTCCCTTTAAACGATAACCCACTTTGCAATGTGTACTCAACATATTGACTATGAAAATGATTCTCAAAGTTAGAACATACCTTATAGGCCTCTGAGAAATCTTCATCCTCTCCATAGAGATCTTTAAAGCTTTCAATCCCTATGCTCTTCACTTGTATCTCTTGTACTATCAACAACCTCCTGCTCAATGCATCTGCTACCTTATTCATCTGGCCCTTCTTGTGTTTGATGGTGAAGGTAAAAGCTTGGATGTATTCCATCCACTTCAAGTGTCTATTGCTCAACCTCTCTTGAGTGTTCATGTAACTCAGTGCTTGATTGTCAGTAAAGACTACAAATTCCTTGGGTAGAAGGTAATGCCTTCACTTCCTAAGTGACTGAACCAAAGCATAAATTTCTAAGTCATAGGTTGAATATTTCTTCTTTGCTTCATTGAGCTTTTCACTATAGAAGGCTATAGGCTTTCCCTCTTGACTTAGCACTCCTCCTACTACAACTCCACTTGCATCACACTCAACAGTGAACAATTTTTCAAAACTAGGTAATAAGAGAATAGGTTGAGTTGCCACTTCTTGTTTCAGTTTCTCAAACCCTCTCTCAGCTACTTGAGTCCACACAAACTTGGTTTTCAAACCACCCTTGATTGTCTCTAGAACTGGTGCACATATACCACTAAAGTTCCTTATGAATTTTCTATAGAATTGAGCCAATCCATGGAAACTTCTTACCTCAATCCCTATTGTTGGTGTAGGCCAGTTTAGGATAGCTTCCACCTTGCTTGGATCCATCTTCAATGATCCTTGAGACACTACAAATGCCAAATAAACAAGCTCTTGTTTAAAGAACTCCCACTTCTCTAGGTTGATAGCCAACTTTTCCTCTTGCAATCTTGTAAGTACCAACTCCACATGTTTGAGATGCTCCTTTGCTATCTTGCTAAAGATGAGGATGTCATCAAGGTATACAACCACAAATATCCCTGCGAAGTCTTTGAGTACTTCATTCATGAGTCTCATGAATGTGCTAGGTGCATTGGAAAGGCCAAATGGCATAACTCTCCACTCATATAATCCATCTATTGTCTTGAAGGTTGTCTTCCACTCATCTCCATCATTGATTCTGATCTAATGGTATCCACTCTTGAGATCCAACTTGGTGTAGTATTGAGCTCCTCTAAGACAATCCATTAGATCTTCAATTATAGGAATAGGGAACCTATACCTAATTGTGATTCTATTTATTGCTCTAGAATCAGTACATAACCTCCATTTGCCTCACTTCTTGGTTGCCAAGACTACTGGTACTGCACACGGGCTGATGCTCTTTTGAATCAATTTTTGATCCAAAAACTCTTGCACTTGTCTAGCCACTTCCAAATTCTAATCTGGTGTAAGATTATATGCTGCTTTGTTAGGTAATGATTCTCCAGGTATGAATTCAATTTGATGACTAATAGCTCTTTTAGGAGGTAAAGTTGTAGGTGTACCATTAGTTACTATGTCTTTATACTTTTCAAGCAAATTCTGGATTGCTTCGGGTATGACTAGTTTTTTAGTCTTATCTTCCTCTTTGGACTACAACAAGACTACATATACCTATCCTCCTTCATGTAGGGTGTTAAGGAACTCTTTCCCACTACTTAACAAGACACTTGGTGTCTTTGACTTTCCTTCATTCTCTTCTAACAGTGACCGCAACTTGAAAGTCTTTCCATCCTTCTTGAAGGAGATGCTATTTTCTTTCCCATCATACATTGCACCTTTGTCATACTGCCATGGTCTACCCAATAGTATATGGCATGCATCCATGGGTAAAAAATCACAAACTAACTTGTCTTTGTACCCTCCAATGGAAAACTCCACCGTTACTTGCTCATTCACTAGAACACTTTGCCCTTTGTTGAGCCATGTTACCTTGTAGGGGTTAGTATGGGGTACCTTCTTCAATTTCAGTTTCATTATTGCCTCTTTTGAGATGATATTGTCTATTGAACCTGAATCTACAATGACTTTGCAGAACTTACCAAGTATCTTGCACTTCACCCTAAATAAAGCTCTCCTTTGTTTTGGTTCTTCTTTGACCGATTGTCTTATCAACACTCTTCTAAACATCAGATTCTCTCCCATCTTAGACTGAATGTGACTGACCTTAGGTGACTTAGGACTCATGGTGTCCTCTTGTGCATAAGCCACTCTCTTCTCATTGCTTGATGAAGATGCCTTCTTCGGGCACCTATAAGCTCGATGCCCAACTTGACCACAATGGTAGCATTTCATGTTTGCAAAGTATGAATTGCTCCTGCCTGCTCCTCTTCCTCTATTGGATCCTCCTTGAGAACCTCTACCTCTATTATACCCTCCTCTAGAAGTTTTTTCATTGCCATGATCTATGGATTTAAACTCTCCTTGGTTTCTTTGGTCATTGCCTCTACCTTGGTAGCCACCTCGCTATCCTCTTTGATCTCTTTGATCCCTGCCTTTGCCTCTACCTTTAGAAGCCTGATCTTGCTTCCTCTTACTTCTCTCCTCAATCTTGATAGCTAATTGATAGAATTGGTGTACTATCTTAGGACTTAGAAGAGTCATCTCTTCTTGGATGATCCACTTCAAACCGTTCAGGCACCTCGCTACTTTAAGACTTTCATCTTCTGAGACATTGGACCTCATACATAATTTTTGAAACTCCTTAGTGTAGGTGTTCACATCCTAGTCTCTTTTCCTCAAGCTTTGCCTCTTCTTGTGTAACTGAATCTCATAGTCATCTGGTATATAGGCTTCTCTCACTTTGGCCACCATACCTTTCCAAGTTGAAATAGGCCTCTTACCTTCCTTTTCTCTTTCTGTTTGGACAAATTTCCACCATGTCAAGGAAGATCCTCTCAATCTAGACTTGGCCACCTATACCCTCTATGCTTCAGTGACTCCATCACATTCAAAATGGTTCTCCATGCCTTGTATCCAATCTATGACTAGGCCAACTTCCAACTTTCCACTAAATAGTGGTATACCTTCAAGTGCCTTCCCACTCAAAGATTTTAGTGCCTTCAAGAAAGGCTCCTCTTGTAGAATAGGGTTAGGTTCAAGGGTCTTGTCTTCCTCTGCAACCTCTTCAATCTTTGGTTCCCTGCCCTCCAATCTATCACTGACCTCTTTGGCCTTGATTTGCACATTGTTCAATGCTTGCTCCAGTTGAGCCAATCTTTCTCTCAACCTTCTATTATCCTCTTCTTGATCTTCAACTTTCTTTTCCAATTCAATGCTGGTCACCATTGTTGTGGAACCATTGCATTCCAAGTCTGACATAAAAATTTCACTCCCAAATCTTTAACTTGCTCTGATACCAATTTGATAGGATAGGGTTGGGTGGAACACTCATTGTTCCATGCTCTGGGTCTCACCTTGGAAATTCCCTATGGTTTCACTCTCCACCACCTTAACCTATAGGACCTAGTAGTTTTTAGGCACCGCTGGTTCTCCTGGCCAACCCTACTATCATCTCCATTTTCCTAACCAAGTCAATCTTGGTGCTCTCTCTGCCATTCTTTTCCCTAGCCCTTAATCTTCCCTAAAGGCTAAATACTTCCATCCCTTCAATTCCTCTTTGCAAGGGTGTAGAAAGGTTTCTATAGGCTTCCAAAATTCCTCCTAGGGTTCTTGTAGGTTCACCAAACTCCATTCTTCCTTCGCTTTCACCAAACCCTCATCTAGGGTTTTGGTTCCTTAGTTCTAGGCCTTCAAATAGGTCTTTTTCTCGAGAGAATGAGGTAGCTCTCCTAAATTCTCCAAAGTAATCCCAATAATTTCTTGGAATTCATGATACCATTTCCCACACCTTAAATAATTTTGGAACTTGGAGCCTCTTCTATCCGTACTTTGTCCTAACCCTTAGTTTAGCAAATTTAGGCTTGTTTAAGCCATTTTCTGACCACCCGATGGACTATCATTTGTTTGTCCATCAAAAAGACTGTTGGGACCTCCTCCTTGGTACCAAGCCTCTGCAAGGATTCCTTCCACCTTTCTACCATGGGATTTAGCAAGGAGAGGTCACCCCTGCAAGTTAGGTGCTTGTTTTGCATTGTCCTTCCTAGCCGAGCATTGCCAAGCTCGCCTAGGAAGAGACTTTCCTCATGATCACTCGAACCCTAAAGACTCCTAGACCTAATCTATGTATAGACATGGAGCTTAGCCTCAATCCCCATAGACTATACACCAAGTATAGTGGAAGACAGAGGTCTAAGTCTCCATGGTTGACAGTTTACCAGACTGATTAGCAATGAAAGGAAACAAAACTAACTAAGAACAAAGCTATGAAACGATGAGATTGCTTAACTACTGAACACACAAAGCTTGAAAGACAATTACATCACATCCCACATGTATCTAGATGCTTGGTTATACTATTAACACACTACCAAGACCAAAATACAGAAAAATTAGTTATTCTTCCTACTGTCTTCGCTTGTCATTCATGAAAATGTCAAATTACAAAGACTTCCAATCCCTCCAACCTCCCACATAGGTCGAGGAAACCCTTAAATATGTTTCCCAAAGTGGTTACCCCCTTCTTGGTCATACTTTGTGGTTATAAGGTGGCAAAAGTGCAAAATGTTTCATTTTGCCACCTTTGCCAATTTCCTAGAACTAACCAACATGAGTATTCAAAATTCCAAATCTCTTCCACTCCTGATAGCTCTTGACCAAGGTAATTTAGTAAGCCACTCACTCAATAGCAATGGTCAACATGACCTTATAACATCAAAACAAAAATTGCTTAGCCTAGTGTTTCCTCAGTGTTTTCTAGGTGTTTCTCCTAGGTGCTCCTGCACCAATTCTATTTTGCAGATGTTAGATTTGGAAGATGGATTGAAGAAACTATTTTTCATGGTTCTCTCTTGAAAGGGTTTCCATGTAAAATATTGTGTCTCTTGTATGTTTGGATCTTTTTTTATTTCTTTACCCTTGTTTTGACTAAAAGGGAAAAATAAGTTTCGAAGGGATCTCAGAACCCTTTACAACAACATAAAAAATGTTGCACAAAAGGATAATCACAAGAATCACCAACAGTAACCCAATAACCAAAGAATGGCACAAGGTAAGTGTTCATCTAACAATAAGACAAGAAGTTTCCATCAGAACCTAACAGACACCTACACCAAGTAGGATATAAAAAGAAACAAAGAAAAAGACTAGTTCATGCCTCTCAAAGTATTGGTCACCTCCATCTGCTGGTTACTATTTTTTTCAACCATATCCAATAGCTCCTTCTCAGCATCAAATGTTTTCTTCCACTTAGCTGATCCTCTAACCACAAGTCCTTTTTCATCATCCTTGTAGAAGTTTTTTGAAAAGGACTTCCAAAGAGTCTGTGTTGTTCTTTATAGAAATATGACACGCTTATAGAAGTTTTTTGATATCCACATTAATACCTGACAATTGGCTTCTAGAGTGAACAATATTTACTCACAAAGAGACTTAAAGTCATGATAGGACCCTTCAAGTTCCACCATTCTATCAATAAGAATGTCGAGCACCGAACCTTTTGGAAAATTCTTCATATTTTCCTTTAATCCTCTTATTTTAATGTTAATCTTATTGAACTCTTGTAGAGACCATTTTTCTAACTTAAAGGTACCCATTACCCTAGCTCTAGCCATATCCAACAAATTATACATGAAGGTAGCATCATCATCAAGATAAGAAAAGTCCTCAAATAGAGGATCAACCTTCAGAGGCTCTTGCTTGGCTTCTTTCTTATTTGCATCCTCCTCCTCCCAACTGCTATTCTCCTTTTCCTCCTCCTCCTTAGGAAAATAATGCGGAGGAGAATCCACAATGGTCACCATCATTGTTGTCCTCACCAAACTCATTCGGTTCCTTGGTCAAAAACTTGAAGGCCTTGCTCCTCAGGTTAGCAATACATGTCGATAGCTTCCTCGGTTTGTCGACTTCGCTCACTTCTTTGTCATGTTTCCAACCTCACCTCCAACACCAATGACATATTTACCAACAACCACCTCCATAGACTTGGGAGAGGGATCATCTGAACCCACATCTGTGCCATCACTCCCATAAATGACAAGCCTTTTAGCTAGCCTATTACTCTTAGCACTAACTACCTTCCTTTTCTTCGAAGATGTAGCCATAGTGGTAGGAGAAAGATCTTCCTCTTATTCATTCCATTCCTCCTCTTACTTTAAAGAGGACTTCTCCCTCGACAACCCAGAATCATCACTTAAAGTCTTCTCCTTACCCTTGATGGTAGGAGTAGGGAGAAGATTCTTGACATGTTCCATATGTAATCAATAGAATAAGGCCTTCATGGAGGATGGGGGCCTTTCTATTCTTTAGGTGTGCATACACTGAAACCTCTAAAGAAAGAAACGAAAAGAAATGAACATACCATGCCTAAAATGATTAAGGAGAGTAAAATGATGACCAAGAATGGCCTTAAATCTCCCTTCTAGAGTCACATAGTGCATCAACACCTCAACAATGCTAGCCCAAATTTTCTTGAGGGAAGCTCTCTCGTAACCCAAACTCTGTAGTTTGATTAAATGCTTCCTCTCATCATCCTTAACAAACTGATTCATCACCTCTTCATTGCTCTTTTTATCCTTGAAGAAATTTTAACCAATTGTCTACATCCTAGTAACCATGTTGAGCAAATCCTCATTCACCTCCACTTCTAGAACTTTAACCCTAAGATTTTGATTGTTCCATAAAGAAACAAATTGCATTGAGGTATTAGGATCATGCCCATGCAATATCTCCAAAAATGAAGTAAAATTACCATGGTGCAAGATATTCCAGTGTTTCTCCTTACGCTAAATGTCCCCACAATAATGTGGCTCGATTATACTCCTTTCACCACCCATGGAAACCAACACACTACTCATAGAATCCTTATGAAAAACACACAGTTGAAGGGCAGAAAGCAATGAGACACCCATAAAGTGTGTGAAATGGAGACAAGTACTATACAATAAATGTCACAACACCTCATCTCACACCATCATTCCTTAATAAAATCCTAGCTTCCGTGGGAAGGATCAATCCCTCCTCCCATGTACAAAATTCATTTAAACTGATAGTGTCATTGGCATAAAATCTGCCAACGAGCTACCTTCTCAATAAACATGAGAGACGCGAGTCTCATCAAAATATTGAAGCATAATTATCATATCCTTAATGAGTTGATCAACACTTCAACTTAGAGTATGAGTGCCATGTAGATAATTAATAATGTTCATGGAATTTCCTTCCACCCATAATTTGGAGTAACCTTTGCTGATAGCATACTTAACAGTTATGAACACAACCTCCTTCTCCACACAATGATTGTTCTGAGTTCCCAACGAGAGTGCCACTGCACTAGGGAGTCTTCCAACATCATTTATTAACACCCCCCACAACTTGTAGGCCTAGGATTCCTCTTTTCTACCTTGTCAAAATAAATTTTAGCCCAACCAAAGGGAGGAGGATGCCATATAGTATTCAATTTGTTAGCTAAGCTAGTATTAGGATTCAAAATAGGAATAGAGATAATCTTCCAATTGGAAGTCACCAGAAGCTCATAACCAGTAAGGCAATTAGAAGGGGAGCACCGAGCAGAATTAGAATGAATCAAAGAAAAATTCTCCAAAATGGCTTGCATGATATTTATGAAGAGGGTATGTGCAGGATCATGATGGGCCAAAAAGTGGCGATATCTAAGTGATATGATGGCCCATGTGGTTGATGAATTTTCTTTAACCTAAAATTGATGAAATGAAAAGGGTTTTTAAAGGATATTCTCCACTTTCCACCAATATAAATTATTCTCTACTTTAAATTTAATAAATAATTATTATTCATTTTCTATATGAATTACAACTAAAGTCCTAATTGATAGGCTGATTGAAAAAATCTATAGCTTTCAAATAGTATCACATTTTTTGAATCCAAAATATGTGTCACATTCTATGCTTCACATACTATAGGATTAAAATAAAAATAATAATTTCATGAAGTTTTGACCAAGTTAAGGTGGTCAGA
Organism: Sequoiadendron giganteum; assembly: GCA_007115665.2. Classification (NCBI taxonomy): domain Eukaryota; kingdom Viridiplantae; phylum Streptophyta; class Pinopsida; order Cupressales; family Cupressaceae; genus Sequoiadendron; species Sequoiadendron giganteum. The sequence goes on along the minus strand of VCHN02000014.1, from coordinate 63,398,229 downwards.
CATACGAGTTTTTATATTTTTTAAAAGTTGTAATAAAAAAGTCATAATTAATTATTTACTTGGAGGAAAATTATAGAAAAATATGCATCACATCAGGACACGAGTCCCCTAGTTATATCTACAATCTTATAAAACAATATTATCATTTTATTTTGGTTAGGGTGGTCACACAGACACCTACTTCTTAGTTTTTCCCTGAAATTTAAGTACTACTGCATTGAAATTTCAAATTTTCACCAAATAGATTTTTTTTAAAGAAAAATAAACCTAGTAGTTTAGAAGCTACATTTAATTTTATACAGATTATATTCTTACATATTTTTAAAATAATATAGATAACTTATTCAAATTTTATGTCAATTTTCCTAACTCTAATTTTCTAAATTTTATTGCCACTTAAGGGCCTATTTTTTCCATGATAATCCTGTACGTACCCAAGAGACTATTAGCTTTGAGTTTAGACTCCCAAAAAATCTTTTTATTTCTTTCTTTCCATAATCCTTAACCAATATGTGGGACCATAAGGTCCCACAACTAGTGCAAAATAGGGGAAGAAGAGGGGCAAGACCACTACTCATAAAACTTAGCAAGGGACTCTGGAAAGACCTTACCAAGATCCCAGAGTCTGAGAAATTTAGTCCAAAGAGAAAAATAATAATCACACTCAAGGAGAATATGGAAAGCACTCTCACCATCAGCTTCACATAGGACACATCTATTCGGGATCACAAACCCCCTCTTACAAAGGTTATGTTGCATCAAGACTTTACCTTGTCTAAGTAGCTAGAAGAAGAAATTCACCTTGGGAATTAGATTCTTATTCCATAACTTCCCCTAGAAAGGGAGAGAGGAAGGTTCATCCAAAGAACTCAATAGAGAAGAAGCCACTAAAAAAATTTTCTAGCACAAGGAGCCAAAATGAGTCTATATGGTCTAGGAAAAGAGGGGATCCAGATCCTACATAAAAAGTCCTTTAGAACCTTTAAATAAGGGTCTGAATTTGTGAAAGTTTTCCACTCCCCATCCTCAAAATAATTAGCCACCTTAGACATGAAAACGGTGTTTACGCAAGGGGACAATGGGAGGGCCCAAGGAAGACAAATAAGGGGGAAGGCCCTACACCAAGAATCTTCCCAGAATAGATTACTGGTACCATCACCCAACATCCACTTAACACCTCTAGCAATCAAGTCCCTGCACAACATGATATTCTTCCAAATACATGAACTAGACAAAATATCCTCAGAGGATAGCATGTTCCAAGGTCTTTAAAAACCAAACAAATACTTATTACCTGCTAGAGGGGCCCACCGAACATTCCTATTCAGGAGCCTCCAAACATTTTTGGATAACAAAGCGCTATTAACTTCTTTGGTCTACACACCGACTCCCAGGCCATAAGAGGGATTTTGGTTTTAGTTTCAACCCCAGACCAAAGGAACCTCCTCATAATCTACTCCATTTTATCTTCAAACTTAGGAGGAATCCTAAAAAGACTCATAGCATACAAGGGAAAATTCTGAAGAGTGGAAGAGATAAGTTGGATTTTAATAGCCTTACTGAGAAGTGCACCTTTCCAACCAGATAATTTCCTACTAAATTTATCCAACAAACCCAACCAAAAGGAATCCGGAATATCGGAGATAAACAAAGGGATCCCCAAATAAGAGGATAGGAAATCACCTCAATTGCAAGACAATATTATAGCAAGTTTAAGCTGTAAAGCTTCAAGAGTATTAAGAAAGAAAATATGACTCTTAGGTAAGTTGATCTTTTGACCAAAAGCCTTCTCGTAGTCAGTCAACAACAACTCAACAACTCTAACTTCCTTCATAGAAGAAACACCCATCATAATCATATCATCATTGAATTGTTGGTGAGTAATTAGATCACATGTAGAAGAAGGTGAGAGACCACTGAAGACACCAACATGAAGCACCTTCTAGATGTTGAGACCCAAAGCATCTACCATTAGGATGAAAAGCAACGATGAGATAGGATCTCCCTACCTCAGCCCTCGTGAACACTAAAAGAAAGGAGAATGATAGCCATTTAGCATGACAACAAATGAGGGAGAAGAAATAAGTTTCTCAACAAGTTGGAGGAACTTTCTGCAGAAACCAAATATATCCAAGACATTCAATAAAAATCTCTAGTTCACTTTGTCATAAGATTTAAGCAAGTCCAGCTTCAGAAATAAGCTCGGTTTCTTGGGCACATTAATAGAATGAGCCAACTCATGAACCGTGACAATTGAATCAAGGATTTGATGACCCTTGACAAAACCACTCTGTTGCTTAGAAATTAGATTCAGTAAGCATTTTCATAATCTAGAAGCAAGAACTTTCAAAAAGATTTGATAAATTGAGTTACAAAGGATCATCAACCTAAACTCACCAAAACTATTGGTAGCATTAGACTTGGGAATCAAAACAATGAAAGTCACATTGAGCTCTTTAAGAAGACTTCTTGAGGCAAAGAATTCTTTGGTAGTATTAATCACATCCTCAGAGACAATCTCCCAACAAGACTAAAAAAAGGGAAAGGAAAACCTTCAGAGCTAGGGGCCTTGTTACCTTCAAAAGAGAAAACTGCTTCTTTGACTTCTGACGCCGGAGGGATAGCCGTCAACTCCTTATTCAATTTTTTTGACACAACTTTGGGAATGATCTCCAGAGAGGCATCCACACCCCTTTGATCCTAAACCAGATCATTCGACAAAAGGTGTTCAAAGAACCTAGCCACAACATTTCTAATAGCATCCTCATTATCCAACAATATCCCATCAACATTAATCAAAGAAATTCTATTAGATGATTTATGTCGAAGAGTAGTGAGATGAAAAAACTTCGAATTGCGGTCCCTATATTTCAGCCAAATAGCCCAAGATATTTTCCTCCAGAAATCCTCTTCCTTAGTAACAATATCATGCAATTACATGAGGAGACTATCTTCCAATAACTTTTGATGCTCCGAAAGACCCTTTGATTGAATGACGTTCTGGATATCATCTAATTTCTTCAGAAAAAAACTTTTAGAATCAAAGATATGACCAAATAACTCTTTAATCCATTTTTTGAGATTCTTCTTGACAAAATTCAACTTCTTGGAAACTTTGGACATTGCACACCTATCTACATCAACTTGCCACCATCTTCTGATGCAATTCATAAAACGTGGGTCTCTAAGACACATGTCTTCACACTGCAATGGAAATATTTTATCATCCCAATCGTATCCACAACAAAAGCTTTAGGAAAATGGTTTGACCCACATCTCATAATAGAGGATAGAGAGCAAGAAAATTCTACAAACCAAGAAGCATAAGTTAAAACTCTATCCAATCTAACTTGAATATTATCTGCACCAATATGCCTGTTGGATCAAGCAAAACTAGCTCTAGACAACTTGACATCAATGAGGGCATTGTCATCAATAAACATGTTTAAGTCAAATCTACTCTCAAGATTAGCTTGATACCCTCGTCCTTTCTCATTGTGATATAAAGGAGTATTAAAATCTGCCATCACAAGCCAAGAGAGGTCTAAAAAAATTAATCTAAGATTCCCAAGATGATCCCATAACTTCTTTCGGTATTTGTTTAGGTTAGGAGCATACAAATTAGAAATAACCCAAGAATAAGAATCCCTAAGCCAAACAAATTTAGTTTCAACATGGTTGAAATTATTAGCAATCAAGGTACCTCTCAACAACTTAGCATTCCAAAACATGGCCACAATAGCTAATTCTCCTTCAAAGCTAACCCCATGAAACCCATAGTCTTTATAAAAAATATTCTTCAAGGCTTCCAATTTGTCAATCTGCATTTTAGTCTCTTGTATCAATAGGATATCTGACTTATGATCTAAGACAATATTCTTTAGGAGGTCTTGTTCATGAAAGTTATTCAACCCCCTAATATTCCAAGAGGTGATCTTCATTTGCAAGAAGGGGTTCTCTTAGAGCACATCTCAAAGAGGGTCTTCTAGACCCCCTAAGCAATATGCTACTTGCACTCCCTCTCCCTACTCTTTTTTAGGGTAGGTCTTCCCTAGCCCCTCAATTAAGACCCACAATCCACTTTCTAGCTTCTCATGGTAATGCTTTTGCGAGGCTGGGGAGGAGGGGAAGATGAAGATTTCTTCTTCCTACCTTGCACTTGGGTGTAACCATCTTCCTCTTTACTCATTGAGTTAGCCACTACTAGATCACCATCACCAACCACTGATTCTTAACTAGTAAGCAGAGCAGATGGTGGAACCACTTCTAGCTGCAACAGAGGTCTTTTTAGAGAGCACACTATCTTCGAGTTGAGGAATGAATAGTGGCATCCTCCCTAGAAACAACTAGATCTTTGACTTCCTCAATAGGAGGAACAAGAGGATTTTGGATATTCATCTCACCCTCCATTCCATTTTTAGTAGTAGAATCAACCTGGTTCTCTTTAGGTTCCTTTATCTTCCAAACCTTAGTTTTCTTAATAGCCTTGGGTGGGACAACAATCATTGGGAAATCCTTCACCCAATGGCCCATCTTCTTACACTTGAAGCAAGTAAAAGGAAAATTTTCAAAAAAAATATGATACTTCCAAGACCCTAGCTTAGAGTTTAAAAAGAAAAACTTAGGTAGCACAACATCTTGGTCAATCATGACACAAAACCTAGCTTCCACTAACCTCTTCCTAGATTGAGTGGCCTCATCAATAGAGACAATCCTTCCAAAAGAGTTAGCAATTGCTGAGAAAATTTCTTCATCCCAATATTCCAATGGAAGATTTGGCAATTTTACCAAGATAGGAGTTGAATCTAAAAGACATTTGGATAGATCCATTCCAAGCTCCCAAGGATGAAGAACCATAGAGAGACACCCAAAATACCAAGGCTCTTTTGTGAACATATTTCTCAGGTCTTCATCACAAGAGAAGGAAAAGGAAAAGAAACCTTTGGCCATGGTTGCAACTTCCACTTGACCCTTTAAAGCCCACTTCTTACATACCCAAGTGGGAACCTCCTCAATATTAGGTTGAGGACCTAAAACCTTTCCAACCAAGGAAAAATCTATTTTAGAAATATTATTTCCACAAGATAATCTAGAACTTAGAAGGAAAAGACCCCTTCCTCGTTAGAAAAATACATTGACTCAACAACAATTCCTTTTCCTTTAAGCTTAGAGGGAAGAAGGTCAAACCATTTCTAACCCAACTAGGAAGAATTCCTATCCAGTAGGTTCTCTCCCACCAAAGCATGGTCAATCCAGGGAGTACTCAGATTAGCCATACAAGATTCCCCTTATGGGACTCTCTCTTTAAAACCCACCTCCGCTTTATTCCCTTGGATCTTAGGAATCGACTCCAACAAGGGACACCCATCACAAGACTCCTTGTGTGTCTCACCCACACACTTCACCTCCAAGCACACGTCTTTGACCAAATCCTCATTGCACGACCTGTCCTTCCCAAAAATTCCATCATGGATAAAGAGTTTATCCTCACCACTTGATCCAACCTTTCCATCTACAAAAACTAAAAATCCCACCTCCATATCCTGCCTAAACTGCCAAGCACCATGAATCCCTCAACTTGAGTTCAAATTCAAATTGCTCAAGCTCACCACTGAACTAGACCTCTCTCCAACAAATACTCCATCAACGGTCTCCATTTTTCTTTCTTTACTCTTGTTATTACAGTATAATTTTCTTTTTTTTAAATTACTTATTCCCCCTCCTCTCACTATAAGTGTGTGTGCTTATCAGTTGCTATTAGAGTGTTTTCCTTCAATAATAGCCTAACAAATAGAAGGTAGATCTGACAAGAACATGTGGTATGTCTAGAAGTTTTATCTCTAAATAGAGCCACATTATTTGATGGAACAAACAATGCATTATGGAGCACAAGGATGCACACCTACCTAATCACACTTTTATTTGACATTTAGAAATCAATAGTGGATGGTTACGTTGCACCACCTTCTCCTCCAACATATCAAGCTTGAAAGAGGGCTAGTGAAAATAATGTGCAATATATGAATGCCATTTTGTGTGGAATATTAAAACTTAAATTTGTCAAGGTGATTCATTTTAGTTCAATGAAAAAATCTGGGATAAAATTCAAAAAACCATATGAAGGCCATCAAAATTTTAAAAAGGAAAAGTTCCTGTAGTGTATAAAAATGCATACCTTTGCGTTTACACACTTAATTTGGACCTATTTTAGCCTTGCAATAGTCCCTCTCAAGGTTTTTGGTGCAAAATCTTGTCTGAGTTCTATGCCATCTGTTCCAGTGTCTGGAATATCTAAATTTCATCAAGAGGACAAAGATGCCCTTCTTGCCATATTAGTCCCATTGTGATTTGAGGTTATAGTTTTTAGGGTTAAACATTGCATTTTTGTGCTTCTGTTGGCTATAGTTAGTTTGTTGTTTTGAGTTTGCCAATTTACTATTTTATGCATTTTCATAGTTTATGTTGATAATTGCTTGATAGAGATAGCTCATTATATTTCCATAATATGTGTTGTAGACTTCATTCATTAGAATATGAATACATAAAACCAAAAACGTTAAACTTAAACAAGCATAGATGTATGGTTAATTAATGTGTCACAAAAAATGTATCCCTTACTTGATATAGGAATAATTGATGATAAATTGGACTTAATATCACCTTGATTTAGTGTTGTGAGGTGTTTTACAAATTCACACTAGGTCTTGGGTCCATTTTAAGCTAAAATTACTTAACTTTCCCCTAATTCAATGTTGTAAAATATATTTAATTAATCTAGAAGGCTTTTAAATTAAACCTAATGTTGTAATGTGTTCTACATATTCACATTGGATCTTGTGATATTCTAGGCTATGTGGACCTCAGTTTAATGTTGTAAAGTGTATTTAATCACACTTTCACATTGAAATTTGTGTCCTTATCCCTAATTACACTTTACATCATCATTAATAGGCCCCTATGACCCCATATTGTGCATCTCGAGGATTATTTTGATCAAATACCCTACTAAATCATCATATAAACATAATTTATGTATTCCCTAACATCCTAATTAGAGAAAGAGCCCCTATGGGACTAAGTCACCCAACTTGGTGACTTAGTCCTCTTTGAGTTGTTTTTAGGGTTTCAGTGGGAAAAATTAGGTTTTAAGTTTTATTTTCCTCCATGTCGGCCTTGGGGATCAAATTAATGAGAGTTTTAGGTGGATTTCCTATATAAAAAAGCTTCTAAACCCTAATTCATAACCCATTCATTATTCATTCATGATCCATCTTCCATCTCAAGTCAAGCAAGCTAAGGTTTTGGCATTCTAAGCCATCAAGTTAGCTTTCCAAAGAATTCAATGGAAAATTATTCATCCATTGCAGCAACAACTCAAGATTTATCATCATGGAAAGTCTCTAATTCCATTATTTCATGCTCATGTTGTTGTCCCCATAGTTGTCGTTGCACCAAAATATCGACTTATTAATGCCTGATACAACTACCAAAGTTAACAGATCTACGAGAGGTGGTTAGTCTATGTCATGAATCTCGAGGGGAGCATTGACCATTTTACAACAAAATCCTCCTCAGCATTACCTGAGGGGATTCAAACCTAGCACCTTTGGCTCTGATACCAATTGTTGGCCCCACAGTTGTCATTGCACCAAAAGATCGACCTATTACTGCCTAATACAATTGCTAGAGTTAATGGATCCATGGGAGGCAATTAGTCCATGTCACAAATCCCGAGGGGAGCACAAACCATCTACCAACACATGCTTCATTTTATTTCTTTATTTGGTTTAAATACAGAAAAATGTGTTGGCCAAGGTAAACCCCTATCTTCTAACCCTTCAACCATTTTTCTCTCTCTTTGCATGTGTTTTCTAGGTCTTGTTTGCAGATTTGTCAAAGAGTAATATTGGAAAAGTTGTCATCAAATTTTCAAAGCCCTAAGAGAAGCTTGGAGAACACTTACAAGCCGAATTTGACAGTTTCAGATTCAGACACCTGCAACAACATAAAGAGTAGGCCGAGAGCTTTCGTTTCAACTTTTAGATTTTTAGAATAGTCAAAGTGGACACTTCCCCTAGTTGTGGCAATTTAGTACCACTGTGTATTTTTTTCAGAGATTTTTGCATATTTGGATACCCATTTGGCTGAAACCTACTCTGATACAGTTTTCTAGAATCTTCCTGAAAAAGGACTAAGTCACCCAGTTTAGCGTAAGTGTCCCACCATGCTCAAAAATTAGATTTTCTAGGATTTTAAAGACATTTATAGTCTTCATTCCAGCCTTTTTCATTTTCCAAGTGCACATTTTTTGTTTGACTCCTCTATCTTGTTTTATATTGCATTCAATTTATCTTCTTGCATATCACAATGTGTTTTCAATCAAACTTCATTTCCTTAGCTTTGCACTAATATTTAATCACTTTTACCAATTCTCAGCATTTAGGACATTCTATTTAGTCACATTTCAATCATATTGACATTATTCTTGAGTGAACCCCCAATTTTTTGTGGAATACCTTTCTCCTTTTAGGTGAAAAACCCTAGAAATGCAAGGAAGCCCTATCCCCAAAAATTTGTGGTTCATTTTGGTGAACATTCTTTTCGAACACTTTCTTTTTTGATTTGGAGTTCTTTATCATCCCAGGTTTGCATTACTTTAACATTGCATTGAATTTTTCATTAGTTAAGTTGCATTATAGGGTTTTAGATTTTACATTAGTGAAAGTGCATATAGGATGTATTTTTGCATCTCACATCATACAATTTTTTTGAAATTTTGCAATTGCATCTTAGGTCTACATCATACAACACAAAAAAAATTAAAAAAACAAAAAAAAAAAGAATATTTTGAAAAAAAATCCACACTAGGACTCATTTGCCACCTTTGGTGACTTAGTCCTTTTATGCCCCTGAAACTACCTTTTATAGGACTGAAAACCTTTTTTTTAAGCTTTCATTTTTTTCCATTAACTATTTGTATCATTGGGTTGATGCATTTTACTAAATCTAGCTTAAATTGGTCCATTTCATGCATTGCTTCATTTCAAATTTGCATTCACAACATTCCATTTTCAGATTATTGCATAGTGTAATTAGCAAAATACCTTGTGTGAAATTTGAAAATTGCATTTCATTCTAGGCCTTTACATTTCCTCTTAAGTTTTCATACATTATTATTTAAAAATGTTACTTTCAGTCTTTTCCAAGTTTGCAAAGAAAAACTTAGTTAATACACATGCTAGTCATTCATTTAATGCATTCCCTAGTTATGATAGTCTCTTACCACAAGAGAGTGAAAATGATAATACTTTCCTTAAACTTACACCCTCTCCTATCTCTCCTCTTTTTTTGGATGAGATAGAAGAGCATACAAACATAGATAACCATGATAATCATATGTGTTCTTCTCATTATATCTCTTCTTTTAATGATGAAGGTATCTTGGTGAAAGAAGATACAATTATTGAGAATCATGAGGCTCCTGTTTGTCCTTATCCTCATCCCCTTTGGGAAGATATTTTAGCACAATAATATGAAATCATAGACATGTTTCTAAACATCATCAAGTACCTAATTTCCATTCTCCTTTGGCTCGTGAGAGTGATTTTGAGGAAGATGATATTATAAATGATGAGGATATATTGATGCTAGATGATGAAATATTTAAGGACTATAACAACCCTCTTTATGATCCTTCCCCTACCTATCCTACTTTTGAAGACATTAGGGAACAAAGGAATGAACTGATATATGATCATGATAATCATACTTGTTCTTTTCCTAGTATCTCTCCTACTTGTAAGGAAGATACTTTGATGTTAGAAAATACAACCAATGAGATTCATGAGAATTTTTTTTGTTCCCCTTCACCCAAAGACACCCTTATTGAATAAGATCATTCAACCATTGATCGTTCCCTTACTTGTGATAAATTCAATATTGAAGAACCAAATAATGAATTCCCTCAACATATTGTTTGTATTTCTCTTGAACATTCTCCTAATAGGGAAGGTATTATGGTGCAAGAAAACATCAATACTATCATGTGCAAACCAAAAATCAACCTCACTATGAAGAATCTTAAATTTCTTGATATAGATCAAGACTTGACACAAATGCTAGGAGTTTATGACTAGACACCTTCTACTCCCTAAAAAATAAAGGTTACATGTACTATGATTAGTACCAAGCAACATGATATTGAAAAAAAAAAGCAATTTGATATAGCCACAAATTTATTGGAAGATGCTTCAAGAACCTTTGATTTCATACCTCTATCCAAGAGGGAATACATGATCATAACAAAATAATTTGAAAAGGGAAAATAAAAAGAGGTCATGTCACAAACATCCATTTCAACCACCTTGCAATTCAAGGCAACATCCAAGACAAACTTTGAGGAAATTGAACAACCACCAAATCCAAAACAAGTGACAAAACATTTTGGATGAAAATTTGGGAAAATATGTGATGCTATAGAACAAGGTATCCATGTACCTACACAACCTAATGATCTTGGTTAGTGTCCTTCCAAACAAAAAACTTCATCCAATATCCACACCATCACAAACAATTCTTCCAAGAAAAATTTAACCTTGGTACACCCTAAACTAATAGACATCTCATTAAATATGTATCAAGAAGAAACTTTGTTTACTTATTGATATAAATAACATTAGTTGCTGCTCCTTGCCATAGTTTCATGTTTTACATTCATTGCAAGGAGTAGCATATCATCATTCATTTCAGGCTCACCCTTGTCCTACACTAAGTGGGGGCAAGGGGTTAGGAAGCCTCATCCATGTATGTCACCTATCATTGTCTATTTTGGCTAGTCATTAACCTTTCATGAGCATATAAGAGAAAGCTTGGGATGTGGACGACATGCACCTTAATTATACTCACATGTGATATACTTATTCATGATGTACCTTAATTTAGAAACATATGACTTGGCATAGGGATTTCTAAGTTGGCTGTCATGTCTTCTTAGCATTTATCCTTGGCTAATTTAAATCAATTGCTCATAGTGATGGTGTAGAAACTAATTTAAAGTGGGGTCATACATAAATGAAATATTTTGGAAAAAAAATCATGGCGTGATTTTCCTTTTTTCTTGTGATGTGTCCCCTTCTTGGTGGTGTCATTGGGTTTGATGTCATCCAAGAGTGTATGATCTACTGACATGGCATGATGCGAATGAGACATCCCATAGGAAATGATCTGACACTTTGAATTATCCTCTCTTGGAGACATTAGGCACAATGCTCCCTAAGAAGAAAACCTTACATGAACAAAGAAAAATCGCCTTAAACAAAATTTTTACATGACATTCAAAAACATTTACAGAAAAAGTATTACATTGTGGCGCCCTATCAAAGCTATCAAGAGGGTAAATTTTGTATGGTTAGTATGATGGGAAGCCAACACAATGGCATGAATTTTTCATTATACAGTGAGAAGCCGACACAATGGCATGAATTTCTCACTAGATCACTTCTTTGTGACTTCTCACCCAACAAACAACCATAAGTTCTATTGCCTCAAAGTAAGTATGCATTTTTGGAAAAACTTCATAGATCTAATCCAAAACATGTTGGAAAAATGATTGAAGCTTGACCCACCTTTTTACTTTTTTTCTTCTCTTCCTTCTAGTTATTTCCATTACATGATTGCATATCTTGTTTTGCAGCAAATCATTCACCTTGTGTGTGTCCTTTTACGCTTATGTCGGTTTTCCTTAAGATATTGGATCTTAGGGGCTTGATCGGCTTTCTTCATCTTTGTTATCCTATTCCATCCACATTGGTACAATTGGAACCCTCTTTAATGTCTACTTTAGTGTGAGTTTGGAGAAAGTTTATCCTCTCACTAAAGTGGGGGCTAAATGTGTCACAAAACAATGTATCCCTTGCTTGATATGAGAATAATTGATGATAAATTAGACTTAATATCAGCGTGATTTAGTGTTGTGAGGTGTTTTACACATATAAACTAGGTCTTGGGCCCATTTTAAGCTAAAATTACTTAACTTTCCCCTAATTCAATGTTATAAACTAAACCTAATTTTGTAATGTGTTCTACATATTCACATTGGATCTTGTGCCTTTCTAGGCTATGTGGACCTCGTTTTAATGTTGTAAAGTTTATTTAATCACACTTTCAAATTGAAATTTGTGTTCCTAGCCCTAATTACCCTTTACATCATCATTAATAGGCCCCTCTGACCCCATATTGTGCATCTCAAGGCTTATTTTCATCAAATACCCAACTAATCATAATATAAACTTATTTTATGCATTCCCTGACACCCTTTAATGGAAAAAGAGCCCCTATGGGAGTAAGTTGCCCATCTGGGTGGGACTAAGTCACCTAGCTTGGAAAATTAGTCCTATTTGAGCTATTTTGGGGGTTTGAGGAGGAAAAATTAGGTTTTAAGTTTTATTTTCCTCCATGTCAGCCTTGGGGATCAAATTAATGGGCATTTTAGGTGGATTGTCTATATAAACAAGATTCTAAACTCTAATTCATTATTCATTCATTATTCATCTTCCATCTCAAGTCAAGCAAGCTAGGGCTTTTGGATTCTAAGTCATCAAGATAGCTTTCCAAAGCATTCAAGGGAATATTCTTCGTCCATTGCTACAACAAATCAAGATTTATCATCATGGAAAGTATCTAATTCTATTATTTCATGTCCATGATTAATTTTATTTCTTAATTCAGTTTAAATACCTAAAAAGGGGTTTGACCAAGGAAAACCCCTATATTCTAACCCTTCAACCATTTTTCTCTCTTTGCATGTGTTTTGTAGGTCCTATTTGTAGATTTGTCAAAGAGTAAGATTGGAAAAGTTGTCATCAAATTTTCAAAACCCTTCAAAGTGGTCAAATACCTAAGAGAATCTTGGAGAACACTTACATGTCAAATTTGATAGTTTCGGATTTAGACACCTACATGAACAGAAAGAGCAGACTGAGAGCTTCTGTTTACACTTTCAAATTTTTAGAAAAGTCAAAGTGGACACTTCTCCTAGTTGTGGTGAATTAGTCCCATTGTGTATTTTTTTCAAACATTTATGCAGATTTGGATACCCATTTGGCTAAAACCTACTCCGGTACAATTTTCCAGAATCTTCCCCAAAAAGGACTAAGTCACCCAGTTTGGTGTCAGTGTCCCACTAGGCTCAAAAGTCATATTTCTTAGGATTTCATAAAAATTTATAGTCTTCACTCCTACCTCTATTAGTTTCCAAGTGCAATTTTTCTATTTGACTCATTTATATTGTTCTATATTGCATTCAATTTATCTACTTGCATATCACAATGTGTTTTCAAACAAAGTGCATTTCCTTAGCTTTGTATTAATATTTAATCACTTTTACCAATTCTCAACATTTAGGACATTCTATTTAGGAACATTTCAATCATATTAACATTAGTATTTAGTGAAAACCCAAGTTTTTGTGGAATACCTTTCTCCTGTTAGGTGAAAATCCGTTGAAGTGCAAGGAAGCCCTATCCACAAAAAATTGTGGTTCACTTAAGCATGTTAAAATCCTTTCTCAAAGTTAGCTTAAACATAAAGCCTTTTATTCATGATGACCTTGATATGTTAGATGAAGCCCTTGAGGACTTCACCTTGCAAGGTTTTTCCACTAAGGCTTGTTCAAACAAACCTAACAAAATCGAAGTAAACATTATCCAACCTCAACCTATTAACAAAAAAAGACCTTTAGTCATGATGAATTTGAAATGTTAGATGAAGCTCTTGAAGACTTCCTCTCACAATGTTCATCCACTAAGGCCTTTTTAAATAAATCTAAGTAAAATGAAATAAACGTTATTCAACCCCAACTTATCCTTTATCCACCTTCCAACAAATCCAAACCTTCAAATAAACCTATCCTTATCCTTAACACACCCCAAGAGAATGTATCACAACAAATGAATTACAACATTGTTGCTCATACATATAACATAAAGAATAATAGATAACCTCAACCTAATTTTTTTTTCTACCATTGCTGAATCTTGTATTGCCTAATGCTCCCCGTTTTCCATCACATAGTGGAAAGGAGTATGATCTTGTTGAACAACTTAAGAATACTCCTGCTAATATTTCCTTATGGGATCTTATTCAAGCTTCATCTAGCTACCACACCATTCTTCAAATGACCTTACAACATGTTTTAGTTTCTCCTAATACAAATACAAATGATGTGGCGGCTCTAATATAAGGAATGAAAATAGTTAAGTTAGAAATTACCTTCCACCAACATGAGCTCCCTCCCCTAGAAATGTGAAAGAGATATGATGCATTAATGCTAATAGTTAGATACAACACCAAGGGAATAAAAAGGACCCTTGTTGATAATGGGTCAACTCTAAATGTGCCCAGTGTAAATCTTTTAGATAAATTCAAAGTAGATAAATCACAAATAAAACTTGATTCCCTCTCAATTCAAGGATTTGAAAATATAGGAGATAAATTTCTCAATGTAATTACCTTTCCCATTTCAGTTGGAAAAGTTATCTTACAAACTTATATCCATGTTAAGCATCATGAAATTTCATATAATATTCTTTTAGGAAGACCATGGATTCATAAGATATATGTGGTACCTTTGACTCTTCATCATATCATGAAGTATATCTATAAGAATAAGATATACCAAATTAAAATGGATCCTGAGCTTGAAATTTTCTTGCAAATTGAAAATAGAACTACTAGTCCTTTGAAAACATTAATTCCAACATAAAAAATATAGCCTATCACAGAGGAATCACAAGAGATGGAAACAGTGTCAAAATTAGCAGATGATGATTAGGGTTCCTTGGAGTTCACACCTTGATTCATGGGGGAATATATAATCATATGGAAAGAGGATGAAAAACAAAATCAACCAATGTTCATGTCAACACAAAATTCGAGAGACAACTCACAAACATCTACTCTTGAAGAAAACACCAAGTACATAATAAATTTTGATGAGATATACTATTAACAACCACCAAACTCAAAAGAAATGGAACAAATTAATGGGAGAGGTTATGAACTTCTGAAACAATTAGATTATAGTGGAAAAGGATGTGGAAAGAAAGAGCAAGGAATTCATGTCCCTATAGAACCTTACATACAAGAGACAAAAAGTGGTTTGGGATACTGTCCTTCTAAGATAAGACACACAAAGAAAAGACCTTCATTAGACATCAACAACATTATGTGAAAACCAAAAATAAATCTCACTTTGAAACATCTTGAGTTACTTGATATGGAGTTACTACCATCATGGGAGTACTTTGAAAATGATGAGGCCTTGAAAAAAATGCTTAGAGTTTATGATAAACCATCCACTCCTGCTCACAAGAAAGAGGTCACATGTGCTTGTTGGCCTTGTCGTTGCACCAAGAGATCGACCTCTCAATGCTCGATACAAGCATCAGTTAAGATCCACTAGAAGTGGTTAAACCATGTCGCGAACCTGAAGGGAGATGTTGGCAATTAGTCAAACAATCCTCCCCTCAGCATCATTCGAGGGGTTTCAAACCCATGAATGGATTTGATGCCAATTGTTTGCCTTGTCATTGCACTAAGATATCAACCTATCAATGTCTTATATAAGCCTCAGTTAAAATCCACAGGAGGTGGTTAAACCATGTCACGAACCCTAAGGGAGATGTTGGTGGTTAGTCCAATAGTGCTATGATAAGCACCAAAAAAAAAATGATGAAGGGAAATAGAAAGGTGAGACAAACATGAATAATGAAGAATACAACTGTGAATTTACAAGATCAAATGCTCTTCCTTTGGGGGATATATTAGACATTTTAATGGACATCAATGATAAAGAGAAAGTCATTAAGATAGGAAAATTCCTCGATGATGATAAACAAGAAGATATTGCAACCTTGCTTCATGACTTTCCTAAACTCTTTGCTTGGAATTATTCAGATATGTTGGGAATTAACCCTAAGGTTGTAACACACAACATAGTCCTTGCTAAAAATGCTAAGCCCATTAGATAGAAGATTTGAAAACTGAATCCTAAAATAGCCTTGCTAGTTAAGGGAAAAATTGAAAAACTCCTTGACGGTTGTTTAATAAGACCTATAGATTATTCTCCTTGGATCTCAAATATTGTCATAGTTGCAAAACCTAACAATCATATTAGGATGTGTACATATTTTCATGATTTAAATAAAGCATCTTTAAAAGATGACTTTCCTCTTCCTAATATTGACATTATAGTAGACTTGACTATGTGACATGATTTGTTGTCATTCATGAATGGATTTTCTAGATATAATCAAATTTTCATAAACCCTAAAGATCAATAGAAAATAGTGTTTACAACTATTTGGGGAACATTCTGTTGGGTTATGATGCCTTTTGGATTGAAAAACATAGGCACAACATATCAACAAGCTATGGCACTGATATTCCATGATTACATACACAAGAGCTTGGAAGATTATGTTGATGATGGGTATGTGCAGGATCATGATGGGCCAAAAAGTGGCGATATCTAAGTGATATGATGGCCCATGTGGCTGACGACATTTTTTGTACCCAAAATTGATGAAATGAAAAGGGTTTTTAAAGGAGATTGTCATCTTTCCACCAATATAAATTATGCTTTACTTTGAATTTAATAAATAATTATTATTCATTTTCTATTTGAATTACGACTAAAGTCTTGATTGATAGGTTGATTGAAAAAAATCTATAGCTTTCAAACAGTATCACATTTTTTGAATCCAAAACATGCGTCAAATTCTATGCTTCACATACTATAGGATTAAAAAATAAAAAAGAATTTCATGAAGTTTTGACCAAGTTAAGGTGGTTAGACATACGAGTCTTTATATTTTTTAAAATTGTAATAAAAAAATCATAGTTAATTATGTACTTGGAAAAAAATTACAAAAAAATATGCATCACATCGGGATATGACTACCCTACTTATATCTAGAATCTTATAAAAAAATATTATTATTTTATTGTGGTTAGGGTATTCAGACAGACACCTAATTCTTATTTTTTCCCTGAAATTTAAGTATTGCTGCATTAAAATTTTGAATTTTCACCAAATAGATAATTTTTAAAAAATAATAAACCTAGTAGTTTAGAAACTAAATTCAATTTTCTACAAATTCTATTCTTACGTATATTTGAAATAATATACATAACTTATTCAATTTTTTACATCAAATTGCCTAACTCTGATTTTTTGAATTTTATTGCCACCTAAGGGCCTATTTTTTCCATGATGATCTTGCACATACCCTGATATTCTTGCTAAATATTTAACATGACAAGATAATGTGAACGTTCTTCAAAACATATTTGAGCGACTTCAAAAATACGACATGTGATTGAATCCAAAAAAGTGTCTTTGGTGTAGATAGTGGAAAACTTTTAGATTTTATCGTATCTCACAAAGGCATTGAGGTGGATATAAAGAAAATTGATGGTATAATTAACATTCCACCTCCTATAAATATCTCTCAATTGCACACCTTATAAGGAATAATTCAAGTCATTCGATGATTTGTAGCGTCCCTCACAGATCGAACACTATCGTTTATGCATCTTCTCATGAAAGGAATACACTTTGACTAGAGGGAGGATTTCAAACAATATTTTGAGAGTTTGAAAGATTATCTTGTCAGTCCACCTATTTTACAACCCACTATACAAAACAAACCATTCATTATTTACACATCAGCTTCATCCCATGCTCTTGTAGCATTGTTGGCTCAACAAGACGACAAAGGTAAAGAACATCTTATTTATTACATTAGTCAAACATTGATTGATTATGGGAAATGATACAAAAAAATAGAAAAATAATGTTTGACTCTTGTATTCACTACTAGTAAGTTGCGACATTACTTATTGAATGCCAAAATACAAGTAATGATAAAGTTCAATCCTCTAAAACACTTGTTCACTAAAAAGGATCTATTTGGATGTTTAGCTAAGTGGGTAATGTTGTTGACTAATTTTGACCTTAAATTTGTTTCATAAAAATAAATTAAGGGTCAAGCCTTGACTGACCAGTTGGCTGATGTTCCTTCCCCTTTAGCATTACCTAGTGTGAATGTTCTTCCTATACCTACTCAAACATGAACAAACAAGTGATCATTATTCAAGAAACAAGAATGAAGCATTCCCTATGAAATTCATCTAAGCAATAGAACATGAAAACAAAGTAAAATATCTAATAAGATACTAATGATATACTATTCTAAATGCTCAAACTAGCATCCCATAGGGGAATTAGTGCTCCTTTGGTGTGGAAAGAAGCCCTTTCCTAAAACCTTGATAAGCTTGATGATGGATTTGTGATCAACAAGTATAAAATTGGCTATAATCTTGATAAGATGGATGGAAAAGATGAAATGCTATGAACTCAAATGCCTATAGTGATTATGCTCTTAGTTTATGGATTCATATTGTGACAATGATTCCTCTATTTATAGAAGCTAAGGATGGAAGAGTGAATGATTTTGATGAATGTGGGATTAAAGAATAGACCAATAGCATAATGCCACTTGTCAACATGATAATGAATCTTGGGGGAGATGTGCTCACACATGTGTGAGCACATTTTGGGAGGTGTGATGTGTAAAAGGAATAAATGTCAAGGTGTCTTGTGTAAGAGAATGTGTAAGATTCCATTTAAAGCCAAGGTGGCTTGTGCAAGAGGAGGTGTAAGAGCTATTTAAAGCCAAGGTGGCTTGTGTAAGAGCTCTTAAATGCCAAGGTGGATTGTGTAAGAGCTCTTAAATGCCAAGGTGGCTCAAGAAAGAGGACAAAAGTCCTTTAGGAGGGAAAAGTCAAATGGGTGGAATATTCTAGGAATATGACCTTTAGAAAGAAACTAAGGTAATCAGTAAATCAAATAAATTAATTTACATGTGCAATTTGAGTAAGGCTGACTTACCTTAGGGTGGAGTCAAAAGCTAGAGGAGTGGTGATTATTGTTAGGAGTTAATAAATTTAGGATTAATTAATTTAGATGAGATTAGTTTATTTGTGACATTTAATTTAAAATGTTTGGGTTTATTTAAATCAAATGAGAGGATATTAGAACTTTGGGATTTTGATTAAATAAAATTAATCTATTTAATTAAAAGAAGAAAATTAGAATTTAATTAAATAAAATTGATTTATTTATTTAAAAGAAAAAAATTAGGACTTAATAAAATAAAATTGATTTATTTAATTAAAATAAGAACATTATGACTTAATTAAATAACATTGATTTATTTAATTAAAAGAAGAACATTAGGATGTGATGGAATAATATGACAAAGATCATTATCAAATTTAAGGAAAATTAATTAAATAAAGATTATTCAATTAATTGGTTAGTGTGGAAATGATCAAGGAAGAATCGGTATTAATAAATCAGGATCAAGTGCATGATATCAATCGGGATATTTTGAGTGTCTACACCTGGTAACAATTCTTTCCCCAATGACAATGTGTTAACAATCGAAGAGGACATATGGGAATTGTATTTTGATAGATCTAAGGTCGAAAAAATCCAAATGGGGTCAGATCATTTTATGAATTTTAACATTGTGCGCTTCATAGGCATAGGAGGTGATCCAGCTTGTGTTTTCATATGAGCACCGTCCCTTAGTTCTAAGTGAACTAAGCACTTTGTCTATGATTCAAGAAGAGAATTTGGGGGTGATTGGTCTTTGGTACATAGCCTATGTGCCCATTGTCTGGACCCACCTTGAAATGATGACTACGTTATGTGAGAGATGGCACAATAAGACCTCATCTTTTTACCATCTGACTAGCGAGGTGATTGTGACCCTAGAGGATTTCTGGCGGATCCTACAGTTACCAATACATGGCACCCGCATCTTTATGATATAGATTTCGATGCTAATGCATGCAGTGATGTTATGGGGTTTGAGGACCTTTTACTAACTGAGAGTCATATTGATTTAGAGTTCTACAAGGGTCAGGATCCACTTTTCAGGTTGACCAATGCTGCCATTGTATCTGAATTAGTGGCTCCAAATCGATGAGGTAGATTTTTCAATACGAGATGGGGTTTGGCTTGGGAGAGCATGCTGAGGCAAAGGACTTTGTTTTCCTAGGAGCTAGTGATGCTCAAATAATTATACCATGATCTACATCATTTTGCATACTACGATGGTCGCGTGCTTAGCACTGGGGTGACACTTTTACACATTTTGGCCTAGGAGCATATTGTCGTGCTCTGAGCGATAGTCACCTTGGTGGATACAAAGCCTAATGATCTTGTGGTATGGAGATATGGGGGGAGGATCACCCTGTGACATATGGTATAGCTACTAGCACCACATCATCGACGATCTTATAGTTTTTATCTAGAAGACATGGCTATAGATACCTACTCGGTATGATGATGTACAATAGTTGGTTTATGCTCGTCAGACCTGATTGATGTAGGGGGGAGAGCATACCATCATAGAGTGGTATCTTATAGATAGGGTGTCTCATCACTTCAGAGAGGTTTAGGATAGGCCAACCGATGAATAAACTACTATTTTTGCTAGATCAACTCGGGAGACTACATGGGGCCAGATGATCCTAGTGTCTAATGGAGTGGGTTCTTTCAGATAGTTGGTTGTTAGGCCATGGACCTATGGTTAAGGACTCAAAGATCCAGGGGTCACACAATCTTATGCAGAGTGGTTTAGACCTCCACTATGACTGAAAGATCCAACAACAACACTTCCATAGGTAGGACCTAGGGGGAGGAATGCTCAGAGAGCATAGGTAGGAGCAAGGGGATAGGATATAAGAGAACCTCCTAGAGATGGGAAACCATATCAGCAAGAGGATTAGCCACCACACCAACCACATCATGCATAATAACCCCATCATTCATAGGATCCAAAAATTCAACAACTACATGCACAGGTGTAGGGCCTACAAGCACAGGTACAAGTAGTGATAGGTGAGTGTGATCAGGCCCACCAGTAGGCTCAAGCCATCATACTAGATAGAGATCAGGTCAAACAATAGGTTCAAGCCCTCACCATTAAGAGATATCATGAGAGGCAATAGACATAGGCCTTAGAGCTATAATTAGATTAGGAGGTTGGTCGTAGGTAGTAGTTGGAGAGCATGGCCACTACATCTCATGGGAGGATAGTATCAGTTTAGATGTATTGTGAGGTAGTGAGGGAGGCAGAGTACTACAAGTTCCACTATAGTTAGGTACTATGCATGGCTCTGAGCCAACCAGACTATTCCCAAAAAATAAGGGCTCATTGGAGAGATGATCAGCTTGAGAGATAGACAAGCAAGGGGAGCAGCCATCAGGGCTAGTAGTTTTCTTTTTGATATACACTCATAGGATTAGTTTTTGATAGCCCTATGAGCTTTTGTATCATGATTGATGTACATACACTTGAGTCTGATTTTGTATCATGACAATAATCATTTTTTGATATATATATGATATAGGTTCGATTGATTTATGATGTGATGTGTTCACTTTATTTATGCTTTATGTATGGATGCATTTGGTGTTTATGCAATGTGATGGATTATTATGACATGCAAACGATCATAGATGTAAATTTTTATTGATGTATTTATTTTTTGTATATTTTCTATGCACTTTTATGATGATGCATGCAATATTGATCTATGGATGCAAATGATTTCTAAGATATGTAGAATAAAAAATTTCTATTATGTCCTAAATGATAATGCAAAATGGATGATGTGGAATGTCATGATTTATGAGATGCATGTGATATTATGATATGCATAATGTAAATGCAAAGTTTTTTGTATCTTTTTCAATATTTCTTATGATGATGTGTGAATATATAGATGTGAATGCTTCTCAGAATAACAAATCTATATTATTCTTCATACCTTAAATGATGATGTAAATGTAATGATGTGATATGAAATGATTATGCTATGTAATGATTTAAAATACTCATAATAACAAATCTCTATTATTCTTCGTATCTTAAGTCTAATGATGTGATATGAAATGACTATGATATGCAATGATTTAAGATACTCAGAATAAAAAATCTCTATTATTCTTCGTAACTTAAATGATAATCTAAAATGTAATGATGTGATATGCAATGACTATGATATGCAATGATTTGAGATATGATATGCAACGATTTAAGATACTCAGAATAAAAAATCTCTATTATTCTTAGTAACTTAAATGATAATGTAAAATTTAATGATGTGATATGCAATGAATATGATATGTAATGATTTAAGATATGATATGCAACGATTTAAGATACTTAGAATAACAGATCTCTATTATTCTTCGTAACTTAAATGATAATGTAAAATGTAATGATGTGATATGAAATGACTATGAAAATGGGTGCTTTATGCTTTGAATATGAGATATATGTGTGCCAATGATCTGTGGATGTTGTTAGAGTAAAGGTCTTAACTTAATTATGTTGATTAAGTTACCTTTATTCCCTTCTTAAGATTTCACGTGAGTTTGCATAATGTGACATTTAATAATTATATTAATTATTAAATCTTTTCTTATTAGGGCTTCTATTAGGGTTTTATTAGGGTTTGCATGATCTCCTTTTTATAAGGATTGATCGCATTGTATTTCATATCAATTCATTCTCTCATTCTCTCTGATATATACATTTTTAGTTTTCAGAGAACCCTTGCTTGTTTGTCTCCATCTCTTCTTTTGTGACAGGTTATTTGCATGCAGGTGATCTTCGGGGTTTGTGGTGTTGTATTTTCTCAACTCCTACACGGTATAAGAGCTCCACACTTGCTGCTTCCTGTTCTTGTTTTGAAGATTTTTGGAGCTTCAAGGGTTTGGGGCTTGTTTTCTTGATCTAGGGCATACCTGCAATTTTGAAGCATTTTCAGCTCAAACAGACATCGTCATTGCGTCCGCAGCAGTCCAAAACCCCTAAATCAACCGTTCATTCATCCATTTTGGACAAAGTCGAAATTTGAAGCAAAGTTTTTTTGCAATACAGTTGTATGACCGTCCACTTGCCTGGTAAATTTTATTTTTCGAAAAAAAAAATTCCGCCTGTTTTTTCAAAAAATTTCATCAAATTTCTTTTATTGCAAAAAAATATTTGTAAATGTTTTCTTTGTTTTGATTTTTTTATTCAAAAAAAATATCAGAAAAAAAAATGAAAATTCAAAAGCCTTTTAAAGGCATGCTCGGGCCTTGCATCGGGCTTCCCTATGCAGGCCTCCGTAGGGAGCCCATGCCTGCATAAGGGCTGCGGTGGGTGTGGGGGTGGGCCCACGTGCCTCCCCCACCACATTTTTTTTAAATTTCAAAAATTTGTAATAATTTTTTTTATTTGTTTTTTATTATTTAAAAAAACTTTTTTTTTTCAAAATAAGTCCAATCGCACTTTTACGGTGACAGCCATTTGGCCATCAAATTTAACCTATTCTTTTTGCTGCGACGGCCGTTTGACCGTCAAATTTAACCCAACACTAGTTTTTTTCCTCTTTGGAGCTGATTTATTCCGGAGGCCGTAACTTGGGCATACAATATCATTTTTTGGCAAACAAGATATCGTCGGAAAGCTGGTTTTCTCATCTTTCCAGTGGTGTGGGTCTCATCAAAAAAAATTTCCGTTGGTGTATTCTATAGCCAGTTGAAGACAAAGGGGCTATTTTTAGTCTCAAGCTCATAACTTTTGATCAGTTTCTCCGTTTTTCACAATCTCAGCGGCGTTGGAACCATATTTCAGAGCTCTTCAATTTCATTCATGCCATTTTTCTAGATTTCACTCTAGGTATATTTTATTCAGTTATTTTTGTTTTCACACTTTGGTGGATTACCTGGACATATTTGCTCTTGGAAACATTTTGTTTGCATGGGATGCTTGATTTTTGGCTGTTCTTCATGTATTTCGAACATTTTTTCCTTTGAGGACATTTTGAGCATCATTTGTAAGCTATCTTTTATGTAAATGCACTGTGATAAAGTCCCACACTATTGTACATGCATCTTTTGGGGACTTTGCACATAAGGTTGTGCCATATTTTGTACTCGCACTGATATTATAAAGTGCCATGAGGGGTTGTGTATTTTCTCTTTATTTTGCCATCACATCTTTGTCCGATGAGTATCCCTCCATGATGACATTGAATCCATACCATGGGGGGTTGTGTAGTTTGCCTTTGTTTGCCATCACACTTTTGTCTGGTGAGTGTCCCTCCACAACGACCATAGATCCATATGATTCCAGCTTCATGCATGTGTGCTTTGTTTTGCACAGCACTTTTTCAGTTGCAGGTGCTATCTTGTGCACTTTCAGATGTTTCTTCTCCTTCATGCACTATAGGGTGTTTCACACCATTTCAGTGGATCTGTCAGGCTCTCCCAGTTTAGCATTATGGGGGGGTTATTATATTGTTCATGCTAATTCTTCCTTGGTTTCACCTTGGAAGGAATCTTACATTTTCAGTTGATCAGTGTTTCAAACTATTGGTTCTTCGTTCCAGGTGTTTGCCTTTGTTTTCCATCTGATTCGAGTAGTTTTGTATGGGCACTTATGCACATTGTTGTCTTCTTGTTCTTGATCATCCTATCTTCAGCGAAGGTTCTTCAACACCATAGCAGTCATCTTTTGATAGTTGTTTACAACTTCTTCTACTTCAGTGATGTTCTTTTTCTTGGCCTTCTGCATCTCTTTTTGGAGTAGAGCTTTTTCCCATGAGGTTTTCTCTATTTCTCCTCTTTACAGAGATTTGGTTGTATTTGGGTACCTGATCTGGCCTAGTTTTTGGGACCCATGTTGCCTTCTTGCATTGTAGTTACCTTTTCTTTCTTGCATTTGTTTGTAGCTGCATTGTTGCTCATCTTAAGGGGGGGTGTTAAAGTAAAGGTCTTAACTTAATTATGTTGATTAAGTTACCTTTATTCCCTTCTTAAGATTTCACGTTAGTTTGCATAATGTGACATTTAATAATTATATTAATTATTAAATGTTTTCCTATTAGGGTTTTATTAGGGTTTGCATGATCTCCTTTTTATAAAGATTGATCCCATTGTATTTCATATCAATTCATTCTCTCATTCTCTCTGATATATACATTTTCAATTTTTAGAGAACCCTTGCTTGTTTGTCTCCATCTCTTCTTTTGTGATAGGTTATTTGCATGCAGGTGATCTTCGGGGTTTGTGGTGTTGTATTTTTTCAACTCCTACAAATGTAGGATGAATTTTTTTGGGTTAACTATCATGATACTATGTTAGCATAGAGAGAAGAAAGAAGAAATAAGATGGTGAAAGGAGGATCCAACAAGTCTATGATTTTCTGAGAATTTGTTAGAGATAATGATGAGAGATGATGAAGATTTTCTTATCAGAGATTAGGGACGTAAAGAGCTTACTTTCCTTATGTTTGATAACATGCATAGATACAATGCATCTAGGTATAAAGAATCAGGATGGCATTGTACCTAGTGCAATGGACTTTGACTCGACAATCAGATAGGAGTATTCCTATTCACACTTGACATATGAAAACCTTACTAGGATGTACCTTAGATATTTCAAACATCTCAGAATAAAACATAGAGAGGAAAAACCTAACAATGTAATAGTCAACAAGCTGTCCAAAACACCCTCTATACACACCTAATACAAAAAATATTTGCCAAGGACATTATATTACAAGAATATCCAACAAGCACAACAAAAAAAGGTAAAGATAAATGCCACATTCCTTTCTCTCTAAATCATTTGATTAGAAATCATCGAGAGGTCATTGGAATGAACACAATAATATAAAGAAAAATAAAAGATCATTTAAACAAACAAGCTATTGTTCTTCATACCGCTAGCTAAGTCTAAACTACAGTAATGCCTGATGTTGATGTCCATTGTAGGAAGGATGTTTCCTAGGACATGATGCTATCAGATGATGGCTATTGATACTCAGAGTTGACCAACTTGTTCACCTGCTGCCCTAGACTTAAGATCTTGACACTTGAGTTTTCACTTTTAGCTGGTAAGCTTGTTTTCTATTGTTTTGCCAAAGGATCATGGTGAAAATTGATTTATTATGAGTGGATACTTATTATGGGTGAAATTGAAATGGGACAGATGGATTTTTTTCAAATATTTGGATTTTTCTGATGTTTTGAAATGTTTTGAGGTTGTTTTTGGTATTTTTAAGATGTTTTACAAATGTTTTGATTTTCAATTTTTTTTCAATTTTTTGGGTTTCTCCAAGATTTTGACCAAGAACCTAACCTAAAGAACTATCCTAGGGGTTGTTGTGCAAATTTTTCACACACACCCCACCTTAGGCGGGGACCCCTTTTCTTCACTCCTAACGGGTTGTTTTGTTCTCGTCTCACTTTGTGCACCCCTATTTTCAAATCCCAAGTTGGTCATGGACCTTAAAAAAATCAATTTTTCATTGGCCAGGTTCACTAGCCTCAAATTTCACTAAGAAATTTGCTTTCATAACTTGAGCCTGGTGGGTTTCCCTTGGATTATCACCCCAATGTCCGACGAGCCTAGCAGACCCATAATTGTGGGTCTCCCAATGTTGTTTGTTGTTGCACCCCACCATTTTCCTACAACCATCCCTCAATGTCCACTTGCATTATGGACCTCACATCTTCCTCCATCGCTACATTCATTGGGTTTTGTGGGCCCACATATGTGGGTCGCCCATGTAGATTTTCATTCTTGTTTTTCTGCTAGGAAGTGGTCAATCTTTGACTTCCACCCATAATGTGGGCTCCGCGGTTGCTCCTTCTGTCCCCATCATCATTTTTTTTCCAAGCCCAACTAATTTTAAGATCAACTGGGTTCTAACAACGTCTTGTTGGGCGGAACCCACATACACCATTTCCTTGTAACGAAAAACCTAAGTCCATAGGTGGACTTTGAAGTCCGCACTCACTAGCGTGTATGATTTCATGGGTCATTATTTGCACGAGGTCATCACCATGATTTTTTTTCATAATGGTGAGGCTTCACTACCTCCCTATTCTACAGGTCTACAACCCACTGGGACCGTCATCCTCTTGTAGGCTTCCCCATGATGACTATTGTTCATCATCTCACTAGTCTCATTGTGAATTTCCCTGAGCACCCACACACACATTCTCATTTTCATCTAACTACCCACATCCCCAAGGAAACATTCTTCTACAAAAAACTCACATTGCTCGATTGTGGACAATGATTGTTGTCATGAGCTAGCATGATTGACTGGTGTGTTCCCTGATAAACAGAGAAAGAATTTGAAGGGGGCGTATCATCTATCGAGTGATGAGTTAATTCAAGAGCATAATCTCCCTCTTTGTAGCTATTAACGGGGAATTCAAAGGATCACTCTTGCTGAATATATGAGCAAGTTGGTTTTATGACCTTGCATCTTGTAGAGGTCATGGCTCTCATGGCCATTTTAAAATGACAATCTTATGCCATTCGTCTACATCAATAAAGGCCCACCAGAGTCTTCACTAGTGGGGCCCACATTTTTCATGGCCATATTCCATGAAAATGTTCTTCAATGGCAGTCACTTTGTGTCCGCTTGTATGTCAACATCTACATATCCATGGAAAAATCATCATCTACAGGGTCCATGACCTATACCACCGTTCAAATGACATTTCTACCTAACCTCCTCACTTGTTGATGACTCCCTCATATCTGAGACAACTTGGGGATGGGTGTTGTGCATGACATTTTTGGGGCCATGGGGATCATCACATAAGCATCACATAACACAACTTGAGTTATCATCTTGCATGATTTAGAGAGAATGCAAACGATCCACCCAATCGAATGATATGGTAAGACAAGGGGTGCTCCCATTTTCAATGAAATAAATAAGCAACATTGGCGATCCTATGCATTGGTGTAGTGGTCATTATTATGTAAGCACTGTGATGGTATGGGAAATTGATCTTCCATGATGAACCTAAAATACTTCAATTAATGTCACCCACTGCTGGTGACTGGATGGGTGCAACGATGAATGGAAAGTTTGTTTCCAAAAGAGGTGATGTCTCCAATATGCGATCCATCTCACGAATATGCATGAGACATTGGAATCTAAGGGCGTGTGTTTCACCAAGATGGACGTTGCTGCTAAGTGAAATATGGTTTTGCGAGCCTACAGCTCTTCGACGCTGCTTCCTTTAAACATTGCTCTCATTACTTTCTATCGAGCTAACTGGATAACTCCTTCACTAGTTGATAGCCTTAACTTTCCTTTGATTCCACCCATTCCTTTTGGTTATGATCATGTTACTCACCTCCGCAATTATAAAGGCCACTTTAATTTCTTTCAAAAGGGCTTATTTTCATGATTGCACCCTTGGGATGGTAGATCTTAGCCAATGTTTACCCATTTTCCATGAGCAATAGAAAGAGATGACTAATTTGCACCAATTAAATCAATATCATTACCTCAAGATGGCATTATGGATGTGAATCATGCTTGGTCCTTCATAGATTGGGGCATCCCTGCTTGAGCTAAATGAGGGAGATCAGTGCCATCCTCCCATGATGGCGATGATGCTCTGTATTTTTTCATTTCACCCGATAGACTTGGTGCTTATGGATCTTGTGGTGTAGGTGGTTGGCCTCACACCAATGTCTTCTTTATGGCATCCTTGTCACCGCATCCCGTACTCCTCTCCCCAATGAAAATATTCCATGCAGGTCCCAATGACTATAATTTCATTTAAATGGCTCTCTTCCAATCACTAACTCTGCATGTTCTCCTTGCCTTGCTTGACCTCACCCCTTTCCCACATGACATCCAATACTATGGTACTAAGAGCACAATGCTTAGCATAAATAATTAACCAAATGATATATGTAGGAACTTCAAAGCAAACAACATAGTGACTATAGGAAGGTGAAGTGAATTTAAATATTATATTTTAAGAAGGAGATAGTGTGGTGGAAGGAATAGTACGTTGATGGTTTGATTCCACATTTTTGTTAAATTCCTTCACCGCGTTCACTACTAGAACAACTTATGTACAAAGTATTTGGAGGCTAATAAAATATCATAGTCCAAGATTTAATTGAAGCTGTATGGAGCACCAAAGTTGAAAGTGTCCCCTTTTTTCATTGTCGTATAAAATGAATTTAATCAGGAACTCACTCTTGCAAGGGGTGGTGATGATGACATTTAGGATTTAGCGTTTGGGTCTTGAATCACTGGATTTCGTTTCTCTAATGGTCTACAAATATCCCTCTTGGTCGGGCCTTGTGCATATGGTTTTTTGTAAGCCATCATTAGAATAAACTAGATCAGGCGAGGCAGGAGGATTCTTTACATTGCATTTTCATGATGCCTTGATTAGGTAGCTTCGAACACTACAAGAAATTTCTTGTGGAATTCCCTATGAAACCCTAACTTGTAACAAATCTGGGCCACACAATGTAAATTAATCCTATCCATTCATTCTACTTTTGGAAAACTATAAATAGGGACTTGGCCCTCATTTGTAAATGGTTCGAGAATTGTTGTAAAGGGAATTTTTCAGCAATAGAGAGAAGCATTATATTGTTTTATGGTCATTTCTTTTGAGTTTGTTGATATGCATGCATGGTTCAACTTCCAAGTTAGTTTTAGTTTGTAGTTTCTTGAAAAAATTTAATGGTGTTGGCTGTTATAGTATTGGATGCACTTTCTTCTCATGCTTGTTGTGATTTATTGATGATGAGTCACTTTGAAAAGATAGTCTTAGCTAACTTATTTTCTACAACTTCATTCAATTGTGTGTTCATGAGGTGAATGCACAATCTGAAAATTAGCAAACCTTAGAAGATTGCATTAATTTTGTGTAGTTGTAGGTTTCTCTTGGTCAATAAAAATCTAGCTTATGGGAGTTTGTCTACGTACCCTCCATTATTACTATTAATTCATAACTTAGATTTAGAAAAACTCTTTTAACCCCTTCTTTTTGTATTTCTTTTAGTTCTTGGTTAGTGTAGGATTCCAAGCATCACATCAAATATAAATTTGATGACCATGTTGAGCTTCAAATTATTGTTCTAAATGGCAGCCACTGTTGATTCACTTCCAACACTTTGAAACTCCATTTGCATAACTAACTTCCCATGCTTTGTAAACCATAAAGCCCACCATGTGATTACTAGAAAATCACATCAACCAACTGAACTATTCCAAGAATTGTCATGACTTGACACTTGAGAGACCTTAGGGTGATTTTCTGCAGCTTGCTTATAGGAAATTATCTTTTAAG
Organism: Sequoiadendron giganteum; assembly: GCA_007115665.2. NCBI lineage: Eukaryota > Viridiplantae > Streptophyta > Pinopsida > Cupressales > Cupressaceae > Sequoiadendron > Sequoiadendron giganteum. Next base: position 63,367,961 of record VCHN02000014.1, on the reverse strand, counting down.
AGAGGTAGTGCACTTGTGTGTTGCCTATGTTCAGAAGGTGCAAAAAAACCCATCAATAGAACTGGTGCTAGAAGGAGGGTATGAGTAAACTTGAGGCTACAAGGCAGAAAGTTGGAAGTTAAAAGAACCTTCAAGTAAAATCTAAGATAGAGAAGATCTCATCATATGCTAGAAATTGAAAACCAGAAATTGGAAGGCAAAGAAATGGCTAAGCTGAGATGGAACAACATTTCCAAATCAACACTACTCAGCTACATGTAAATTTAAATAAGAGATTGAGGAGACCATTACAACAATTTGCATTGGCAGAAAAGTGCAGGATATATGGCACTTGTAGATACAATGAAATGGAATGTCTAACATTCTTGGATAGAATTGAAAGAGTCTTGCAAAGGGAAATTCCATTTTGGGAAATATACCAACCCTTGGCTCTTGTAGACCTAAAGGAGGAATTTTCTAACATAGTATCCAAGGAATTCAAGGAGTTGATTCAAGAGAACTTGAGCACCAAAGATGGATGAAGACAAGAAGAAGTCTTGATGTCTAGTTGGTGCAGATTCCATAATGCACCTCACTCAGAATTTAATTGTTCATCATGTCCAAAAAATATCACTCAAGTCAAGGGTAGTTTGATTAAGTTGGATCAGCCGACTCTCAATGGAGAGGAGTCATTCCATGAGGTAGGAGAGTTGTCAACATTTGGAGGATAGAACCTTCAAGTTGAACCAGGAAATTTGACACAAGTCAATTCTAGGACAACAAACACTGAGGTTGGAAGTCAAGAGGAAGGAGCTAACTTCTTGGGGACAACAATGATCTTTTATGAAAGCTTGGTTAGAAGGGAATCAAGGAGACTTTTATCCATCAATAAAGGGCAGACCTCCACTCTAGAAAAAGAGTTGTTGGAAATTGAGAATGAACTAACAAATTTTGTTGTAGTATGTATTGGGACAACCAATGAAGATGTTGAAAAATAGAAGGAAGAAGAGGTTGAATGCCTTGGGGCAGCAAAAAATGAGGATGTAAACATAAGTGAAATAAGATTAGAGGACCTTTCCTTCATGAATGAAAGTGATCAAGCATCTGAAAACAAATATTTAGAGGAGTGGGAACAACTGTAGGTCACAAATATTTACCATCAAACTTCTTTCCCAATAGACGATGAAGAACCGGTAGTGGAGAGATATAATGAGCTTGTGTCAAGACTCACAAGGGATTGGTTAAATTTAAGACACCAAGTGGAACTTAAAGTATTAATACTACCCGAATGGTGTAGACTCTATGATTGAGCACATTCTGAGTTCATGTGTGAACTATGCCAAGAGGCCATCGAGCATGTTAAAGAACAAGTGGGGCAACCAAGTGCACCACCTCCACAGTTGTTTCAAGGTTTGAGCTAGAAGTCCAAGAACTAGATCTAAGTGACAACTTAGCAGAGGGTAGCTCCTAAGAAGATGTTGGAATAGCAAGGGTAGAAGAAAAAAACCATCCAGAACCTCCAAATGATGAAGTGGGTCAAATGGGGAGGTTTTCCGTAGGACACCAAGATCCTTTCCCTCTTGAAGAAAATTTATACACCATGGATGATAGGCTTTATCCTGAATCATTGGAAGGAGATCACATAGTAAATCTTACCCCCCTTGATGAGGTGCCCTCCATTGATGATTTATTTAGATTGGGATCTATACTCCAGAGGTATGCCAATACTGAAGAAGAGTACATTTTAGAAGATGGTGGTGACAAAGATATGCTACTTGAACCTCCAAATAATGAAGCACTAGATTTTTTAGAATGGGAAAGTGGTGTAGAGCACCCTATCATTTTTAGACATAGGATTACATTTTAGGTGTTAGTGTTAGTTGTGTAGGTCATGATCATTTCATGGGTGGAATAAGGTCGAATGAGACCTATGTGGAAAGTTAGTTCATTTTGTAATCAATTTTAGGCATTTTATGCATGGTTTTGGTGAATGTTTGCTTTTTGTCACTTGTCCAAATTGCATGTTTTATTGGTGGCTGGTCCTTTCTTGGATCAGAGTTTTTTAACTGTTATTCAGTGTTGCATGTGATTTCTTTATGTCAGATACCTCAAGGGAATGAGGAACGTAATCTTGGAGAAGCAAAAAGTGAACAAGGAAGCCCTATTTTTCTGTTTTTGTGTTAAAATACTTTGTTTCAGCACTTTTGTATCACCCGTACAATACTGTCATGATTTAAGACTCATGTGAAAGCTGGATATTGGTCTTAAATTTCATTTGGATCACTTCTAAGCTCATTTCATTTAGTATAGTGTTATTTTGAATTATTTTCCTTCTTATTGCTTGGAAACCCTACCTTTCAAGAGTTTTTGGTGAAAATGTGAATGTTAGAGCCATTCCACCGATGTATCATAGTTAGGAATGGTGGAATGTATTTTTTAGGATTTTTTAACTTTTTTTATAGGTCTATGGAGTAGGGGATTGAGGTTCATGGATTTTGGGCAAGATACTAGCCTAACATCTTCATGCGTTAGGCTAGATTGCATAGCTAAAAGTTAGGACAGCAAGTTAAGGGGTTGTATGGTCAAAGGAGCCTAGTAAAATTTTCTATTTGTGACTGGTTTAAGGTTTGGGTGAAGTTCTTAGAGTTTGGGAAGAAGTATTTAGTATACTTCCTTTATAAAAGTGGCTTATTAGGCCTATTCCTAAGTGGAGCAACAGTGTTTTGAAGCCTTCACTCGAAAACAACCTAGGTCAAGATCAAGATATGTCAAGGTATGCCTAAATGGGTATCTAAAAAGGTTAGTATCTCTATGAGAGAAGGTTTCTTCTGAAATTTATGTCAAATTTTATCTGTAGGGAGACCTAGAAGGATTGCAAGGGTAGGTATTGAAAATCTCATGTGTGAGGGCTTGGAAAGAAAACCAATGGTGGAATCATGGTTGTCTAGGTCCCGTTAAGCTTAATCCACCCTTGTTCTACATCAACAAGGAACTCTTTCTCCATCTACAACGATAGTGAACAAGAGGAAACAAGTGAATGTCATGATGAGATACATGAACTACAAAGAGAATAAGACAAAGGTGAGGGTGTTTTGATGGTTTTTAACAAGTATGACATATCTAGCCAACTACAAGATGCAACTAGGAGTCTTGTCACCTTGAATGTTGTTGATCGTCCCGCACATTCTAAAAGCTACAATGGGATAGATTCTTCCATGTCATGTTCCCATAACATTTAACATATAAAATTAAGATCAACACCTAAGGAAGGAAATGGGACAACACATATCCTTTCGAGGAAAAAAATTAAGAAAATTCTTGGACTATGGAAGATCAACTAGATGAAGTGTTTCTCCTCAATGAATTGCTGATAGAGGTTATGGGTCACATTGGTAGCTCGAAAGAGGTGTTTTTTGCTTCATTCTCCTGACCTTATATTTGTAATGCAAGAGGGATGTCACACCATCCTTTGTGTCCACCTGAGACTACCAAAGCAATGATCAACAATGCAATTCTCACTCTTAACTTTCAAACACTGCCTCCTCTGTATGGCGACGTCTAGGTTCTATCCTTCCTTGATCCTATTAATACTCGTAGCTATGCTTATCATTTTGATTATGGGAATGAGGGGAGATACACTTGTCTATGGATTAATCATGGGTATAATGAACCACCTAAACTTTTAATCTTTCTTGATGATGTTATCAAATTTGAATTATGCTATGTTGAGCTTCATTTTTTTGAACATAAAGATGAGTTTGCATGGCTTAGAACTATACAAATTTCCCTTCTACTTGTGCATGCATTACAAAATCCAATGGGTGTGAGTGTCGGTTTTCCTTGGATGAAGGTGGCCCTTTGTAAATATCTTTGTACATAGTTGTTTTCAGTAGTGTAGATTTGTAAAGTTGTTTTGGGTAGTGTAGATTTGTATACATAGTCTCACTTTATTTCTTTCCTTAGGTCAGCTGGTTTGTTGTAGGTTAGGTTTACTTTAGAGTAGTTTCCTTGCTATTTTCTTTCACTTTCTCACTTTCTCACTTTGGTTAGTTTATTTGTTTACTTTCCACTTGATTTCTATTTATTTTTTCTTTGATTCTTCTTTGCTCGGGGTCCCCTTGTCCTCTTTTGGGCATGTTTGTGAACATAAACAAACATTTTTATTGCCTAGGGTTGTTCTATGTGTTTCTTCGATAAAATTTAATGAAGTTTTCAGAGTGGATGGTAAGGGTATTTTGTTAGTGTCAAGTGACTCGGATTTTTGGTTCAAAGGGGATTAGCCATTAGTTTAATCTGATTCTAATGTATTATGAAATCCTACACCATTTACATCTTAAGAATTAGGAGTTCATTGTAGGTCCTTTTGTGAAGTCTAGTTAAGTGAAAAATCTAAAATTATGCTTTAGCACCATTGTGATTCTTAACCCTAAGTGCGAGCTTCACTGCCTGTGGGTTGAAACGAAAAGAATTGGAAATAAAAAATAAAAAGAAATGAAGGAAAGGGAAAATATTAAAAAATCTAAAGAAATAAATTCAACTTTTATGAGGATATGAACAATTCTACCAGGGCTATGGATGTTTGGTTGGTAGTAGAGAAATGTTCGGGAGAATCATGGTGACAACCTCGTCAGCACTATGGATACTTGACTAGAAGTGAGGCAATGTCTTAGATGATTTTAGAGTTAGAATAAGCTATGTAGCTTTACTTGACGAAGCTTAGGTACTTGCAACAACTTAAGGATGGAAATTAATACAATTGCACACACTTGAATTTTCAGCATATTGAAGGTTGGGTTGACTAGTGGTTTTGATCCTTTGGTTTAGCATCTAGTTTGTTTGCCCTAACATGAGGATCAAAAATAGAGATTTTGGGTTCGTGATTCCAATTTTTTACCAAAATGCTTTGGAGCATTTCCCCAACAAGTTGTCATTTGTTGTGCATATTTTGTACACATGCCCTACCTTAAGCGAGGACCCCATTTTTTTTCTCCTAACAGGCTATGTTGTTCTTGTCTTGCTTTGTGCGCCCACTTTTTCAAAGCCCAAGTTGGTCATGGACCTTAAAACAATCAATTTACCATTGGCCAGGTTCACCAACCTCAAATTTCACTAAGTCAGTTACTTTCACGACCTAAGCCTAGTGGGTTTCCCTTGGCTTATCACCCCATCATCCAACGAGCCTTGGACCCGCAATCATAGGTCTCCTAGTGTTGTTTTCCATTGTGCCCCATCGTTTTCCTGTAGTTGTGCCTCAACGTCTTCCCATGTCATGGAACCTGCATCTTCCTTCACTGCTACGTTCATCGGGTTTCGCTGGCTCGTGTATGCGGGCCGCCTGTACAAAATTTTTGTTCTCATTTTTCCACTATGTGGTAGTTGATCTTTGAGTTCGTTCCGTAGTACGGGCTCCATGATTGCTCCTTCCATCCCCGTCATCTTTTTTTTTGTGGGCCCGACACATTTTAAGATCGCCTAGATCCAAAACATTTGCAGGTCTCTATGCATGATTTTCCTTCACCTGACCATCATTCCATAATGGTTGGGCTCTCACAACATCCCACTGGGCGGGACGCACATACACCATTTCCTCATAATGAAAATCTAAGTCCATGAGTGGAATCTGAAGTCCGTGCTCACAGGAGGGTATGCTTTCATGGGCTGCCATTCACGAGAGGTCATCACCATGATGTCATTTCCTAATGGCAAGGCTTCACTTCCTCCCCGTCCTACGGGCCCGCAACCCATTGGCATCATCATCCTCTTGTGGACTTCACCAAAATGACTACCATTCATCATCTTGCCAGCCTCATTGTGAATTTCCCTGAGCTCTCACACACACACGCTCATCTGCATCTGACTACCTGCATCCCTAAGGAAAAATTCTTCCGTAACAAACTCGCATTTCTCCCCTATGGCCAAGGATTATTCTCACAAGTTGGCATGATTGACTAATATGCTCCTTGATAAATACAGAAAGAATTCAAAGGGGGAAGAACTATCATCTATCGAATGATGAGGTAATTTAGGGGGATGATCTCCCTCTTTGTATCTTTTGTTGGGGCATTCAAAGGATCACTCTTGTTGAATATATGAGAAAGTTGGTTTTGCGGCCTTGCCTCTTATGGAGGTTGTGGCTCTCATGGCCATTTTAAAATGAGAATCTTATGCCAGTTGTCCACATCGAGAAAGGACCATCAGAGTCTTCACTGCTATGGCCCATGTTTTTCATGGTCATTTCCTATGACGATGTTCTTCAACGGTGGATACTTTGTGTTCGCCTACATGTCCACCTCCGCATATCCATGGCACAATCATCATCTTTGGGGTCTGTGGCCCATCCCACTGTTCAAACAACATTTCTACCCGACTTCCCTGCTTGTTGATGACTCCCACATATCTAAGACTGCTTGGGGATGGGTGTTGTGCATGGCATCCTTGGGGCCATGGGGATGGTCACATAAGCACCATAAAAAAAAACCTGAGTTATCATCATGCCCAATTTAGAGAGAATGTAGACATTCCACGAAATCAAATGATACAACCAAACAAGGGGTTCCGCCATTTTTAGTGAAATAAACAAGCAACATTGGCAATCCTATGCATCAGTGCAATGGTAATTATTATGCAAGGACCATGTTAGTATGGGAAAATGGTCTTTCATGATGAACATAAAATACTTTGATTAACATCACCCACTACTGGCAGCTGGATGGGTGCAACAATGAATGGAAACTTTGTTCCCAAAAGAGATGATGTCTCTAATATGCGAGTCATCTCACGAATATGCATGGGACATTGGAACCTAAGGGTGTGTGCTTCACCAAGATGGAAATGACTGCTAAGTGATATTTGATTTTACGGGCCCAGAGCTCCTTGACGTCATTGCCTTTAAACACCGTGCTCATTACAGTCAATTGAGTCAACTAGATAACTCCTTCACTGGTTAATAAGCATAACTTGCCTTTGATTCCACCCATGCCTTTTGGTTACAATCATGTTACTCACCTCGTCATAAATAAAGGCCACTTGAATTGATTTCAAAAGGGATTATTTTTACAGCTTCACCTTTGGGATGGTGGATCTTGTCCAATTTTCATCCATTTTCCATGAGCGACAGAAAGAGATGACTAGTGCACACCGATTAAATGAATATCATTGCCTCGGGATGACATTATGGATGTGAATTATGCTTGGTCCTTTGTAGATTCGGGTGTCACTACCTGAGGTAAATGAGGGAGATGAGTGTCATCTTCCCATGATGGTGATGATGCTCTGTATTCTTTCATTTTTCCCAACAGACTTGGTGCTTGCAGATCCCACGGTGTGAGTGGTTGGCCTAACACCGACATCTTCTTTATGACATCCTCATCGTCGTGCCTCGCACTCCTCTCCGCAACTAAAATATTCCATGTGGGTCCCAATGACTATAATGTTTAAATGGCTCTCTTCCAACCGTCGACTCCACATGTCCTCCTTGCCTTGCTTGACCTCATCTCATTCCCACACGACATCCAATACTATGGTACTAAGAGCACGATGCTTAGTATAAATAATTAACAAAATGATATCTATAGGCAGCCTCAAATAAAACAACATGGTGACTATAGGGAGGTGAAGTGCATTTAAAGCTCAGATTTTAAGAAGGGGATGGTGTAGTGGAAGGAATGGTACGTCAGTGGTTTGATTCCTCATTTCTATTAAATTTCTTCACCACGCACACTACTAGAACAACTTATGCACAAATTATTTGGTGGTTGATAAAATATCATAGTCGAAGATTCGATTGAAGTTGTATGGAGCACCAAAGTTGAAAGTGTCTCCTCCATTCATTGTCATATAAAATGAATTTAATCAGGAACTCACTCTTGCAAGAGGTGGCGATGAAGGAATTAAGGATTTAGCACGTGGGTCTTGAATCACTGGATTTCATTTCTCCAATGGTCTAAAAATATCCCTCTTGGTCAGGCCTTGTGCATGTGGTTTTTTAAAGCCATCATCAGAATAAAACAAGATTAGGCTGAGGTAGGAGGATTCTTTACGTCACATTTTCATGATGCCTTGATTAGGTAGCTTCAATATCTATGGAAAATTTCTTGTGTACTTCCCAGTGGCTGATGCCATTTCCTATGTTAGTGTCCTTGTCTTGACCATGCCCTGCATGCTTTGGCCCACCCGTCATTGCCACCAATGTTTACATTGTGGGTTCCGCTCATTTGAGTGTCGTGTTTCTCTTGGTCGTGTCCCAATGGTGTATGTCGAGGGAAAACCTACATCATATTCCAACATTGTTCAACATTAGGTGGGAAGTAATTTTATTGGTTATCCCTATCCAAGATTAATTAGCTCATGTTGTCCTTGAAGAGTCTATATGACTTGTGTGGAATTTCCTCAATGAAGTATAAAACGATGAACATCTGGTGAGATTCGCAGTTGTGAATGCCCATTGGATTAAAGATTTTGGGTCCCATGTTGAGTGTTCAATGAAGATCTTGGGATTCTTGGACAAGAAAAATTGTTTTGTGTCTTCTCAAACAATTTCTTGGGAACTTACTTCAATGAACTAATTTGGAAGGGTCACTTCAACTTTCATGACCCCAACTCAGAATTAACAGTGTGATGGGAATTCATACTCGAGCATGCAATTATCTTATAAAATTCATTATTAAGTCCATGACGATGGAAGTGGTGAGAGTTATTTTAATCCATGTATCCACATTGTATTCTCACACTCTACAAATATCTTGCATGAGCAGACTGGTGGCAATGATATTAAACGACGTTGACAATCCCCGAATCAAGATCAACAAGGGCACTAAGAGACCGGGCCATTAAAATAATGGAATGCACTAAATTTCCTTTTATGCCAGATAGTTTTCCACGTAATATGAACTTAAAATGAGTATATTTTCAAATAAAGGAATTTGGTTTGACTGCTTCATAGGTGATTCGTAAAATGTGGTAAATTTCCTTTTTATGATTAAACCCCAAAGATTTGTTTTAATCCTAGTTTCACCCATGTGCAAGCCTGATCATGCAAGGAAGGTGGTACAAGTCAAATCTTATCAAGGTTGCCAACATGTGGAGGTTTTCCATGGGGGACATTCCAAGCAAAATAAATATAGGATGATGTTGTGACATAAGGCTTGCATATGGGGTATACAAGTGGAGATCCGAAGCTACTAAAATGAAGAATCTGCTTATTCATGTATATATGCCAAGGAAGGAATAAATAGTATATGACTGCATGCCAAAGAGAAAGAGATGTTGAGAATGTGGATGGTTGTCAACTAAAGTCAAACAAGGGAAGTTGTTATATCCCTTGCACCTGACAATCATGATTCATCAAGAGTTGTTTCACAAGATCAGGAGCATCATACTCGCTTCTAGTAGATCAAGTCTACAAGAAGGTTCACTTGATTGGATGGAGAAATGTTGTGAACACGTCAACAAGAAGGCAGCCTAGGTAGATTTCAGCCACAACACAGAAAATAACTAGAGGAAAAAATTGCTACAGTGCTAGGCCACAAAAGGAAAAAATAGGGAAAAGGAAAAAAACTATATTTTAAATTGAGAAATATTGGGGGTAGGTGAAACCCTAACTTGTAGCAAATTTGGGTCACACAATGTAAATTAATCTTGCCCATTCATTCTGCTTTTGGAAAACTATAAATGGGCTTGTCTCTCATTTATAAATGGTTGGAGAACTAGTGTAAAGGGAATTTTTTGGCAATAGAGAGAATCATTGCACTATTTTATGGGCGTTTCTTTTGATTTTTTCCATTATGCATGCAAGGTTCAACTTCCACGTTAGTTTTAGTTTGTAATTTCATGAATTTATGTAATGGTGTTGGTTGTTATAGTATTAGATACACTTCTAGCTCATGCTTTTTGTGATTTATTGATGATGAGTCACTTTGCAAAGGTAGTTTGAGCTAACTTATTTGGTGCAACTTAGTTCAATTTTGTGTCCATGAGATGAATGCACAATCTAAAAATTAGAAGACTTTTGAAGATTGCATTGATTTTGTGTAGCTGTATGTTTCTCTTGGTCAAGCAAAATCTTGTTTATGGGAGTCTGCCTACTGTAGCACCCTCCATTGTTATTGTTCATTCAAAGCTTATATTTATAAAAAATCTCTTAACCCCTTCCTTTTTTTCTATTTCTTTTAGTCCTTGGTTAGAGTAGGATTCCAAGCATCACAACAAAGCTAAATTTGATGACCATGTTGAGCTTCAACTTGCTGTTCTGAGTGGGAAGCCACTGTTCATTCACTTCTAGCACTTTGAAACTCCATTTGCAGAACCAACTTCCCATGATTTGTAAACCATAAAGGCTGCCCTGTGATTACCAAAAAATCACATCAACCAACTGAACTATTCCAAGCATTGTCATGACCTGACCCCCAAGAGACCTTGGGATGATTTTCTACAACTTTCTTGTAGGAAGTTACCTTTCAAGAGAGGTAGTTTACTTGTGCAGTTCCTGTGTTGAGAAGGTGCAAAAACACCCATCAATAGGGGTCTTAGGGGCTGATCAAATATTAGCCTTGCCTACATTATACATGCAGAGACCATGTAGGTCGACTAAAACAGACTCGTTTATTAATGAGATATGAACAAATGGATTGCCAGTTTATTGTGAAAGAATCCTAAAGGACTAGCCTAGGGTGTCTCGGGGGCTAATAGAATATTAGCCTTTCCTATATTTAAGCTCAGAGATAACGTAGTTCAACATGATGACTATTTTTTGATTTTTTGATTTTTGACTTGTTTGGATTTTGATATGATTTGGATGTTTTTGGATTTTCTAATTTTATGACTTTTTTGGGGATTTTTTTATATGATTTTATGAATGTTTTGGGATTTCCTAATTTTAGGGAAGATTTGCAAGAATATACATGAATTTGATCTAGTGGTAAAGGATCATGCCCCCAACATAATGCGATAGACTGCCTCAATATAGGAAGGATAAACTGACCTTAGGAATGTGCCAAGTAGTAATAGAGTGGAACATGATATAAGCATAGGATCAAGCTATGATGTGGACATAGATGGGTGATGAAAGAATGAATGGAATGTGATGGATGGATGATGAAAAATGAGGCATAGAGATCATGGTGGATGGAAAATGCTTATTTACACAAGGTGCTTGTTTGCCAAGTTTTCACCAAGGTACTTGCCCAAAGCGCCACTGAAGTGGTTTCCACTAGAGGACGATTTTTATTTTTAATTTTTTTAATCCTTTTTTCGATTTTGATTTTTTTTATATTTTTTATATTTTTTATATTTTTTAGTCTTATACCTTGAAACCTAGGCATAATTTTTTTAAAGACAGAAGTTGTTGATGGGATCCTTCAGAGGCTCTCCCTTGGGTGTTGAAAGCTAATATTCTCCTGATTTATAGCTTGTGGTGATGACAAAGGGTCCCAACCAGTTGGGTTCAAACCTGTACTTTCTATCGGGATTCAACATATTTTTCTAATTTTATTTCATCGCAAGCTCACTGACTTGAAAGGATCGATTCCAGATCTTCTTATTGTAGTTCCTCTTTAGATGGTTCTGGTAGACTTGTAGCTGGTTCACAACATCCACATGCTGCTCATTCGATTGTGACACTCGATATTCATCATTTTTTATGAGGTTTTGTAGTGATATCCTCAAGGATAGGAGCTCGATCTCAATGGGGAGAATGAGGTTGCACCTATTGGTGTGCAGATAACTATGTGGTAGGCCCATAGGGAAAGGTTTAACTACAAGTTCTAGTCATGACCAGCTTCATTAACTTTCTTTTTGAGGATTCTTAGGATGGTATTATTTGTAGCCTTAGCTTGGTCATTACCCTAGGGGTAGTATGGAGTAGAAAAGTGATGTTGGATATTGAATTTATGGAACAAGTCTCAGAAATATTGGTTTTTAAAAGGTGTCCCATTATCTGAGATAATGGCTTGTGGGACACCATAGCGGCATATAAGGTAATTCAGGATGAACTTAGCAATTTTCTTTCCAATGATATAGGTCATAGGAATGGTCTCTACCCACTTTGTGAAGTACCCCGTAGTAGTGATAATGAATTTGTGTCCATTAGATGAGGTGGGGGTGATGTTTCCAATGATATCATGCCCCCACTATGAGAAGGGCCATGGTATTAAAATTGGGTGGAGCTCTTCAGCTGGTGCATGGATAAGGCCCCCATGTTGTTGACATTGCAAGCAATTTTTGATGTATTCATGAGCTTCCTTCTCCATTATCAGCCAATAGTACCATGTTCTCAGCAAATTCTTGGCCAAGGTCATACCACTCGAATGTGAACCACAAATACCATTGTGCACCTCAATTAAAGCAATCGAAGCTCCTGAGTAGCGTTTAGGCATCGTAAAAGGGATCCTTCAATACTCTTATGGTATAGGGTGTTGCCTAAGATAACAAAGTGGGATGACTTCTTAACAAAGGCTCTTTTAAGGTTCAAAGTGATATCAATAGGGAGGACTCCTATTCTCAGGTAGGTGTATATGTCATGATACCATGGGTTATTGGGACCAACAATTTGACACACAAATTTGAACTCTGGTACCTCTAAAGCTGCTATGAGAAGTTTCTCTACTAGGAATTCATGCTTAAGAACATTGCGTGGGATATCCAGCCATGATCCAATCATTTCCATGGCTTCCAGTTCTCTATTATTTTCCCTTGATATTTTCTCAAACGTGATGTTAATGAAGAATTCCTTGAGGTCTTCCACCAGTTTCTTGTATGGAGTTAGTTTGTCATCCTTTTTTTGGTACTCGTTGTTGACTTGGTTGATGATTAGTTGAGAGTCTCCATAAAATTTAAGAGCCATGATCTACCATTGTACTTCTATTATGAGTCCAATCACAAGGGATTCATATTTGGCAATGTTGTTAGTGCAAGGGAAAGATAACTTGTAGGATTTAGGAATACAATCCCCTTGCGCTATGATGAAGAAAACATCTTCCCCTGATCCATGTTGTGTATTTGACCCATCAAAATAAACCTTCCAATGATCTGTGGTGCTAAGGTTGAATACAAATTCATTTGGGAATTCTGATATAAGTGGATTCTCTAAATAGATGGGTGCTTCCACTAATTGATCTTCAATCCTTGTCCCTTGATAATATTTATTTTCACATATTTAATGTCATATTCTGAGAGGATCATGACTCACTTAGGCCATGTCAGTGTTTCCTTGGAAAGTAAATACTTGAGGGGGTCTATTTTGGTGATGAGTTTAATTTGATGGGATTACATGTACTGCCTTAATTTTTGTGGGACAATCACTACTGCTAGGAAAGCCATTTTAATGGATGTATAATTTAACTCATGAACCACCATTGTTTGGTTGATATAGTATATGGATCTCTCCTTCCCCATCTTGTCATGTTGTGCTAATAGAGCTCCAAGTGTTGTTGTTGTTTCCGATATGTACAAGATTAGTGGCTTATTCTAGATCAATGGCATGAGTACCGATGGTTTTAGTAGGTATTATTTGATTTTGGTGAATGCTTGATCACACTTCTTGTCCCATTTTTATGCTAACCCCTTGTGGAGTAGATGAAAATATGGGATAGCCTTGTCTACCAAATGCATGATGAAGCTACTGATGGATTGGAGTCTTCCTTGTAAACCCCTTAACTATTTTAATGTCTTTGGCACATCCATTTCAAGAATTGATTTGACTTTAGCCAGGCCTATCTCAATCCCTCTCATTGACACTATATACCCCAAAAGATTTCCTTATTATACATCGAAGATATTTTCTTGGGTTGAGCCTTACCTTGTATTTCTCCAATCTGTTAAAGATGGATTTTAGTGTCACTTTGACCTAGATAGTATGTCATCCACGTAGTCCTCTATGGACTTGTGAATCATGTCATGAAAAATAAGTGTCATGTCACTTTGATAGGTGGCTCCATTTTTTTTCAACCCAAATGATATCATGTTCCAATAGTATGTACCCCATTGATCAGTAAAGGTTGTATTATGCTAATCATATTTCACTATCATTATCCAATTGTATCCTAAGAACCAGTCCATGAGTGACAAAATTTCATGCCCAATTGTTTGATCTACAATCATGTCAATTTTAGGAATGAGAAAATCATCCTTAGGGCATGCTTTGTTTAGGTCCTTGAAGTCAGTGCAAAATCATATGCCCTCAGGGGGCTGAGTGACTGGTACCAAGTTTGAAACCCATTCAAGATAATTGATGGGTCATATGAAGACAACATCCAAGAGTTTCTGCAACTCAAGTTTGACTAACAGTGTGATCTATGGATGCATCTCCCTTAGTTTTTGCTTCCTTGTCTTAGCCTTTGGATATACTGCAAGATGATGAACCCCAAATTCTAGATCAAGTCTTGGCATGTTAGCGTAGTTCCATGAAAATTTTACCTCTCTTTCTCTCAAAAATGTAGCTAGAAGTTCTTGTTCTCCAGTCAAAAGTGATTCTGCATAGAAGTTTATGTGTGGTGTCTCTTTAGTCCCCAATTTTATGGGATTACACTTCTCTACCAACATTGTTGACTTCTCCTGATGAATAGATCTATGGGGAAGATTGAATGCCTCATCCTTTGGCACCTCAAAGAGGTTTTCACCATTGGATGCATCCTTTGTTTCTACTATTTTCGGGTCAAAAAGTTCCACAACATGGTTTTCACTTAAAGACCTAGAGATTAATCTTAAATTTTCACAATTGCGACTGAGGGGCTCAATCATTTCCCCATAGTATGCATATGTGTCTAACTCAATGTCAAATATTTCTTTGTGATCTCCACATGGTATGTTATCCCAGAGTCCCATGAATTTTGAGAGAGCTTCATCATTTTTGAATGTGTCCAAAACCAGTGGTTCTTGTTGGTCATAATCAATTAGTTGGGGACATACTAGCTTTAATTCATGGATTTTATTGTTTGAATCAAAAGACATAGTGGAAATCGTGAATAGGGAAGAGTCCTTAAATAACATGGGTAGGTCAGTGAGGGAATCCTCATCACTGCATACATCAGTTATGTCAAAGGTATAATTATCTAAGGGTAGACCTGTGGATGCTAGTAATTAAGGAGGATTTTTGACTATTTTAATAGGGGTACTTCTGCCACATATGGTTATCTTCAGAGGGGTACATCCAAGGCCAATATTATTTATGCGCTTCTCAGCAATGATGGGTTCCAATAGAATAGTTTCATTTTTCCCAAGTTTCTTATTCTTGTTGTAGCCCATGCCAAGAATTAACTCTAGCCCTTTTTTATCATCGTCCATTGGAAGAGCTTATACAAATCTTTCATCTTGATACAACAAGCTTGATATGTCCTTTTCATCTACCACTTCTCGGCTTAGGTCCCCCCAACTTTTTAATCTAGGGGGGTCTTCTCTGAATTTTTGAGATGGTTTCTTACTTGGTTGTGGTTGTCCATGGGACCTAGGAGATTGAGGTAATTCTCCTATTACGAAGGTGATTTTCTTCATCTTGTATTATCCATATCCATTATCTTGGATAATGACTTTGATATTAGAAACATTAGGAATGGAGGGTGTCCTTGTCCCAGAAGTGGAGGCTATGGTGGATGGATCTACATATGGAGTCATAGAGCCTTAATAATTCTTGGGAACTTGTGGGATTTTGTAGTAATTGGCTTCTAAGTTCCTACAATAAGGAAAGGGATCTGGGTCACCATGAACTGTGACCTCTTGGTTTTCATAGGGGAATTTAACACATTGGTGAAATTTGGATGCAATGACTTTCATCCCATGAATGCATGGCAACCCCAAAAGAATATTGTAAGGGAGGTCAAGATCAAGGACTTGGCAAGTAGTCTCCATGATGGCTAGTCCTACTTGGATAGGAAGTTGAATGGTGCCTTGATAAACTCTTTCTTGATCATCATAAGCCTAGATTGTGATTCCTTTTCCCTTTTCTATCATATCTTCAGAGAATCCCAAATTCTTTATTAGCTTGAGAGAAAAAATGTTCAAACCCACACCTCCATCCAGCAAGACTCTTTTGACTTTAATTTTATGGATGAAGACTTTGAGATGAAGTGCATGGTTATGAGATGGTTGTTTTGGGAGATCCTATTCAAAAAATGTGAGGATATGTGGGGTGGTGATGTGTCCAACCATAGATTGGAACTATTTTGCATCAAGATCTGTGGGTATGGAAGACGTAGTTCGTGCCTTTTCTATAATTTCCCTATGGGTAGGCGATATTTTCAACAAATCCATGATGAAGATTTGGGCAAGGGTCTTCTTCATCTATTCTAAAACATTGTAACCATTAGTAACTAACTTTGATTTTGCAAGGGGTGCTTTAGCTTGTGTGGATGGTCCAAGGATAGTGATTTCTCCACCTTGTGTGGTGACTCCACACTTGGCTTTAGACCTTGTGATATGGATAAAACCTACCCACTCATCTAAAGATGCAACAACATGGTCATAAACATGGTTGACATTGTCGTAATTTTTTATTTTTCCATTGTTGTTTTCTTTATTGTGATCCGACATCAGATTCGTGTATATCTTGAGATCCTTATTTCTATTTGGTTGCTCAATGGTGATAGTCTTGTCATCAATAAGATCTTGGATCAAGTTCTTGAGCCTCATGCAACCAGCTATCATGTACCCCTTTATCTTATGAATATTGCAAAGGTGCTTCACATTATACCTTGGTGGTTTAACTTGAGGCTCCTCATAATTTTCAATGACTCAGAGCATGATGATTTTGGCTTCAATGAGTTCTTGTGTGATATATTTGATCAATTCCCCAAGTGGTGCATACTTTTGCTTTGATGGATATCTGTTTCTTGTGGATGGTCCACCTTCATCATTGACGTTGTTGACTATTTGTGTGTTGTTTTTTTGTTGAGATGTGTTGGGTCGTGGGGTGTTTTGAGGTTGTTGGTATGTTTTTTGTTGTATATTTTTCCTTGGAACACTAATTACAACCTTGGCACCAACAACACCATCATTGGTAACATTTTTTTTTTCACCCATGTTAGAGGTTTGTCGTTGTAGCTTGTTGATGGATGATTGTCTTAATAAGTGGGTGTCCCTCCTTGTGAAATGAGAGCTCTTTCAATGTTAAGGGATTTGGGGATGAGCTGATCGTAGGTGGTGATGCACTACATTTTAAGATGGAAGGCTAAGATCCTTTCAAGATTTGAAATGATAATTTTGACTTTTTGTTCTTTTGGCATAGCCCACTTGCTCCTATTAGTCTTGGATCACCATCATTGCAAGAAGGATGTGAATGACTCTCCTTTGTTTTGCTTAAGGTTGGACAACTCTTCCAAGCTTGTATCCATACCCATGTTAAATGAATAATTTTGTATAAATGCATCCAAAATTTCTTGGAACTTTTTAATTCCAAGAGGAAGACGTGAGAACCATTCCATGGCTAGGAAAACCAAAATTTTGGGGAACAATCTCATTAGATAAGATTCATCCTAGGAAACTTCCATGCAGTGTATGTGGAATTCTCTGATGCGATCTTCAGAATTTATGGTTCCACAGTACTTATCAAATTTTGGTATCTCAAAGCCTGGTGGGAACAACTTCATCACAAAGCTTTTTTCAAATGGATAAGGGAATAAATTCCCTTTCCGTTTCATGGTTTTCATGAATTGGATGTCCAATACTTTTTGTGAGAGCTTTTTGATTTGATCAGACAAGTCATTTTGTGGAATGAACATGAATGTTGTGGCTTGAATTATAAGTGGGGTGACTTGTAGATTTGTTGGTGCATTCATGGGGGTTTGTTGCAAGTTTTTCTATGCAAGTAATGCTTACTGATATGCTTGTTGTTGGTCTTGTTGCTGCTATTGTGCCAACAATTCTTTTTGTTCGGCTTGCTATTGGGCTTGTTGTGCAACTGCTTTTTTTTGGGCTTGGTATTGCTTCAAATCTTGTTGGTAAGCCTATTACTATAATATGGCTTGTGTGTGAGCTTGTTATGCTTGATATTGAGCTTGGGCCCATGCTTGGGCTTGTGCTTGTGCTTGTGTAACTTGAGCAGCTTGTGCACCTTGTTGAGCTTGTTGTTGTTGTAATAGTGCTTGTGATTGCGCTCTGGCCTACATTTGGGCTTGTTGTGTGGCTTGTTGCATAACTTTTTTAGCTTGTTGGGCTTGGAATTATTGGATTATTTTTTGATAAGCTTGTTGGGTTGCATGTAACGTAGTGTTGTATTGGTTTTCCATGTTTGGATTTGGTGGTAGAGGTGGAGGTTTCAAAATGGTGTGAGATGATTTTTGTTGAGGAAGTTGTTGAGGTGTTTGAGTGATGACCATGGGTTGTGTGGTGGAGGGTATGGTTGATGTGCTAGGTCCTTGAGAGACCATGTTTTGGAGAATCTAGGGTGTTGTAGATGGCATGATGATTGATTGGGATGTTTAGATTGGTTCCACCTTGTGTTGCGATGTCAGTGGCATGCTAGGAGGTTTTGGTACATTGATTTGATTCACAATTGGAGGATTGTTCTGATTTGACTGATTTTGGATTGGTATGTTGGGTAAAGAATATTGCCTTAAACCTTAGATTGATGTTGACATCAATGTTAGCAAGGGAAGTGGTGGTACGTTTCCTTCAGAAAGTGATGATGAAGGATCAAAGATTCCCCCTTGTCCAAATAAACCCCCTTGTCCTTATGCTACCATGGGGAGAGACACTTGCGTCCAAGAGGTTATGTCGAGGTTGCAGAGAAGGTAGATGAATTGTTGGTATCATGGAAAATGAGTGCAATGTATGGATGATTTGGGTCTTGCAAGATGGTATTTGTGTCCAAGTTTTGGTTATTTATAAGGGTATGTGTTTGAAGAGCATGAAACAATGAACTCCCCTTGGTAGTTATGGGTTTTCTTGGAGCATGAGATGATATTGGTTGTGGGATGGGTTGAATGATGATGTGAATGATACCAGTGGCATAGTCCCAAGAGGTGGTTCCATAATAGTGCTTACATCATAATCAAAAGGGATTTTAGCCTCTTCCTTTTCCAATGCTAGCATGTATTATCAAGGATTGATTCTCATCAGTGTATTGACAATCTTGTAGGTTTCAAGATTTTGGACCATCTCCATGATTTCATCTTGAGTCATTCCTAGGGGGTTGATGGCGATTTCCTCCACTTGGAAACCTCCCTCTTGAGGATCTTGTGGTTGTTGAGGAAGATTAAGTGGGGGATTGTTAGATATGATGGGGTTAAATTCAGCTGTGGTTTGACTCAAGTCACTTGAAGTGGATGTCTCTTTTTTTTGTTCCATTTTTCTCTTGTGTTGAGATCTAGTTTGGACCATAAAATAAGGATAAAGTTTCAGGACTATGAGGTGAACCTCTAACCCCTTAGGTCATTTTAAACTTTAGGTACAAAGAAGAAAATATAAGTATGTTTAAGGATCAAATGATTACGGGATAAATGGAAGATGAATGGTGTGAAAGATTGAAATCTTAAGAACCTTGGAGGCATACTATACTTTAGGAATTTTGGATTTAGTTTTGATTTGATTTGGATTTTGGATAATGAACTCATAAAACCAAAGATATTGGATGTTATCTTGGAATAGAATTTTTCCATGAGGTGATAATTTAACTAAGTGTATGAAGAAGGATTCATCCACACACACATAATCAAACAAGATGATTTTTTTATTTTTGATTTGAAGGATTACCAAGAGTCTAGCATGAATGATTTTTCCAAGATTCTAAGAGTTGTTTGTGAGATGATATTTTGTTTTTTTACTTGGGGGATGGATGAGAGTGTTGATTTTGATCCTAGATTGAACCTAGAGAGACTTCTTTTACAAGACTACAGTATTGAAAAACATGCTATACTTCAAAAGTTCTCAAATTCAAATGACCAAACTTTGACTTAGATGAGTGGTTCAAATTGAGCATACATATCCAAATTTTTCAAAGGGACGAGTCTATAAAATCTAGTGAACTTCTTTCTTATCTCGGTGTATTTCTTGAAAAAATTTTGGGTGTGACACATAAAATTGAAGCTTTCTCATAAATATTTTTGTTTTGGGATCTTGACCTTTATGGAAATCATGAGAACAAACACATATGTGATTCAATTGTCTTTTATCTTGTTTAAATTTGATTTTTTTTACCACATCCACACTTTCTTCCTTAGCTTTTCAAACTAAATGTCTATGTCTTAATTTTTTTTCATCCCACAAGGTCCATTATGTGGAAATCAAGAGAATCAAGGCGATAGTTCCCTAATTTTAACTTTAGAGAGAGAAAATTGAGATATGGGCCCAAATACTTAGAAGCCTCTAAGGATTGAATCCCTAGGGACAAGCAATAATATATTGGCTTTTTCAAAGGTATTTTCTCTTTCCAAAGGGTTTGAAATTTTGATGATCTTGGTGAATGTTTATTTTCACATTTTTTTGAGATTTCAAGCAAAGAATTTTGATTTTGAAGCAATGCACAACCTGTTAGGACTCAAAAACACAGGTTTAAACCAAGAGAGGTTGCCAAGCTTTCACAATGTTTTTGGCTAACGTACAAGGCCAAATAGTGAATTTGAACCTTCTACTCTTTAGGCTCTATCATACCTAGGCAGGTAAACCTATATACACAAATAATATTTGAACTAGATGCTTCCTCTAAACAATCTATCCACAATGGCAATTGGGAATGGGATAGATGAAATCTTAATAACTAATTCTATTGCATAAAATGAAAGTGTTATATATGTTGTTTGTATGAAATTTATTTTCTGGGGTATGACAAACTAGTGCTTTCTATCCACATGGGCAATGGAGTCAAACAATCAAGAATAAAATGTGATTTCCTATTTTGGCTTAACTTTGATTGCTAGGCACTTTGAAAAATGAGGTTCTATGACTGGCATAAAACTTCACTAAATTTATGACCTGCATAAATTGTGTTTGAATATTTCTTTACGAAGTTCTTCTTCAAATATCCAAAATAAATCCTTAATCACTGTGATTCATTCAAAAGAATTCAAATCTAACTTGCAGACACCAATTAATTAAATCACACAAAATGAAAATGCACTTTGATAAATCAAGAATATACTTGATATACTGATTTAAATGATTAAAAGACCTCAAGTTGGAGAAAAACAGATAAAGTTATGGATCATTACACCAAAAAAATTGAACACCAAGAAAGGATTTCACCAGTTTAAACTATTATTTCCATTGCTTTGCTTCAGAAAAGTCTATACATTATTTGCACCCCCCAGTTTTTATTTTCTCCTGTCTTCTCACTATTCTAACTTCCAACCCCAATTTTGAATCAAACTCCTACTTTTATATCCTCAGAGAATATTCCCTGCGTCTTTTGGTTCTGGTATGTTCACATTCTCATGAGAAGCAAAAAGTTGTGTCACTTTAGAACAAAACATAATTGAAAATAACAATCATAACTATCGCAGCAGCAATAACTTCCTTACCTCATTACCTCGAGCCTTCATTTCCACTGTTGTAGTACCGTGGTGACATTTTACTCTACACCTCCATATGCCACCCTACCGTGGTCTAATTTTTGCTCCCAACAGTACCATGGTGGCTTCTCATGTTACTCCACTATCTACCAATCTACTGCAATCTACTTGTCTATTCCCCATGGTACTACGGTGGCTTTCCCTGACTATCATTTCCACCGCTCTACTGTAGGCATTGTTCTGACCCTTTGCAATATAGCGGTGTCTTCTTTATTTTTTTCTCTATTGCCCAACTGCACACCATATTTTATCTCCCTACGGTATGGCGGTGACTCATCTTTTCTTTGCTCCCCTTACCAATCTACTGTGGTGCTTATTTCATCCCTCTATGGTATGGTGGTATCAGTCAAGACTGTTCTCCCTACCGCTCTACCATAGGCCAAGTTCAACCTCCTTGTGGTATGATAGTATACATTTAAAAAATTCCCTTCACTTCACCACTGAACCACGGGCTTAGGTTCTGCATTGCACGATATAGCAGTAAGGGTGTGATGTGACTGTTCATAACCATGACACCGAGAGCCATTTTGCAAAGGGTTGTGGTAAGGAGGTAACAGGTGTTGGCTAAGAAGGGTGGATGATAAGGTAGCGATATGGTGGTAAAAGGAATTTTAGTATTATGGATGGCAGTGGAATAATTTTCTAATGAAAAAGACAATAAAATATTAAGTTCAAATGGGTAAAAGCTCTTAGAATTTTTATTAAAAATCTGGTTCTAATAGCAACTCCTGTTGGGGATGAGTGATTTTCCAATCACTACAAGAAACCAAAATATCACTGGGAGAGCGGACCAAGACACCCAAGGATATGAAAAAATGAAGGAAATGGAAAGATGAAGGAGATGGAAATGACCCTACACTACTGTACATGGAAATAAAACTTCTTTGTTTTCAATGAGGAAATTTTGGGATTGTCCATGTACTAGCAAGTCCCAGCCCCTTCTGAATCCCTAAACTACTGTGCATGGAAAAAGAATGTTTAAAGAGGTTTGTTAAGAATTGTCCATGCACTAGAAATCCTTAATCCTCTGGTACTCCTCAAGAAATGAAATACTTCAAGAATTTCCCCTGTATAGGCAACTCCTGCTCCTCTCCAGACATATTCTGCAAATAATAATAATCCCCCCTCTTTTGCCAATGATCACAAAAGGACTCAACCACAAAGCTTCAAACTTGGAATGCTTTCCCTTATCCTGACATTGAGCATTCCACATCAACACTAGATCATTTTCTTCAAACTTTCGATCTTTGGCCTTTTTATCAAAAAAGATATTTCATCTATGATTGCAACTTCACATTCTGTTTCTGGGCCATTCTCCATATTTCATCAAGTTCTGTAATTTGCTCCATTCTTTCCTCCATTGGACCAGGAACATCCAAATCCCCTTGTAGAATAAAGTTATAAACTGGTAAAAAAAATTGTAGTGCCATCCTAGCTTGCATTCCATATACCAATTCAAATGGATATTTTCCACTTGCCTTTTTTACTATAATCCTATCTTCCCACACAACCATTCTCAACTTTGATTCCCATGCCTTTTAATTTGTATCCAATAGCCTCCTTATTATTCTTAAAATAATTTTATTACTTGATTCTTCCTGACCATTTTCTTGTGGATGATAAGGGGTAGCATAGGAAATAATAATGGCATATGTGTTGCACAAATCTCTAAACTCATCAGATCTAAAAAACATCCCATTATTTGTTATCAATCTTACCAGTGTGCCAAATCTAGTTATAATATTCTCCATCAAAAATTTCACCACCACTTTTCTTGTTTCTTGTTTAGTTGGGATAGCCTCCACCCACTTAGTAAAATAATCAGTGGCCACTATAATACATTTATGTCCTCCAATTGATTTTTCTTATATTTCTCCAATGAAATCAATTCCCCATTGGTGCAAAGGGGCTTCTACCTGCAAAGGTCTAAGTAGTAAGGATCCTTGATACTTCAATTTCCTTGAAAAACTTCTGAACAACCTCACATTTCCTTACATGTACAAAAGAGTCATTCAAAAATTTAGGCCAATAATAGCTAGCCTAGAGAATCTTATGTGCACTGGCTTTGGAAAAATAATGGACTCCACACACCCCTTCATGCATCTCCCTCAAGACATTTTTTGCTTGTGATTCATCAAGGCACAACAATAGCATTCCATCCCTATTCTTCCAAAATAGATCCCCTTCAATAAAAACATACGTAGATGCTTGCAGCTTCAAAGTTCTCTTTTGATTATCATTCAACCCCTTAGGGATTTTCATGTGCTTGAGATAACACATTATATTTTTGTACCAAGAGGTATGTTCAAAACTTGCAACTTCATTCTCCTCACCTTCTATATTGCAGACTTGATTTGCTTCAATGTTTTTTTATGCCATTAGCCTGGCCAAACCTTGTCCTCTTACCAACTTGGTAATCTGAATTTCCATATTGAACTCTAGGATTTTATTAATCCATCTACATCTTTTCCTTGTCACCTTTGCCTATACCAAGACATCTTGCACAACTGCATGTGGGACATAGGCAATTACTTTAGCTCCAACAAGATAAGGTCCGAAAGCTTTTCTTGCTTTAACCAATACAAAGGCTCATTTTTCCATAATATCATATTTCAATTTTGACCCTTGCAAATATTTGCTGAAAAAATATATAGGCTACTCATTACCTTCATCATTCTTCTATAACATAACCGCTGCTATAGAGTGAAATGAAGCAAAAGAAAATATCTAAAAAAGGTTTGGTAAAATCAGGAGACTTCAGGATGGGAGCTTCTTTGATAGCCCTTTTTATAGATATAAAGGATTCCATGGCTCAATAGTCCAGTCTAACTTCTCTCCCTTTTTCAACATCTTGGATATAGGTTTAAAAATCTCAGCAAAATTTGATACAAATCTCCTAAAAAAATTAATTTGACCAAAAAATGATTGGATTTCTTTGACATTTTTGGGAATGGGGATTTTATCTATGGCATCTACTCTCTTAGGGTCTATCCTAATCCCATATTTTGATACAATATGTCCCAAAATTTTACCCTCGATAACAACAAAATGGCATTTTTTAGGATTAAGACTAATACCATATACCAAATCCTTGATGAATATCTTCTCCAAGTTCCCCACATGATTCTCTCCCCTTTTGGAATAAGCAGTAAGATTGTCTTGGTACACCACCATTATAGCATTAATCAGATATGCAAATGCCACATCCATGGCCCTTTGAAAAGTGGCCCCTGCATTTGTGAGACCGAAATGGCTAACACTAACATTGATATAAACCATATATCCCCCATGGTGTATGTGAATGTTGTCTTGTATTGCTCAGACTCTTTGGAATCTCATGTTGGAAAATATCTTCTATGTATGCGTTGAATCCTCATAAGACCAAGCAAACACATGTTTGTATTTTCTCAACAATGCAATCAATATTCTCCTTATGGTTGGACTTAGCTTCTTTCCAATGTAGACCCTTTTTGGTGCTAACTCAGTTTCTATATTTATTTCTTCAATATATTCTCTCTTGACTGGTGTCTGCTTCATGAGAGAGCAATCATTCCCATCATACACTCTTTCTAACACCACAAGCCCTTTGGGGAGCTTGTTGGTTTTAAGCTACAAAATTTCCTTCCCGAATACAGTATGTTTTCCATCCACTTCTTCCATAAAAGCATTGAAATAAATCTCTTGTTCCTCATACTAATCTATGCAATGAAGAAACTTCAGAATATTAGTATCATCATTGAAAACTTGTCAACAGTATATGTTGTCAGGGATAGCAGGTCTTGTTTTGAATTCAACCTAAGATACTCTAGCGAAGGTGATATCATCTCTTTTCAAGGCTACATTAGCTAGAAAATCTGCCATCAAATTTTCTGATCTATCTATCTAATCAATTGAGAAAGAATCAAATAACTCAATTGTATCCCACATATAATTTCTATATTTTTTCAATCTCTTGTTCTTTACAACATATCTTGATCTGATTTGTGAGACAACCAGCTCAAAATCTCCCAAGACAGTTAGCAATTTGATCTTATGCTTGACAACCATATTCAAACCAATCAACAAGGCCTCATATTCTGCCACATTGTTTGTACACTCAAAGGTTAACAAAAATGAATATTTGAATGTTACACCTTTAGGTGATATAAATATTACTCTAGCTCCATTTCCTTCTTGGCTGCATGATCCATCAAAATACATTTTCCACACACCCTATTGATCTTTAGAAACATGCTTATCAATTCGGCCAGTATTTTCTAATTCAGGCTGAGATGGTTCCACTCTGAAACTCCCTAAATCCACAACACAGAAAAAATTGAGCTATTCTTGAGGAAGATACTCAACAATCTCATTCACCCTTGGTTCTCTATATAGCTTGACTTCTTCACCATTGATTGGTATTGTAGCATATGATAACTCAAATTGTACATTTCCTCCAACTCTAGTAGTCCATTGTCTTGACAAAAGAATTCCAAATTGAGGTGTGTCAATCAAAGTTATATCAATATTATAAGTCACCTGTGGGTAAGTAGCCAATTTCACTTCCACATCTTTCATAATTACCACAACTGGGTCAGTTCTACTATCCATGGCATAACATTTACTACCCTCAACATCTACCCACATACCAAGTTGTTTCATCACCCCTACTAGAATAATGTTCATACAAGCACCTAAATCTATCATACAATTTCTTACTAGCTTGCCATTTATGAGTAGGGTAGTAAAGAATGGATCAATTTGTGGTGTATTCATCAATGCATCACTTAGAAAAACCTCTAGAACTTTTATCTTTTCCTTCCTATTACTAGTTTCAGGAATCTCCTTATTTTCAAGGTTTTTATTTTTATTACCCCCACTAGACATTATTTGAATAAAAATTTCCCTATACTCTTTGATCTTCATCATTTCAAGTAATGGGATAGATATTTTTACCTAGGAAAGATCTTGCATGAAATCAAAAGAAACACCCTCTGTTTTGATCATCTTCTTTTTCTCTGTTCACTCTCCTTTGTTCTCCCCTTTCTCCTTTTCATTTGTCTGATCTAATTTTTGTTTGTCCTTGGGAAATTATTTGTTTTATTCTTTAGGGATATAATTTTTTTCTTTGTTATCAATCTTCTTATCATTTGTCCCTTTTGAATCTTCCTGGATAATTTTCTTATTCTTCAAAAATATTCCTCTTGGAACACGTTCATTCTCATTCACTATTATATTTCTCAACTAATATCTGCTTTTGGCTTGCTCAACTGCTGCAATGGTTAACCTTTTAATTTTTTCCTCAGTCAGTCTCCTTAGATTGCATCTATTTGTTTGATATGATGTAGTAGGAAGACATTTCTCATTATCACTTTCTTCATGATAAAAAAAACTTGTTGTTTTTCCATATGAAAATTGTAGTTTTGGTGATCAACATCATATTCATACCCTCCTTCTTCTAAAGATGAGTATCCCTTCTCAACAGAGTGAAGATTGTGGGAAGTTAAATAGATATTATGGTCCTCTTCATTGTTGTCTTCTAGTATATCTTTTCCTGGTATTGACTATGCTACAATACAATGATTTGGGGATTGTGGCAAGTCACAAACTAAGCACCAAGGATTGTTATTTACCATATACACCCATCTTTTCTTTAAAGGATTAGGTGTCTCTTTATTCCTTGGCCTATCCATCCTTCCAATTTGTATTATATGGCATGTCCTGAAACCTTGGTCTTTCATTTTTGTATGTATTTTTCTGCCTATTTGGAGGAGCATATCGAGGAACCGTAGGGTTATCCCTCTTGCCTATCATTCTTGCAGATTTCCTATTATTTTCAATAGTTAGTGCTATTTTTTGAGCGTCGGCTAAATTCCTGGGACACCTGTTCCTAAGCTCATATCTTTTCTTAGGATCAAAAGCTTCTAAACATATACTCAATGCAATGGGATCAACTAATTTGGATCCAGGAGGTATCTTATTATCCAATTTAGAAAACCTCTAGTTGAATTCATAAGCTAACTCATTTTGATGCTTCTAGATAGTTACCAATTCATGCAAGGAAAAATATGGTGCACATTGATTCCCATACTACTCAAGGAATTGTTCATAAAAATCCTGAATGGAGTCAATAGAAGCTATTGGAAAACCGTTAAACCAATCTCTAGCATCTTCAATCAATGACATCATAAAGAATCTCATTTGCGCATCCTCATATTGCATATCCAAATCTTGAATAAATGCATTAAAGCTCCTTAGATGCTCTTCAACTGTGATTAACTACTTCTTGTGAATTTTGGGACAAGGCTTCTCCTACTGTTATCCATGGGATAAGGATATATTTTAAATTTAGCCAAATAAAATTGTCTGATCATGGTTGTGTACAGTGGAGGAGGTGGATTATGATGATGCTGGTACTGGTAAAATGGATTTTTGTGAGGTAGTGGCACATATTTCTGACCTTGTGGGGGACTGTGTTGTTGGCCATGTGGAGGCATAGATTGCTGGTGGGGGTGGTTGAACATTTTCATGTTGTGGTGGAGAATTTAGGGGTCTATATTGATTCCCTAATTTATTTTATTGTGCTCTTGGGGGATTTGAAGGTCCTGCATTATTATTTCCCTACCTATGAGGTGGCAAATATTTAGGTAAGTTAGCCATCTAAGAACTGATTTGAGATTTCTATAACTTCAATTCTTCAAGCTCTTGTATCACTTGGAGCCTTTGCTCATACTCTATTCTTACTATTTCCACTTCTTGTCTTTCATGTTCCAATCATGCATTTATCTCATCCTCAGCCATGTGTTCATAGTTGTCTTCAGAAGCTACTTCATAGTTGAGTCCATCTTGATTCTCTTCAAGTAATGCCATTTTTTGGTCATATTCATGTTGTCTCCTTTCCCTTTTAGCCTCAAATCTAGCCATGAACTCCTCAACTTTCTTGGGGTCTAGTTGATAGAAGTAATTCATCTTTTCCTCAAGAGTGTGAGGTTCTCTAGATGGGTTGTTTTTAGTTGCCAGTTTACCATAGGAATTATGTGTCTCTAGGTGTGCTTTTGATGTTTTATCTTTATTTTCTGGCCTATGTCATCAGACACCTTTTTTCCCTTATCATTCTTTTGAGTCCATTTACTTTTGTCATTATTAGGATCCTCCTTATACAAAGATATTTTTCCATGCATGTTGTGAGTAATCTTGATATTCTGAACCCTAGGATGGTTCATTTCTGATATATATTTCACTTTATCAGTTTCAAAGCACTTGTTCATTCAGAGTTACCACTCACTTTCCAAAAGTGAGAATTTTGTAAATCGTTGTTCCCAACAGAGTCTTTTGCAAGATACTGACTCTATAATAAAGGCTTGGGTTCAATTTAACATCCCTAGGAGAGTCGCCAAACTGTTAGGACTCAAAAACATAGGTTTAAACCAAGAGATGTTTCCAATCTCTCACAATGTTTTTGGCTAACGTACAAGGCCAAATAGTGAATTTGAACCTTCTGCTCTTTAGGCTCTGCCAGACCTAGGCGGGTAAATCTATATACATAAAGCAGATTTGCACTAGATGCTTCCTCTAAATAATCTATCCACAATGGCAATTGGGAATGGGATAGATGAAATCTTAATAACTACTCCTACTGCATAAAATAAAAGTGTTATATATGTTGTTCCTATGAAATTTATTTTCTGGGGTATGATAGACCAGTGCTTTCTATCCATATGAGCAATGGAGTCAAAAAATCAAGAATAAAATGTGGTTTCCTATTTCAGCTTAACTCTAGTTGCTAGGCACTTTGAAAAATGAGGTTCTATGACTGGCATACAACTTCACTAAATTTATGACTTGCATAAATTGTTCTGGAATATTTATTTACCAGGTTCTTCTTCAACTATCCAAAAGAAATCCTTAATCACTGTAATTCATTCAAAATAATTTAAATCTGACTTGCAAATACTAATTAATTAAATTGCACAAAATGAAAATGCACTTTGATAAATCAGGGATATACTTGATATAATGATTTAAATGATTAAAAGTCCTCAAGTTGGAGACAACTAGATAAAAATATGAATCATTACATCACAAAAACTAAACACCAAGAAAGGATCTCACCAGTTTAAACTATTATTTCCATTGCTTTGCTTCAGAAAAGTCTATACATTATTTGCAACCCCCAATTTTTATTTTCTCCCATCTTCTCATTGTTCTAACTTCCAACCCCAATTCTGAATCAAACTCCTACTTTTATATCCTCAGAGAATCTTTCCCGCACCTTTTTGTTCTGATATGTTCACATTCTCATGAGAAGCGAAAATTCACGTCACTTCAAAAAAAAACAAAACTAAAAATAACAATCATAACTATTGCATCAACAACTTCCTTACCGCATTACCTCACGCCTTCATTTCCACCGATGTGCTACTGCGGTGAAATTTTATGCGACACCTCCATATACCACCCTACCGTGGTCTATTTTTTACTCCTAGCGGTACTATGATGGCTTCCCATGTTACTCCACTATCTACCACTCTACCGTGGTCTACCTATATGTTCCCCATGGTACTGAGGTGGCTTGCCTTGACTATCATTTCCACCACTCTACTGTGAGCACTATTCTGACCCTCCGTGGTATAGCAGTATCTTCTTTATTTTTCTCTCTAGCACCCAACCATGCACCATATTTTTTCTTCCCATGGTATGGCAGTGAACCACATTTTCTTTCCTCCCCTTACCACTCTACTGCGGTGCTTATTTCATCCCTGCACAGTATGGCGATATCGGCCAAGACTGTTCTCCCTATCGCTCTACATCGGGCCAAGTTCAAACTCCTTGCGGTATGGCGGTATACATTTATGAAATTCCCTTCACTTCACTGCCAAATTACAGGCCTACGTTTTGCTATGCACAGTATAGCGGTAAGAGTATGATGTGACTATTCATAACCATGATACCGTGAGCCATTTTGCAAAGGGCTGTGGTAAGGAGGTAAGAGGTGTTGGCTAAGAAGGGTGGATGATAAGGCAATGGTATGGCAGTAAAAGGCACTTTAAAATTATGGATGGCGGTGGAATGATTTTCTAATGAAAAAGACAACAAAATATTGGGTTCAAATGGGTAAAATCCCTTATAATTTTTATAAAAAAAAACTGGTTCTAACACAACCCTAGGATAGACAAGATAGTATTTTTCGTATTCCCACATGGATTTCTCCAACTACACTTATTCAAAGTAGATGATTACAAGCTTGATGACACTGGCTCCCCCTTTCTCAGCACACACTTCTCGAGTCATCCAAGCTTCAATTTATCATGAATATCCCATGACAAAATATTCATCTCTACTTAGAACCACAAGTACGTGTGATGGCTTTGGAGGTCTAACCTCCTAACACCAACAAATAGATAGGGAATTTGTATTCTACACAAATTGGTTCATAATCAAGGCACCCATTCAAAAGGCCACACAAAATTCAACATCAACCCATATAAAGAGTATCACCTGCTTGTCTGTAGGAGCTCCTGCAATGATGACATTTCCTCAACATTCAAATTTGTATACCAGTTGGGAGTAGCTTGGAATTTAGCTTGTTACTAGTTTGATTCATTCCCTTTGGGTGAGTAGTTTTTCCCACCAAGATAGGCTCTCTAAGGTTAAACAATAGTGAAGAAGTTCATTTGTAGTTTGACCACCTAACGCATTTTGCAGGGAGCACACACAATGCCTTTTCTTCACACTCACATGTTTTGTTTAATTTTAAAACCCAAATTTGAAATGTGGAGGTAATATTTTAGACAACCTAATACCACTAAAATTCTTTTGATTCTCAAAATCACCATGAAGCATGAGATAAGTGCATATGCTTTTGAATGACAAGAGTTTGTAAAGAAGATTACAAAACAAAACAAATACAAGTTCAATTTTTAAAACCCAAATCAAACCTAGTGAGTTTCTAGTATTCTTTTTAACCAACTTTGAGAAAAAAAATTCTTGTTTGTTCTTTTTAAAACCCAAACAAAATGTAGTTGAGTCCTAAAACTGAAGGTAGCAATGTCCAAATATGGGATTATAAATGTCCCCAAAGTGTTAATAAACACTTTTTTACAATTTAAAAAAAAGAAATTCCATAGATAGTTCTCCTTGTTTCTTCTCCTTCTCTGTCACCAAAAACCTGTAAAAGTTT
This sequence comes from Sequoiadendron giganteum, assembly GCA_007115665.2. Taxonomy (NCBI): domain Eukaryota; kingdom Viridiplantae; phylum Streptophyta; class Pinopsida; order Cupressales; family Cupressaceae; genus Sequoiadendron; species Sequoiadendron giganteum. Next base: position 63,336,332 of record VCHN02000014.1, on the reverse strand, counting down.
ATCAGCCTATAGAAAATAGAGCCACAAAATAGGTCAAAGGTCAAAGCAAATAAAAAATAAAAGCACATGCTAAAATAAATTTGATTTTTTTTTTTTAACCCAAATCTAGCATCGCTTCTGATGAAGGCATTGCTATTTGGAGCTTCCAACGTCGCTTTGTGGAGAAAATAGTGACCATGAATGCGTCACTGTTTCTCCTAGTGTCACTCTTTGGAATTTGGGTGGCCAGCGCTGGAACAATTTACCCAGCAGTGTGATTTGATCATAGGTGTAGGGTCACTAAAATGATTACATTGATCTTTATCTATTTAGCGTTGTTGTGTCTTGGGAAAGCAAAAAAGGAAAAAATGACGGAAATGACCAAAAAAATGTGTTAATTTTGATAAATTCACCCTCCTTCTAGTGCCAAAAATGTGAATGCTCTTCCTATACCTACTCAAACATGAACAAACAAGTAATCATTAGTCAAGAAACAAGTAAGAATTAAGCATTCCTTATTAAATTCATCTAAGCAATAGAACATGAAAACAAAGTAAAATATCTAATGAATACTATTCTAAATGCTCAAACTATCATCCCTTAGGGAGATTAGTGCTCCTTTGGTGTGGAAAGAAGCCCTTTCCTAACCCCTTGATAAGCTTGATGATGGATTTATGATGAACAAATATAAAATTGGCTATAATCTTGCTAAGATGGATGGAAAAGATGAAATGCTATGAACTCAAATGCTTATAGTGATTATGCTCTTAAATCATGGATCCATATTGTGAGGATGATTCCTCTATTTATAGAAGCCAAGGATGGGAGAGTGAAGGAGTTTGATGAATGTGGGATTAAAGAATAGACCATGAGCATAATTCCACTTGTCAACATGCTAATCAATCTTGGGGGAGATGTGATGTGTAAGAAGAATAAATGTCAAGGTGTCTTTTGTAAGAGCTCTTAAATGCCAAGGTGGCTCAAGAAAGAGGACAAAAGTCTTTTGGGAGGGAAAAGTCAAATGGGTGGAATATTCTAGGAATATGCCCTTTTGAAATAAAATAAGGTAATTAGTAAATCAAATAAATTGTGTTACATGTGCAACTTGACCAAGGTTGACTTACCTTAGGGTGGAGTCAAAAGCTAGATGAATGGGGATTAGCGTTAGGAGTTAATTAATTTAGGATTAAATAACTTAGATGAGATTAGTTGATTTGTGAAATTTAATTTAAAATGTTTGGGTTTATTTAAATCAAATGAGAGGATATTGGTACTTTAAGATTTTAATTAAATTAAATTGATTTATTTAATTAAAAGAACATTAAGATCTAATTTTAAAAAAATGATTTATTTAATTAAAAGAAGAACATTAGGGCTTAATTAATAAAATTGATTTATTTAACTAGAAGAACATTAGAACTTAATTAAATAAAATTTATATATTTAACTAAAAGAAGAACACTAGGACTTAGTTAAATAAAATTAATTTATTTAATTAAAAGAAGAACATTAGGATGTGATGGAATAATCTGAAAAAGTTCATTATCAAATTTAAGGAAAATTAATTAAATAAAAATTATTCAATTAATTGGGTAGTGTGGAAATGTTCAAGGAAGAATTGGTATTAGTAAATCAAGTACAAGTGCATGATATGTCAATCAAGATATTTTGAGTGTCTACACCTCGTAACGATTCTTTCCCCAATGACAATGTGTTAACAATCAAAGAAGACATATGGGAATTGTATTTTGACAGATCTAAGTGTAGAACCGGCTTCAACGTGGGGGTTATAATAAAATCACCTACAAAAGAGCCTATTCCCTTATCATATCAATTAAACTTACTGTGTAAAAATAACATTGTTGAATATGAAGTGTTAATTGTTGGTTTGTGTGTTGCTCTAATTATGGGTGCTAGAGACATTAAGATATTTAGTGACTTATAATTAGTCATCAAATAGATAAATGGAACATATCAAATGAAACATGAAAAATTATCAAAATACAAATATCTCACAATGAAATTGTTAGATAAGTTTGAATCCTTCAGCATTGATAACATCCCTTGAAAAGATAATTGTCATGCAGATGCAATGGCAACTGCGGATTTTCTTATTTCCCCTCAAGATCCTTCAAAATAATCCACTTTCGTTATGCATACAATCATCAAACCTTTGATTGAAAATAAAGAAGATGAAGTGTTAGCAACAACAATCAAAAACTTGAGCGAATGGTATGATATGATATTCAATTATTTGAAAAATGGTACCTTCCCAAAGCCAATAAATAAAAACACTCACTCTTGTCCTCAAAAATTGGCATATACATATATCATCCTAGAAAACATCTTATATAATTGATCATTTGACGGCCTCCTGCTTAGATGTCTCAAAAAAACTGAAATTCCTATAACACTTGAACAAGCTCATGCAAGTGCTCGTGGGGGGAATTTTGGTGGAAGATGATTAGTCCAAAATTTAATCAACATAGGGTATTATTGGAAGAATATGGAACATGATTGGTTTGAATACGTTAAGAAATGTCACATGTGTCAAGAGCATTAAAACTTAATTCACACTCCTACCTTTGAGCTTCATGCACAAGATCCTATTTAGCCATTCTTGATGTGGGGTTTGGTATATTATTGGAAAATTATCTCCACCCTCATTCATAGGAAATACGTTTATAATCACAACAACAGATTATTTGAATAGATGGGTTGAAGGCATCCTTTTGTGTTTAACAACAACCGATGTAATATATCATTTTATATTGGAACACATTATTGCTTGCTTTGGAATTCCTTCCACATTAGTTTTGGAAAATGGAACACCATTTAAGAATAATGATGTGAAGAACTTCTCAAAAAAATATCATATACAACATTGATTCTCCACGCCTTACTACTTGTAATCTAATGGACAAGCCGAATCAGCTAACAAAACTCTTGAGTAAATCCTAAGAAAGATAGTAAAAAAACATAATAAACACTGGTATACACAATTAACATACACATTATGGGATTATTGTACTAATATCAAAACACCAATAGGAAACACACCTTATAGCCTTGTTTATGGTGCCGAGGAAATTATGCCCCTAGAGTTAGAGATTGCCTCCTTAAGAATTGTTCTTCAAGGGATGATTGATGACAATACTTATAAGGAACAATGATTACACCAACTTGAAATGCTCAATGAAAGGTGCATCAACACCCTTGAAAATCTTCAAGCCTATCATAAGATAATGCAATGATGTTATAATGATCATGTCATCACTTGATCATTTAACAAGGGTGATTTGGTGCTATACAAAAATCAATGACATGTCAATGCCAACCCAACAAAAAAAGGAAAGTTTAGCCCTAATTGGTTAGGACCTTATGTAGTTCAAGAGAGCTATGGGTTCATAGTAATACTAATATCCGAATTGAATGGAAAACATCTTCAAGAACCCATTAATGCCACACATTTGTGTTGGTATTATGTCTAGCACTTTATAAATAGTGTGGGATTTAAAGTAGCGTCATTAGAGTTAATGGATAATATGTCATTATCTCTCGAGCTTGCTTCATTCCTAACATATGGTTCTTTGTGTCTTGAAATCTAGAGTATTCGGTCCAAGGTGGTTTGGATTCTTACTTTAGGTATTGATGAGTCTAGATTTTGGCCTAGTTAGGGAGGTAGAATCTCTTGTTATTTGCTAAAGTTACCACAAACCTTGATATTATATGTTGACACTTTTATATAGTTTCTCACAGTCATAAGACATTTGACACTAATTTCATTTATATTGGTTTTAATGATATTTACCTATTATGTGGACCATCTCAATTTATCTTGCATGTGATTGATGAATGTTCTTTAAGTTGGTTATGATTATACAATTATTATGTGTACTGACATCACTCTATAGACATGATTGAAATGCTAAGTTGAGAAATGCAGTCGCCAACCGATTAGGTTGAGGAGTCGCATGAAGGTCAACTGGGAATGACAACAGAAGATTCCCATGTTAGCCACATATATCTGCCTTGTACTGATCTTTAATGGCATTGAGCATTGGGTGTTACTACAGTGGTCGAGTCCACGTTTGGGCATGCATGTCCGAAAGGATTCCCCTGCATGTGTAATCGCTCTTCCCAATTTCTTCTCATTTTCCCTAAATGGCATCCTCTTAGTTAGTGGGAGTTGATGGCCCTATTTAGTTGGCTTAAATAAGGCTCAAATACCCCTTCCTTGAGCTAGCGATTTAGTGAGTCGATTGCCAAGTTCTTGTACAAGTTGATAATCAACCATACTTTTGTAATTGCATTTTTTGATGAATAAAATAAGATTATGAGCTGAGTATCTAAGTTTGAATTAGTTTAGAGGATACTCATCCAAGGGGGATCACTTAGTGAGTAATTAGTTCCTTTAGTATTAGTTAGATTAGTGTTATTTTATGTTCAGTACTTAGTTAAGATTCTGGCATTGACTATTCCTGCAGCCACTAGAATTCCATTATGTGACTGTTCCTGTAGCCAAAGCGGGCAGAGTAGTTTCCTGTTGGATTCTTAGATTTTAATTCTCGTTATGCATAATTAGTTTAGATTTGATTGAGTAATATTCAACATTTTTTTTGTTTCCTTTCATGCAATTTACTTTCAGTGTTAAGTCTTTCTTAAGTTATAGAACAAAGGTGACTACTTTGAAGTTCCTAGTGCACATATTGTGCTGACCCATTTCAAGTTCATGTCCTTGGGTTGACAATTTAAATGTACCTCCATGATGGTTAAGATGGCTATTCAGGTTAGATGTCTAATCTTTGGATCATGGTTGTAAGGTCTTAGTTATTTAAATCATTGTAGGAGGCCAAAAATTTTGGCGCCGTTACTAGGGATGGTGTCAAACTAGGGAATCCTTTGGAGTCATTGATAGTTTTTCTACTGTAGTATTTCTGGAATTTTCTCTTAGTGTTAGAAGTTATGATCCACTAATTTTCCCCACCCATTCTTTATGTGAGTTGGATGATACTGAGTTGATACCACATGCATAGAAGAAGAAGAGAAGCTTATGGGATATTCCTTCCTAATAATCTTGAGCCATTTCAGCTAGTAGAGCTTCTAAATCTATCTAAAAATGAAGAAGAAGAAGAGCCATAGCCCTTTGCTCATATATTCCCTAACTTGACCAGTTTTGAAGTTCCCTTGAAGATCAAAATCCTATTGAAGAACCCTTTATTCTATAATTTCATCATGTAGGCATGGCTAATGCAAATGGAGATAGGTCTAACAAGCATAACCAACTAGCTTTCCCTTTTCCCATTTCTAAACAGAATGAAGTAGATAACCTAAAAAATATCCCTACTTCAGTCCTTCCTAAATTCTATGGGCTTGTCATAGAAGATCCTGACACTTTCTTATTTGATTTTGATATACTCTATAAATGCTATGACTATACCATTGATGCCCACAAACTTAAGCTATTTCCTACTACTTTGAAAGAAGTTGCATTGAGATTGTTTATGAGCCTTGGCAGAAATACTATGCAAACTTGGGAAGATATGAAGACAATTTTTCTTGAGAAATACAAGGAATATTACAGAGGTAGTGACATGAGAGGAGGTGAAATTTTAAGAATGCAGCAAAAGAAAGATGAGAGCTTGGAAGATTTCATCTCAAGGTTTTTGTTAAATTGTTTGCAGAAATATCCACATCGTACACTTAATGAAGACTCACAAAAAATTTTGTTCCTGAGAGGAACTAATGAAAGTTGCACTGATTCCTTGGACCTGATCGCAAGAGGAGATGTCACTCAAGTCCCTTGGGATGATATCAAAAATATATGTTAGAACTACTATAGGGCAGCTTCAAAGAAAGGAAGAGTCTACCAATCCTCTATGGGTAAGTCATCCAATAGTGGAGTCTCAAGGATGGAGATTACTAATTTGTTGGCAGATTTCAAGCAAGATATAATCAACAATCTAGCTACTCATCTATATATACTTCAGGCTGAGAAGAAACATGAGGAAGTAGAGGCAATATTGATAGAATATTTCCCTCATTGTAGATAGAAGAAGAGGGACTACATATGCAAGGTAATAGCTAACATTGATAGTAAACAGATTCCACCTAAGTTCAAACCAATCCAGACTGAGGAAGACCAAGTCTACCTTTTTGTACAAAAAAGGCCATCGGCTTCAAGACAAGGTATGCCACCAGACCCATTATATTTTGATGGACCATATTTTAATTCTTATCCATCTAGTAACTGGTGACAACCACCCTATCCATCCAACTATGGAGGATACCCACCCTAGCCTTGGAATAACCCACCCAATGCTTGGTCAAATTATCAAAATGCCTCACCTCAGGGGAATTGGCAATAGTTTCAGGGACCTTGGCAACCACATCCAGGAAATTGGAAGAAAACATCTCAATGGAGAGGTGGCCAACAATGGCCAAACCAAACCACCAGCTATATGCAACCATCTTCTCAACCCGAACAACCTATTATAATTACCCCTGTTGCTAATCCAAGTGAAAATGTACCTAAACCTACCCAGTTACTAGCCCAACCCACACCCAACCCAAATAATAAACCATAGCAACAACCTATATATTCTACTGATCCAAATCAATTTCATGCATATGCTACGATTTTAAGTGACATATGTCTATGTTCAGGAACAAATTTGTCAGCTCCTTCCACCCCCATTATCACTGAGCTCCCTTTGGAAGAGCAAGAAGAATATTTGATTGATCTAATTTAGCCTTGTGCAACTAAAACTCCTAAACCAGCTCCATCAAAGCAGATAGCACAAGAACCATCGTTCCCTCAGATATTAGAAGTTGCCAAGCAAAGAGAAGATAAGGAGGAAACTAGTTTTGATATCCTAGAAGCTAAAGCATATATGTGTTTGGATACCCCTATTCCCAACCATAAAAGATCTCCCTATCTATGGCAAAGCAATCAAGGAAGCATGCCTCAAGAAATTGGGCAGGAAAAAGAAGGACCCCACTACAGTCCATGTAGTTTGGCAGCTTGCTGACATCATGCTTGGAAAAGTAACTATTCCCAAGTACAGTGATCAATGTAGCCTCGTAGTTGAAGTTTTCATAAATGGGATGAACATAAAGAATGCTTTTATTTACTTGGGTGCAACATTCAATGCGATGACTAAAGACATCTTGCAGCAATTGAATATTGTAAACTTGAGATCCACTCCTATCGTTCTACAGCTTGCTGATAGCTCCACTGTCAAGCTTGATGGTATAGTAGAAGACCTTGTGGTGATCCTAGACTCCTTGGAGTATCCAACTGACTTCATAGTTCTTTCCCCTAAAGCTACACTTGGACAATATTCACTTATCCTTGGTCACCCATAGTTAGCAACTACAGACACTTATATTGGATGCCAGTCAGGTGACATGACCATTTCAGATGGCATGAACACTAAAAAGTTTGTTCTGCATCCCCCAGCTTAGTCATCCCGTAATGAAAAAAATTATGTATGGCCACATATTGGTGAGGGAGCCGAAGACGTCAGTGCTATGGCATAGCTCATGATGCTTGGAAGAAGTCCTTTCCTACAGCTTCAAGATGAAGATGAAGTGTTATCTAGTATCATTTAAAACCATTGTCAGATAGAGGAAGCATCACCCACTCATCTGTTTGGTTCTGCAGACATTGAAAAAATACTTTTGTCAGTTTTGCATGATCTTCCTGCAGCCACTCTTCCAATAGCCAGACTTCCTATAGCCACTCTTCCTGCAGCCACTATCTCTATAGATAGACTTCCTGTAGCCACTCTTCTGGTAAACAAAATTCCTACAACAATAGGTATGTTTCACATAATGTTGTAGCCTAAACTTAAGATACCTTGTATTAATGAAGCAGCTATGATAGAACTAGTCACACAAGTACAAGTGTTTGAAGGATGGTATCTAAACATCAATAGTAAATTGAATGAGGGACAACAGTTGACATTAGTACAATTGTTGAAATCTCATCAAAAATAATTTGCCGAGGGTTATCATGACATGAAGGGATTAGATCCAAAAATTTGCACTCATAGAATATATATCAAAGATGAGTGTACACCTATCAGATAGCCACAATGGAGAATCAAACCTGCCTTGAGAGAAATTTTCAAAACAAAACTGTAAAAGCTACTAGATGCATGATTTATCTACCCTATTTTAGATATCCAATGGGTGTCTACATTGATGATTGTGCCCAAAAAGGGAGGGAAATGGTGAGTTTGTGTTGACTACAGGGAACTCAATGCTACCACTAAGAAGGATCATTTTCCCTTGCCTTTTGTAGATCAAGTCCTAGACTCTCTTGCAAGAAAACAATACTTCTTTTTTCTTAATAGATTCAATGGATACAACCAGATTCAAATTGCACCAGAAGACCAAGAGAAGGCTACATTTACATGTCCTTGTGGGAAATATGTGTATTATGTACTTCCCTTTGGGTTATGCAATGCACCTGCTACTTTACTGAGAGTCGTCATCAGCATATTCTCAGATATATCCCTTGATTGCATGGAGATCTATATGGACGATTTTACTACCTATGGTGCCACCTTTGATGAAGCATTCGATAATTTGGAGAAGTTTGTATAAAGATGTAAAGACCAAATTTTTTCCTTAAATAGTGAAAAGTGATTCATGATGATGTAGGAAGGTGTAGTTCTTGGCCACTACATTTCCCACCTTGGAATTCAAGTTGATCCTACAAAAATTGAGGTAATAAAAAATCTACCTATACCTGCAAAACAAAAGGATGTTCGGAGTTTCTTAGGTCATGCAGGCTACTATAGATGTTTCATCAAGGATTTTAGCAAAATAGCAGCCCCACTATATAGTATTATGACTAAATATGTTGAGTTCCAATGGATAGAAAGTTGTGATAAATAATTTTTTGATTTAAAGATAGCTCTAACTCATGATCCTGTACTTAAGGGACCAAATTGGGAAATCCATATTGATGCCTCAGATCATGCAATAGGAGTAGTCCCAGGACAAAAAATAGAAGCTATTGAAAATGCCATTTATTTTTTCAATAAAAACTTGCAGGGAGTTGAATCCAATTACACAGTCACAAAGAAAGAAATGTTGGTAGTAATTTATGCCTTGAATAAATTCAGGCACAATATAACATGTTATCATATTTTTGTACACTCTGATCATGCAACCATTAGATACCTCATGAACAAACCAATAATCTTAGGAATATTAGCCAGATGGTTGTTATTAATGCAAGAATTTTACATAACTATCGTTAACAAACCAAAGAAGGAAAATGTGGTTGCAAATTTTATTTCAAGGCTGACCACGTCGGAAGATAGTCAAACCATAGATGTCTCCTTTCTTGATGAGCATCTATTCTACATTATTGTGTAGACACCTTGGTATGCTGACATAGCCAATTACCTTGTGACAGGGAGAGTTCCTGCTCACTTCTCCCCAAAAGAGAGAAGAGTGTTGATTGAAAAATAATTTTATTTTTCATGGATAGTTGGATGTTTATACTGGACCAGATCATGTTATGAGACGGTGTGTGAGGGAAGATGAGACCTATGACATTTTACATGCATTCCATGATGAACCCTGTGGAGGCCATTTTGCAGCTAAAAGGACAACAATGAAAATATTGAGCACAGGATACTATTGGCCTACATTATACAAAGATGCAAGAAGGTATAAAAAGAAATGTGATAGATGCCAAAGAATGGGCATGCCAACAAAGTTAGATGCGATGCCACTATGTCCACAAGTGGTGGTCACTCCATTTGACAAGTGGGGTATGGACTTTGTGGAACCATTGATCCCCCATCCAATGGTAAGTCCTATATTCTAGTGTGCACTGATTATGTAACAAAGTGGGTAGAAGTCAAAGCCATGAAGCATGCAAGAGACAACAAAGTTGCATAATTTATTTATGAAGAAATTTTCACTTAGTATGGGGTACCAAGAGAAATAGTAACTGATCAAGGCACTCAGTTTACATCAACCCTTGTTACAACATCAGTTAATGAATATAACATAAGGCACAGGAAATCCACTCCTTATCACCCTCAAGAAAATGGACAAGTTTACGTGACAAACAAAGAGATTGAGGCCATCCTCACCAAAATAGTGCATATTCATAGAAAATACTAGGAAAATATATTATTAGAAGTAGTTAGGGCATACAAGACCACCTAGAAGACAACTACAGGCTTCACCCCATTTGAGCTACTATATGGGAAAGAATAAATTATGCAGCTGAATGAATTGGATGAGATAAGGAAATCTGCATTGCACCATACTGAGATTGTGCAAATTCAAAGAGCCAAATGGCATGACAGATATATCAGAGAAAATAAATTTCAGCCAGGTGACTCGGCATTAATTTATGATTCATGGTATAAGGATAATGCAGGTAAATTGCAGACAAGGTGGCTAAGGCAATATGAAGTTGTAGAGGTATTTCCCAATGGATTTGTGCAACTCATGACCATTGAACCTGTGAAATTCAAATTACTAGTAAATGAGCACTGTCGAAGATTATATCACAGGATAGCTTCAAAAGAAGAGTTCATGCAGTATTTTATCCAACAAACATAGCCTGAGCACAATTCCTACAGCCAAGAAGTTCGTACAGTCCAAGGTAGCAGACCTAGTGTCCCTCCTTATGACTAAATGAGGTATATACTTGTCATAATAAATATTTCTACTTTCATAGAAATCCATTTCTTCACCCATCTGCCCATCCACCCATCTATACCACCTTTCTCTCTCTCCCATCATTTCATTTCACCTCACACCATTCCACCTCATCATCATTAGCTGCTCAATTAGTGCTCAACAATGCAAGTGATACTTTATCCCTGATTGTTGCAATGAATTCTCTACAATCATGTTTGTACACACTCATGTATGTGCACATTAATTGCATTCTTAATTTTCCTTTAGATGGTTTAATTTAATCATTGTACAATAATATGCACATTCACATAATTTTATTTAATCCCCTTGAAATCACTATTGTCATCTCGCATGTGTGGACACATGTCCAAAGTTAGGTTGGGGGAGGGGTAAGAAAGATGCAAAAATATTGCCACTTGTTGATACATGATTGTCTACGTCAACAAACCTTGTTGAGTTGATTAAAAATTAAAAATGAAAGATGGCTCACATATGTGATGTGACACTAATCTACCACCATGATTTCCTCTCATTATAATTCCCTTTTATTACCATTTCTTGATATTACTAACTCTGTCATAAATGCAAATAGTAATTGCTAAAAACTGAGTAAAGGAAATTTAGTCGACAATTCATCCAACAAGCAAACATGAAAGAATTTGAGAGTTAGAGAGGTAATTTTGTAGAGTGACAAGTTGAGTATAGACAATGGGAGGTAGACCCATTCAGAATGAGCCCTGAGCTCATGATGCTTTGTTATAGGATGCATCATGCTCAGTAGAATATCATAATTGTTGTTGGTTAGATTATTTTTTGAAGTTGGATGGTTTTGACGAGGGTATTGCATTGGATTTTTCTCATACATTTTTAGATGGAAAGGCCATAGTGAAAGGACAGGAGGTCATAGCGACTGAAGAATGAATTGTAGACATTTCAGGGTTGCCAGCTGACAACAAACCTTACCCTAATTCTAAGGATGTCAGGACAGCCAGGGCTATATTCACAATGCATGGTGAACCTCCACTCACAATTAACAAACATGGTGCTAAGAGACTCTCTCTACCTGAGACATGGAAGCAAGCAGTCGTGAAAATCATCAGATATATCACTTGCGAAGGTCAACTGTCAAACCTGCATTTCATGCACTTCAAATTGCCGAGTCATATGAGGCACGAGAGGAAGATGAACGTGCCCAATGTCTTGTACAAAATTCTCTCCACTATGGCAGCGAAAACTCAAAAAGGTAGGGAAAACTCTGTATCCCACCATTTTCTAATTAAATTGTTGGTTATAAGATCTCTACATGATACAACCCCTAGAATGGCTTGGGATGATTTTGTGAACACTGAGAACTATAGACCTTAGCCATCTCAGCCTAGGGTTTCACCTCAAACATGTAGGTCTAACATAAAATTGAGTACAACTGAAGACACCCCTAGTGCTTCGACCTCTGGTGCTGGTGTGAATTCCCCCATTGAAGAAAAAACTATAAATGTTATTTCCTTTGATAATGATCATGAAAAAGAAAATTCTTCATCATATTCCGATGATGATGATGTTCCACTATAAACTATAAAAAAAACAAGGGCACAAAAGAGGCAGGAAAAAGCAAGGAAAAGAAAAATGCAACCTGTGCAAAAAGAGGCGACAAGCCCTTGGAAAAGGAAGGCTAGCACTATTCATCCTACAACCAAATAAAATGAATAAGACCTCTCAAGAAATCAAATCCGGCCAATCCTGAGCTTGGTGGGACATTGTGTGAAAGAAAAAATTCTCCAATGGAGCAAGAGAATGTATAAGAAGAAGATATATTTGAAAAGGCAACAAAAATGACCCTGGAAAATCTTGCTGCCATTGTAGAAGAAGTTGAGACTCAAGAACATAAAGAAAGTCAGGAGTTCCTGTTGCAAGACCAAGATTTGAAGTCCCTACAACAAAGTCAGGAAATAGATCAGGAGTTCTTGCAGCCACTACCAAAAGAAGAACAAGAGGCCCTACAGTAGAATAGGGAAAGAGAAATCATACCTCGACATCCTGAATTGGTGAGACATCCTGAATCTATGCAGATAGTTCTCTATGGGAAGCAACCATCTATGAAAATCCTGGTAGGAATCCATAACCCTCCTGATTTTTCAGTACATACAACTATCTTAAATTTATGGAAATAAATGCAAAGAGAAGGGGAGGAATGGAAAGAGGAGAAGAAACAATTGAAAAAGAAAATCCAAGAGAGGGATGAGATGATCGAAGAAAAGAATGGCGAAATCGTCTTTCTAAAGGAAAGGGTAAGTGACATTGCAACTCTGGTGCCACATATCTTGGAATGTAAAACCCCTCCAAGGGTTTATTATTTGCACTTGAAGGAGACATACCTTTCCTTTAGAATGTCAAGAATCATCTTAGGTTTGAACCCCTCCATTTAAACTCCTTCCAAATTTTTCAATGCCTACAAGATTGCTTCCCTTGAAATGAAAAATTTATTATGTGAATTTTATTTACACAAATTTGTTGTCCCAAAAGACCAAGACTGGAACCCACTACCTTATGTTGTAGACATACAATTGAGAGAATTTATGTCCTAGGTACAAAATGAGATCAGTTGGGGTGAACAATATAGTGCTTATAAAAAGAGATAATTTGGTATTCCCTTAGCCATCAGGGTTGAATCAAAGAACCCCAAAGACATTTATATAGAATGGAATAGGTTGCTCTTTAGGCCAAGCTATGGTAACAAAATTATGTCTTGGATTGAGGTTGTTTACAATGAGTATGAGGTAAAAAATGTAGCACAATAGGATACTATGAGGGGATATCTATCTCAGAGATGGAACCTAATGTTTGATGAGCTAAAATAGGCTGAGCCACATTCTGTCCACAACTATGCTACTGCACTGAAGAGAATTGAAAGATACATCCAGCTTGGGAGAACCAAGGGGCATGAATGGCTTCCCTTGATTTTTCGGCCACCTATCCTCTTATGGACTGTACCTAATTTCATATTCTACAAGTATGACATTGTAGAGGAACAACAAAGATTAAGGAGACTTGATAAGTTGGGAGTATTTTACTGGAATCCTGATTCACCCACGAAAAACACTGACATTGGAAAGCTATCAATCACATAATTCAGGGCCTTAACCAAGAAAAATCATAACTCTTCCCCTGTTGGAGGACCAACAAACTTTTAGGTTGCGGGAGTGATGAGTCTAGATTTGGCCTAGTTAGAGGGGTAGAATTTCTTGTTATTTGCTAAAGTTACCATAGACTTTGATATTATATGTTGACACTTTTATAAAGTTTCTCTCAGTCATAAGACATTTGGGACTAATTTTATTTCTATTGGTTTTAATGATATTTACCTATTATGTGGACCATCTATATTTATCTTGCATGTGATTAATAAATGTTCTTTAAAGTGGTTTTTATTATGCAATTATTATGTGTACTAACATCACTCTGCTGACATGATTGAAATGTTAAGTTGAGAAATGCAACCACCAACCAGTTAGGTTGAGGAGTCGCATGAATGTCAACTGGGGATGATGGCAGAAGATCCCTGTGTCATCCGCATGTAACCACCTTGCATCGATCTTTAATGGCATTGAGCATTGTGGGTATTGCTATAATGGTCGAGTCCATATCTTAGCATGCATGTTTGAATGGATTCCCCTGCATGTGTAATCACTCTTTCCACTTTCTTCTCATTTTCCCTAAATGGAATCCTCTTAGTTAGTGGGATTTTATGGACTTGTTTAGTTGGCTAAAATAAGGCTCGAATCCTCCTTCCTCGAGCTAGTGAGTTAGTGATTCAATCACCAAGTTCTTTTTGTTGGTTGTTTTTTATGATGTAAACCAAGTTTGTCTCCTAATCCACCTATGGAATTGCCAATTCCAATCAAGGGCAGCTCGAAGGACCTGGACCAACTGATGAGGATTTTTTTTAACAATAACCTCCTACACTTTGGGCTTTGCAAGACCCAGGAGGGTGATCCCAGTAATGAGTTTACAATCTCAGCAAAAAAAATCATAAATAGTCATTAACTTTGAAAAACAGATAATCTCACTTAATAGCTCAACAGAATGGGATAGAACTGAAATGAATTGGTTGTTCATCAGTGATATCAATCACTTGGAGCGTGAGATGGTTACAATACATTTTCATGGTGAAAGATAATCATTATGTTTTAAAATGGTGGTAGCAAGCCCCAGGTGAAGACAAACAAAACACTGCACCACAAAGAACATATGCAAATCAAACTAGTGCCATATCCATTGGGGGAGTCAAATTCATCAACACCTACTGGTCTATAGCAGATTTTTACACATAGCATGTAATATCTCTAATTATACTGCCTTACAGTATCACCAATTTGTATCTCAGCTCAATACTTCTTACCCAATCCTTGTACATAACATATCAATCTACAATCTCATTTAAGCAATTTAATTAATTCTTTGAATCAAAGCTAAAACCAAAATTGCACACACCACAACAGTGCGATGAATAGAATAACCCTTGATTACTTCATTCAAAATTTTGAATACACTTGCACAAAGGAGATACATGAGCCTGGATTTATCAAGTAAACTCAAATGCCAATATTGTTATGAAACACTAAATCCCAATAAACTCAAATTCTACAATAAAATGACACAAAACCCACTTGCATTGCCTCTGTAACTACAAATTTTACAATTTTATGTGCAGCTCCACCTCAAAATTTTGACTAGCTCACTTGCTAACCTTACTTGCTAAGTTGCCAACCTCCTTTACAATGAGAGAAGAAAAGAATAAGAGGAGGAAAAGAGATTCCAAAAGAAACCCTAAATCCGAACAGGAACAGCCATCTGGAAACATCTCCACCGTTGAACAGTGATCTGCAAAATATTCTCTCCATTTTCCTGTAACAAACTTGATTCTGCTCTCAAAACAGCATGTGCCCAATTCATTTCTCAACAGAAAAATGCCATGTGTCCACTCTTCACTCATTATTTGCAGCTGAAAGAGAAACTCTCCATTCCCGTGAAAAGTCCATTTTCTGTTGTTTTCTATTTTTCCCCCTTTGTTGCATTTTACCTCTATGTATTTACTCACTGTTGTTTTACTTTACTCACAATTTGTAAATAAAATATCCACATTTCACATTAATCTCCATGCAAAGTATTTTTAATACTTTACCTAGCAGCAAAGTATTTATCAATTCACTTTTACCCTAGCACAAAGTCATTTCCATTTTACATTTTACTCATCTATCCCTGTGCATTCAAATGTTTTAAATTCTATTTAAAACATTCCTCCATTTAAAATCAAATGCAGCCTCTTATTTTAAATTTTCTCATACTTCATTTAAAATTATTTTAACAACACGTGGGTGATTTAAATTTTTCCATTTTAAACCCCCCTTGGTAAAAATAATTTTAAAATTTATCCCCTAGCCTTCCATGTAAAATATCTTTTTAAAATTTTCCCCAAAGGTAAATAGAAATTCCCATTAAAAATTTACCCCTGGCACCTTGGAAAACCCGTGCACTTTAAAATTCCTGGGGCCCACCATATTTTAAATATTTGGCCAAACTATAGGCAAAACATTTAATATTAAATATTAAATGTTTTGGTCTTCTTCTCTCCATCTCTCCGCACCATCGCAATCATTAATTTGTGAGCAATTCCTGATTGCGAAATGGCGGGCAACGACAGAGATGATGCTGTATTTACCCCAAAATCGCCTCCGTTTGATTTGCCTTTACCACTTAAAACTGTGGTGGGACCCACCTCCCATTCCTCTCCATAAGAAGGCAAATTAAATATTAAAATTTGAGGCTCCCACTTAATATTCCCGACAAAACTTAGGAAAACATAGAAAATCAAATTTGTTTAATTTTTTATTTCCCATTCTTCCTGCTTCCCCGCAATCACGCAATCATTATTCTGTGAGCACCTCCCGATTGTGATATAGTGGGCGACGGTTGGGATTTAGCTGGACATCATCAGGCTCCCCCACCGTTGATCTTCTTCTACTCGTTTGTCATTTGTTGCCCTAATTCGTTTGCAATTTCACCTTTGATAAAACATTCTTCAATTGATGATGGTGGCCAATCCTCTTCAAAACACACGTTCCCTATAGCCTGGTCGATAGGCCTCTCTTAGCATTGGTGCAGGCCTCTCCCACTGTCCTAGTACCCTGTATTGTGCCTCATCTCACCTGGCCATGGGCCTTCCACACCTAGCGTGAGCTTACTCCCGTGTTCTCCTCCTGGCATGTCCTTGCTAGGTATGGGCTCATTCATTTGGCAGTTGTGTTCACTGGTGGCTACGGGCTCTCCTTCACTTGCAGGTCACAAGCTCCTCCATCATTGCGTGGCTTCCCTCTCCATCTGCTGGCGTGGGATTTCCAGTCCATGATCTCCACTTTTCCCTACCTACTAGCACCCTCCTCCACTAGCGCATGGTCCTCTACACAATGGCCACGAGCTCTGTGTTTCCTTGTTCGGCACGGGCCCCTCAATTTGGCAGCAGATTCCCCTTGCTTGCTCTATGGGCTATCTCCTGGTATGTGCGATGGTCTTCACCCGTTAGCTGCAGCTCACACCCCTACGCTGGTTTTCACTCTGCCTTCATTTCCTGTGGGCTGTATGTGGTCCCCTTCACTTGGTTGCATCCTTCCCCATTGCAATGCATGGATTTCTCCCTTTATTGCATTTTCTTGAACTTTCATGTAGCCTCTATTACATGCTAATTGCATTTGCCTGAAAGTCTCTAAAGACTTTTAACCATAGCCCCATAGCACTCTCGTCCAACAATGGCGTCCACAATACTTCCTCTTTTCAAAATTATGGAACACAAGCATTGCAAAGCCAAATTCTCCTTTGTCAATTGGTTCTATAACCTCACAGCAATAGACTTGTTTAGTCCATAGCTAGCCCATTCCCAACCTCTTAAGAAATCTCTTTCATTTGATGGAAACCCAATTATTAGCTTGTATAAGAAATTTTCTATTCCAGAATCACATAAATGTTCAAGCAATTGAACAAGATTAAAATTTTATAGCTGTCTACTGACAACCCAAGTGCAACATTTACAACATCATAACGGCGTAAAGCATCTCGCGCCCCAAGTGGCCTGACTAAAAAAAAAAAAAGGTTTTCAAACAAGTTTCATGTTCAAATGATTCGACACTGCCTTTTGAATAGCTTAGAAGTTGAAAAACGATCTGGGTCTTCATCAAAAACTGTTTTCTGGCACATTTGAAAAATGGTCAAAATAGGCCAAGTTGCTTCAGGAATCGATCTTGAAAATTGGGAAAACGACCTCATGAGACCTCAAAAAATTGCAAGTATATAGTCATTTAATCCATTAGTATAGTGCAGAAGACAGCTCAGAGAAATCAATTACGAGTAATCGGATATTAATCGGCTAAGTTGCCCAATTAAACTTTTCTGAAATAGCAGTTGTTCTGCACCAATTAAAACACACCTGACTGCTAATTTGTAAATGTAACAAATCAACCCCTGACGAACTGCCATCAGATACAGTGGAACATTAAGATACCTTGAGCACGTGTGCAAAAGGAATTACTTTGAAACATCACCGATCAAAAGATATTAACGATCGAAATTGACCACTCAGAAAGGTTGTCTGGAATGCAACTGCAAAACAAAACAATTTATATTTCGTTTCGATTTGCTAAAAATAGCAAATCAGATCATGAGGTTCTGAAAATTGACACCCGAGATCATTTATGTATGGAGAACACATAACAGCATTCATTTTGACATAACAGTCAATTGGTTGCGAAATCCAAGCTCAAATAAGAAGCTGTTTCGCAAACTGACAAATCTGCAAACAGCAGAACAATGCAAAAACCCTCCAACTTCACTTTTCAAAACCCTGACAAAATGTATCATGGGAAGCTAAAAATTGACACACACGTTCACATATGTCAATCAAACATGTCTGTAAATGGGTTTTACTTGGACAACAACATGCCTCCAATTCTGATTCTCCAAAGTGGGTCATTCAAACGGACCCCTCAAGTGCACTTTTGAAAGTGCAGAGGCAAATTTTTCAAAATGGGCACCTCAAATCTGCAAAAGTTGAGAGTGCCAACACTTGTACAAGCTGATAATCTGCCATACTTTTGTAATTGCATTTTTTGATGAATGAAATAAGATTTTGAGTTGAGTATCTGAGTTTGCATTAGTTTAGAGGATACTCATCCAAGGGGGGCCGCTTGGTGAGTAATTTTTTCCTTTAGTATTATTTATATTAGTGTTAGTTTCTATTCAGTACTTAGTTAATATTTTGGCATTGACTATTCCTACAACCACTAGAATTCCATTATGTGACTATTCCTATAGCCAAAGTGGGAAAAGTAATTTCTTGTTGGATGCTTAGATTTTCCTTCCCATTATGCATAGCTAGTTTAGATTTTATTGAGTAATGTTCAACATTTTCTTTGTTTCCTTTGATGCAATTTACTTTCAACGTTAAGTCTTTCTTAAGTTATAGAACAAAGGTGACTAATTTGAAGTTCCTAGTGCACATACTATGCTGACCCATTTCAAGTTCACTTCCCTAGGTTGAAAATTTAAATGTACCTTCATGATGGTTAAGATGGTTATTCAGGTCAGATGTCCAATCTCTGAATCATGGTTGTAAGGGCTTAGTTATGAAAATCAGTTTAGGAGGCTGACAAATATCATGTTATTCAGAACCTATGGTGTATGTTATGCTATGTTAAATCATAAGTACATTTAATTTTGCATAACATGCTACATCATAGAAGAAAACTTAAAGAAAATCCTAGTTCGATCATGGAGATATTTATTGAATAGTATAATATAGATTATTTAATAAATCACATTGCCATCTAACACATAAATATAAAATCCATGCATGCTCATATATATAAATATGTCAAAAAAATTAATACATCTCATCAATAGTACAATGTCACTATGGCCTATGGTTGCTAGATTCATTTGGATGTAGTTTCCACACTCGTTAGAAGACACTGGTGTGTGACCTGGATCTACTCTTGCTGGCCATTTATTGTATATTTCATAGTGATCTACACACTTTACCCTCATGCATCAGTGCCTCCACTCACTCTCGCTCTATGCAATCTTTATCAGCCTAGATCCTGACAACCTCTCTTTGAAGTCGCTTGACCTCTAACTATAAGATATCCTCTATTAAATCTCTGAGCTGCTCAAGTCTCCTCTAACTCCACTTCCAGTTCTAATACTTGACCCTCAGCATGCTCAGTGCATCTGAATACACCAACATATTCTCCCTTGAGCCTCACATAAGACTCCAACAAGTTCATGTGCTTCGCTACGAATGGTGGGGGAATGAACTTTGCGGTTTTTTTCTCATTTATAGGAAGGGGTGGCACTATCACTATAGCTACATGTTAGAATAGGTCCTCAACCTCTACCATGGGCCTTGCAAGATAAAATTCATAAGAATAATCAGTATCCATCATCATAATATATATCCATATATGAGCATGATATACATAAAAAACATAAAGCATAATAATAAATACCATCACCTAGGTATGTAGCATGATCAGTTGGAATCTCAAATGCCCCACTACTCTCCTCGTGCTCTCAAACACTAGAACATGTAGACTATGACCTCGTAACCCAAGTGGGAATAGTATCTCTCCACTCAGGTCTAGGAGGACTAGTCTCACCGTTGCCACTATCCTCACTCATGGGTTGGTTCTGCTCATCCTCTATCCCCTCCTCATCCTCCTCATCCCCCTCTCCCTCAAAATGATTTTCCTCCTTTGTCTCCTCATCCTCATCTAGGAATAGGTCTGCTAGATCTACCCTCCTTCCTAACTCCCTATCCTCCTCTCTTGAATCTTGTAAATGCCCCCTGAAGCGCATAGGATAATCCATAGGAAAGATGGCTCCTAGTCACATCACCTCCCACCACTCATCATAATCTTGTTTCGTGCTAACGTGATCTATAGTAGAGATTGGGGGCATGTTTGTGTCCTCCTCTTCTTTTCTTGGGATGAAATCTTATGTTATTAGTTGCTTAAGATCTCTAGGTCTACGAGCAATCCGTACTAACTTTTTGTATGAATCCCATAGCCGTAGTAGCATTTGTATCTGTCCAAATTGCCTCATGGTGCGGTCATAGTAGAAAGGTCTCACTACACAATTGCACCATCCTAGTAATAGCCTGTCTCTCTACATCCATCTCAGTTGTCATATTAGGTCTGGTCAGAATAGATCCATGAGGTAGGGTCTCCACACAATATCCACCTCGCCCAGTCTGTCAAACCTCACCCTCCAAAATATAACATCATTTTGCTTCCATGCCTATCTTAGGGGATAGTTGAAAACCCATGGATATCCCACCACTTCGGCAATTGGAAATCCTACAAGCTGGGTATAAGTGATATGCTCTAGGATCCATGTCTGCAATAGGGTATAGTGTAGCATGCTATGCATCTCTCCAAAGGTGAATCAACTCAAATCATATTATAAGTGTGCTAGTATGCTTTGGACCCAGGAAAATACCACATAGTAGTGCTCCATGTCTCGAATCATGTGCACTAATCCCCCCTCGAAATGTGCTCTGCAACCATTGAGGACTAGTGCCAGTGCTACTATAAAAATCAAGATGTGTCTCACTAGTGGTGAGTGCACATGCAACAACTAAGATATCCTGATGCATGGTCAAATGATCCTACAATGGACCAATTTTCCTAAGAAATACTTGGTATCTGCCAACATCTCCTCAAAAATCCTGCCCTCTGCTAGGAACACCCTCTCTTCATTGATAGAAACCCGCATTATGCATTGCACATCCTCTAGTATGTTTGTCATCTCCCCCGTCAATGGGAGGAAGGTGTAAGTGTATGTGTCCCATCTCTCTTCTAGTTCCATCAATATGGCATCATGGTATTGCATGGTCAACATGAGATAGGCCTGATAAAGACCCATATCCTGGAGGATCTATATGTCCTCCTCAGGTAGTTGATCAATGATCTCTCGAAGTTAGCTCAACATCCAACTGCCCAGGCATTGGCGCGACTGGGGTGCAATCTACCATAAGTAAAAAGAAGAAAAAAATCATTTCAAACATCTAAAATCTTAATTTTTTTCTTTAATGGTCAAAAAGTGTTGTTAAGTTGCTCTGGTAAATCTTAATTAAGGGTTCTAGACACTTTATTCCTTAATTGGGACACTTTGCGACAAAGTGGGACACTTTGCGACATAGTGGAACACTTTGCAACAAAGTGGGACACTTTGCGACATAGTGGGACACTTTGCGAAAAAGTGGGACACTTTGCGACAAAGTGGGACACTTTGTAACAATCTAAAAAAAATGAAAGAAAAACCTTCCCTACCACATAATTTTAATTAAAAATGAAATGGATGCGATTTACCCTCTCTTTTATATTTTTATGCATTTACTTTGTGTCATTTTTGTTAAAAATAAAATAGGTACTTTGTATTCAAATTTACATATTTTGAGCTAGCAAACTCCATTTTTGACGTTGTTTGTTGTGTTGGAACTATGGCTCCACTACCAACTCATCAAATGTCTATCATCAAGTGGTGTGGTACTTGGAAATGCCCTATGATGGACTTGTCTAGTTTGATGTGGTTGATTTTCTACCTTGATTCCACCTTCGTAAAGCAAGTGGAATCAAGGGGGCATAAATCTACCCTCAAATTTAATTTGGTAGGAAAGTTATTTAAGAGGATTATATTTGAGCTACTAAAAAATATATGATGTAGAATTTGGTTCCTAAAATTGTGGTTTTGTAGGTGACTATAATGGGGGCTTCATTCTCCCTAATGAATCCATATGAGTGTCCTTTTATAAAGTTACTTGTTGAAGTACTTTAGCTTGCATATGCACATAGTGTCATATGGGTGCTAAAGTGGGGGCTAAATGTAGTGTAGAAAGATGCATACATTTGCATTTTCACACTTAATTTTGACCTATTTTAGCACCCCTTGCATTAATCTCCCTTTAAGTCACTTATTATGGGCCCCTAAGACCCCTTTTTGTGCATCCCAAGGCATATTTCAACTTTAAACCTGATCAAAAGCCATAAGCAACAATTAATCTTGGTAAACTACCTTTTGAACCAGAAAATTAAACCTTGTGGGACTAAGATGCCATTGGTGGTGTCTTAGTCCCACCTAGTGGGACCAAGATGCCACCTAGGGTGTCTTAGTCTCGGGGGATTTGTTTGTGGGAATTAAGAGCGAGAAAAAAAATATTTGAATTTATTTCACCTTTTGTCAACCTTTGAGATCTAATAATAGGGTTATTAGGTAGAAATAACTATAGGGTTTGAGCAAGTTGAAGCAAGTTTTAGAGTCTTAGAGTATCCTTCTATAGTGTTTTTCTAGGTTATTAAAGTCTAATTTCAAGTTAAGATTGTAATGTAGAAAAATGTATCCTTGAAATTTTCACTCATTTGGGCCTTTCTTATGAATTTTGGCTCGATTTTGCCTAGATCTAATGTTGAAATGTGGCGAAAACATTCACATTAGGCCTTAAATGCTTGTAAATCAATAAAAACCTAATGATGTCTTACAAAGGTGTTGTGAAGTGTTGTAACACATTTTCCCACTTTTCTAGGACCTCTCCATCATAATTCACCTAAACAACCTCTTTTTACCCCTTTCCAAGTCTTATTTCAAAGTGTTTTAAAGAGTTGTAACAAACTCTCACACTTTCCTAGGCTTGTCATCAATAAATTGACCCTTTCTTATGATAAAATGACCCAATGACCCCTTAATGCACTTATAGGTCCCACTTAAGTGTGTTTTAGAAGATAATCCCACTAAACAACATTAATCACACTTTAATTCTTGACCAATGGAAAATTTTCCCTGGTGGGACCAAGTTGCCATCTTGGGTGACTTAGTCCAATTAGAATTAAAAATCAAATTAATGTCAATATTCTGGTGGGATATTATCTTCTAAACCCTAAGGTCGGCTTGTGATGTGTTATTTTTGGGAAATTAGGGAATAACATGTATAAATAAATGGTTTTCCCATCATTTTCATCCTCCTCATTCTCTCATGATCAAGCAATCTATATTCCTCAACAATTCAAGC
This sequence comes from Sequoiadendron giganteum, assembly GCA_007115665.2. Classification (NCBI taxonomy): domain Eukaryota; kingdom Viridiplantae; phylum Streptophyta; class Pinopsida; order Cupressales; family Cupressaceae; genus Sequoiadendron; species Sequoiadendron giganteum. The sequence goes on along the minus strand of VCHN02000014.1, from coordinate 63,312,565 downwards.
ATTCATCCATTAGAGCTGATTACCTGCATATCTTCAGACTTTTCCATCAAGGGTTTGGTAAGTTGTTGCATTTGCATGTTGTTCAATCATATTTCCCTTTTCATTTAATTTCATTATCTAGGGTTTGATTACCAAAATGGGGTTTGATTAAGGCAAAACCCATTTCGCTAACCCTAACCCTTTTTCCCCTCTTTGCATGTGTGTTTTATAGAATTTGTATGTAGATTAGTCAAAGACTAAGGTGCTAAAAGGTTTGATCTTTAAATCTATATCATTCAAAGTCAACAAACCCTAAAGGGAGCTTGAAGACAACTTGCAGGTCAACATCTAAAGATTTAGATCCGATTCTCTATCAAAAATAGAAGTAAAAGTTGATAGCTATAGGTTCTAGTCTTGAGATTCTTAAAAGGTATAGGCGGAATAAGTTGCCATCATTAGTGAATTAGTCCCATTGCAAGGCTTGAAAAAGTGACCTCTGTAGATCTGGACACCCATTTTCCTGAAACCTATTCTGACAAAGTTTCCCCAAAGCAGGACTAAGTCATCAAACTTGGTGTAAGTGTCCTAGTGGTCTTCAACACCATATTTTAGAAGATTCTAGAGCTCCTCAATATCACACTCTAGTTTCCATGTGCACCACTTCTGCCTTATTAAGTTCTATTACAACTTACATACATTTTAGGTCATTTTCATAGTGTTTTCAATACATTTTCATTTCATTATTTTGAATTCAATAGTTATTTTTATTTATTAGATTATTGCACTTAGACACATTCCAAATCACACACATCACATAGTTAACTCCTAATATTGAATGAAACCCTCAAATTTTGGGTGTGAAAGACATCTCTCCTTTTAGGTGAAAACCATAGAAGTGTTAGGGAATCCCTCTTTACCTCAAAATCTATGGTTCATTTCGGTGAACCCACCTTTAGAACAATTTTTAACTTCTAATTTTAAGTGCATTTGCATCCTAGGAAAAGCTTGCATTCACATTGCATTAGGGTTTTGAATTGTTTTACATTCTAGGGTTTTTAAAAGTGCATTAGTGAAAAGATCATATAGCTTGCATTCTTGGATCTCATTTCATTCCAAAAGTTCAAAAAAATTGTATTTTGATATTATAGATGCATTTGAAAAGCCTAAAAGTCATAAAAAACACTCAATTTTTTTGAAAATTGCTAAAAAAATCATTTTTTGGGACTAATTCGCCACATTGGGCAACTTAGTCCATCTATATAATTTGCAATATAATTTCTGGCATTTTTTAGAGTATTTTCAACATTGTTGTGTTGTTTTCAAGAATTTTTGTTATCATCATTGTAGTGTCTTTTATTTGCATTACATTTTCATTCACCCCACATTTAGAAACCTTTGCATGAGTGTTTGGTGTCCTATTGTTGATACCTTAGTGATAAGCAGTTCAAGACTCATGGCATCTCATGACAATTCTCTTGTTTTAGATCTTGGGTTATCTTGAATTTCCACTCCTAGTATTGATAATAGTACACTAGGCCTAGAAACTACCCTTAGTAACTCTTTACATTCAAAAATTATGCATACTGAACACAAACCTAATTATATCCCACAAGATAAGATCATTCACATTCATGAGGATCTAAAATACTTGCAACATCAAGTGAGCCTTGAAACCAATTTTTCTACTACCATTCCCACCATATACAACATCCACTGCATGCTTGACACTGATGAAGACATAGATGTTGTGAACAAAATAGTTGAGATATATCAAAAAAATGTTCCTTCCACCTCTAGTGTCTCTCAACTAGCAAAAATTGTGGTTAGTCAAGGAGGACCTCAAACTCCTCCTCCCTCAATAATATCCTCCATACCTACCTATTCCTCTCCTAATATCACAACCATGCAACAAGTTAGCAATGTGATTCCTTCCCTTGGTATGCCTACTAGTATTCCTAACTCCTATGTGGCATCCTATGCTCTATCCTCTTCTACCATACCATCCATTTGTATTCCATTCACTTTCCCTACCACTACATTCACACCATCACCACTTTCTCTTCCACCTAATACCACTTACATTGATCCTCTCACTACACAACTTTTCCAAACCATATCATCCATGAAATAATAAATTTCTACCATTAACCAAAATCATAATGGCCCACCCACATACTATGTCTATAGTAGCCCATTGTCCTTGGAAATCTTGTCCACCCTGATGCCACACGGAATATAAATACCTAGATTTGATATAAATATGGAGGGAAGGGAGATCCTTCTAAACATGTTAATGCATACACCTCTTTGTATAGTGAATTTTGTCTTGATGATAAACTATTAGCTAAACTGTTTCCTAGGACCTTAAAAGATACTGCCTTGGAATGGTTTTCTTCTTTACCAAACAATTCAATTTTTTTCATTTCATGAATTTTTTGATGCCTTTATTAATCATTTCCATGTGCATATAAATCCCAAAAATACCTTGGTCAATTTGATGTGATGTAATCAAAACAATGATGAAAAGATAACTGATTTTATCTCAAACTATCAATCACTTTATTCCCAAATTGGCGTCAAGATTTCTGACCCACATCTTCAAAATATGTTTATAGAAAATTTTCTCACATCTTTAGGACAAGATCACCATGATGAAGTTCCCTTCCTTCATGCACTTATACACAACCCTTTGCGATTATCACAATTCAATTAGTAGTCCAGAGACATGATCCACTTCTAGTCAAATTGAGAAATCTGAAAATTCTAACCAAAATAATCCTAAACCATTTAGAAAGAAAAACAAAGGGTTCTTACAATTTAACCCTCCTCAATAATATGCTCCACCTTCCAACAACCAAGTAGCAGCTATTAAGATCATAGTTCCTTTTAGTTATGGAGACCCAAAGAGATATTTGACACCTTTACCCAACACCCTCCATAACACAATGTCTCAAATTTTGTAGCAATAAATGATTACCATACTTATTTTTCATGCACCTGATCCTACCAAAACCTTACCTTCAAACTTCAACTCCAAATCTTATTTCCATTTTCATAGACAAAACGGACATGGCATTGAGCAATGCAAGCATCTTAAGCATCTTGTTCAAGACCTCATTGATTCTGGTCGTCTATCTGTTGCTGGTGGTAATGATCAAGGCAATAAGTATGTGGCCCCTCCAAACCAAAATTTGAAAATCTTTACTAATCCCATGCCAAAACATAATATTTCATTTTTAAAAGCTAGTGAAACTCCACAAAATGATGTTATGAATGTTGATACAAATAATCAAAATTATGATCTTATTACACCTGTGACCCATGTCAAGCTTATGGATGAAATGGTAGGTGTAATAGATGTTATCCCTTGTAAGGTCCAACCTAAAATATCTCTTGATATTAATTTTTCTTCTCAAGACATACTTAAATATCTCCCCGATGGTCCTCTTTACATAGTTGGTTGTATCTTTGATAAGCCCACTAATGGGATATTAATAGATCCCACATGTGGAGAGAATGTGATCACTGAGGAATTTTTGGTATTACATGACCTTTATCAAGATGATTATGATAAACCTATTGCATGGATAAAAAAACACAATGGTTTTACTTGCCCTACGATTAGATCGATCATCCTCCCATTACAAATAGGACCTAAGACATTGGATTTTACATTCTCTATCATCCCACATTCGGACCAATTTCATTTTAGGCTAGGCCATCCATGGCTTCACTCAATGAAAGTGGTCCCTTAGATTCTTCACAAGTGCTTCAAGTTTCCCTTTGACAATGTGTTGCAAGTATTGGTGTGCCTTTTGGTGTTGTCATTAATGTTGTCATTGATTTCAACATAGTTCAGGTTGATTGTAGATGGTACTTGTATAGCTGAGATACTGTAGAAGTGTTTAGAGTACATAGAGCTATATTTACGAAGTTGTAGTTGTGCTTTTTGTCAAATTCTTTTGAGAAAATTTGAGAAATAATGAAGGTAGTGTTGAAGTGTGTGTTTTGAGTGTGCTCTAGTATTGTGCTCTAATTTCATCTATGTTGATCCTATTCCTATGTGGATTCATAGTTATGTTCATGATATTCAAATGGATAATATATCCTAAGCTTTAGCTTTTAGTTCGATGGAGAGTGAAATATGTTCACTGGTATGTGAACTAGTTTGGTAGAACTATTTGTTTGTGGACTGGGAGAAATGTCTTGGCTCCATAGTCTTGTGGTTTTTCATTTCATATCTTGCAGGTCTGGAAAATGATTCTTCTTGATGGTTTATGTGTTCTGACAAATGTTTTTGTGATTTGGCACTATGGAAGACCTACTCTAGAGCTTCTGTGTTTTGTTGGTTGGTCCGATTGGACTATTGAAGAGTTTTCTATGAATGAAGTTTTTTGTAGTTGCTATGGATGTACCTAAAGTATTCTTAGAGATGGTAAAATGTTTGGTGAAGCATGTGGAGTGATCCACATGTGATCATCTTTCTATAAATTAGTGTACTTCAAAGATCATTGGTGTTCTCATTAGGTTTGACCGACCTGGTGTTTACACATTACATTAAGTTTTTGCAAGAATTTGATTGATCCAAGATTTTGTTTGGGTCCCAAATTAAATATTTAATTGTTCCTCTCTCATTCTTAAATTAAATATGTAATGGGTCCTAAATTAAATATGTAAAGTGATTTGATACAACTGATTTAACCCCCTCTTAGTTGTCTTGTGCATTTCAACAATTGGAATCAAAGCTCTGGTTCCTCAGTGAAAATATTAACCTCTTAAGGTAGATCAAATGGAACACAAGTTGTAGATCCATATCTATGATGGAGCTGATTAAAGTGACTGGAAAGAACAAATGAGATATTATTTGGTTTCACTTGGTTTCAAGACTTGGAAAGTTGTGGAGACAAAGTATGTGATACCAGTCATTGGTCTTTCCTCTACTGATGATATTGCAGCTTATGAGGAGAATGAAAGGGCAAGGTATGCTATCTTCAATTCTCTATCTAAAAATGAAAGGAAAAAAGTTATTTCTCTAGGAACTACTCATGAAGTATGGGAAAAATTGAAAGACATTTATGAAGGAATTGAAAGAGTAAATTTGTCAAGGAACTAACTACTAAGAAAAAATTTGACAACCTAAGAATGGAAGAAGGAGAAGATATTGCAAGCTACTATTAGAGAGTTGAACTTATAGCAATTGAAATTAAGAATCAAGGTGGTACTAGATGTCAAATAAAGATATAATAGAGAATATCTTAATGACCCTACCAGAGAATTACAGTGACAAAGTCTTTGTTATTGAAGAATCATATGATCCAAAGACGTTTACTAATGAGCACCTATTTGGTGTCTTGACTACATTCGAGATGATAAAATTTGCAAGAGATAAGTATGAGACTAAAACAACCTTTAAAGAAATGAACTTAGGGATTAATACCCCTCCTTCTTTGAACTAAATGCATATGGAGGTGCATTAGTCCAATGGATTCATAATTTTTTTGATCTGGACTAATGAATGAGGCCTACTCCTCAAGGGGAGTAGAGAAGTGCATTGTTTCAATATGTGATGTCGGCACACTTTTAAGGGGGAGTGAATAGAGCTTTATATGGCAAGAGTTTTTATGCAAAATTTCCTTGCCATTGATGTTAAATGGGGAAAGAAAGTCATTTGAAAATTTTATGCTTGTGCAGGTTGTCATCTCTAAATGTTGTGTATGCTATGTTGTCTTCAATGGTTTTTCACATCATGTGTTTCCATCAATGAAAAAAGGGGAGATTATTGCAAGAAAGAGTGTGCTTGGTGGTGTTTTCATTAATGTTGTCATTGATGTCAACACAGTTCAGGTTTACTGCAGATGGTACTTGTATAGTTGAGATATTGTAGAATTTCTTAGAGTACATGGAGCTATGTTTATGAAGTTGTATTTGTGTTTATTCCAAGTTCTTTTGAGAAAATTTGAGAAATAAGAAAGGAAGTTTTTGAAGTGTGTGTTATGATTGTGCTCTAGTATTGTGCTCTGCATTTCTTGTATGTTGATCCTATGCCTGTGCATATTTTTAGTTATGTTCATGAGATTCAAATGGATAATATATCACAAGTTTTAGCTTCTAGTTTGATGGAGAGTGAAATATGTGTTCACTGGTATGTGAACTATTTTGGAAGAACTATTTGTTTGTGGATTAGGTGAAATGTCTTAGCTCCACAATCTTGTGGTTTTTTGTTTCAGATCTTGCAGATCTAGGAAATGATTCTTCTTGATGGTTTTTGTGTTCTAAAAAGAGTGCTTGTGATTTGGCACTCTGGAAGACTCGCTCCAGAGCTCCTGTGTTTTGTCGATTGGTCTGGTTGGAATATTGAAGATTTTTCTATGAATAAAGTTTGTTGTAGTTGTTGTGGATGTACCTAAAGTATTCTCAGAGATGTTAAAATGTTTGGTGAAGCATGTGGAGTGATCCACATGTGATCATCTTTTTTTAAATGTGTGTACTTCAAAGATCATTGGTGTTTTTATTAGGTTTGGTTGACATGGTGTTTACACGTTACATTAAGTTTTTGCAAGAATTTTATTGACCCAATATGTTGTTTGGGTCCTAAATTAAATATGTAATTGGTATTCTCTCATTCTTATCTACCATGAGAATGTTGAGCATCTGACCTAATTTGAATTTGGAAATTGAAATTGTATAGCCAACCTTGGAGAGTGTTTCTAGGGTTGAAGATGGTATAAAATGAGATCAAGTTGTTACAAATTTAATATCCATACATCCATGAATCGAGCAAGCAAGTGAAGTCTGTGAACAAGAGTGAAAAATATAGTGTGGAAGATCGAATTGAGGCAACAGTACTTTAATGTGTTAGATTCCTGAAAGTAGTGAGTTGATGGTGTCTACAATCTTCTAATCAAGTTATGAATGTGTGGAACCTTTGTGGTGGATCTTCATTTATCCTTTTTCTATAGGCAGTGAGCCCCCTTCTAGACAATGAGTCCTTTGTTGGTAGTGAGCCTTTGTATCTGGTATTGCATTATTACTATATGTATCGTGTGAGTTATAGTAAAATGTGTAAATAAGAAATAAAACACGCAATCAATGAAATGTATTATATTAGAGAATCTAAATGACAAGTCTAGCTGAATTGAAATAAACAAAATTCTTTAAAACCGTCCCATTGTGCTCTATCCTCAAGGATTCATTAAATCATAATGGATCTTAGATTGTGTATGCACTATGAATGTTAGAATGATAACCTAAAGAACGAGATGCTAGAACTGCAGTAAATCTATTCCTACATGATGATTGATAAACTATATGATGAAAGTGATATGCAAATGATGAAATGAAACTACAAAAATCAAAATGTAGCTAATGCTAAAGTCATTATTTCTAAACTAATATGCTTTTAATTGCTAAATTCCCAAATGCTAAAATGCTAAAAATGCTCTAATGCTCTAATGGAATTTCTGCAAAGTAAGTTTACTCAAAGTTGGGATCCATTTGCTGTAAAATGAGGCTATATTTATAGATTTTCCAAGGCATATTATGATGTGGCAGCAGCCAATGGTCTAGATTTGATTGGGATAGATGAAGGATGGAGGATGAAGAAGTTAGAGAAAAATAAGGAGAGTGTTTCATTGCATGAAGACAATCTGTATAGTGTAGATGAGAAGAAATGAAATAGAAGAGCCAAGTGTCTCAAGTTTGTTTCAAAATTTATTGAGGATAAATATACAAATTAAATATTTGGAATATTTAATTATTTGAGACATATGATGAAGTGGAAAATGGAAAAGTTGTAGACATGTGACGAAAATTAAATTTAGATTTAATTTTAGTGAGAGGAAAGATAATTAAATAAAACAAACTATTGGAATTTTTTTATTTAATTAGAATTAGAAGAATGTGATTTAAGATTGAAGAATTAGAAGATGAACTATATAACTAAATTTAGAATTTATTTATAAGTAGATGAATAAAATGGGATTTATTAATTAAATAACTTGTATTTAGTTAATTAGATTAGAATAATTAAGAAATGTGAACTGTATAAATAAATTTATAATTTATTTATAAGTAGAGGAATTAGAAAGATTTTATCAATTAAATAACTTGTATTTAATTAATTAGATTATCCAAACCAATTTTAGGTGTATACATTTTGCCCCTCTTTGAAGTGATGTGTTTAGACATTGTTTCAAAGAAAAAATTGTTGATGTTTTGACAAAAAAAAAATTATGTGCCCTAGACGTTGAAATTTTGAGTGATAATGGATATATGCCCCCTTGGGAGATAAATCGATGAATATTTGAATTTTAGGATTTTTCAATTTTTTGAATTTTTTGATGATTTGATTATAATTTCAAATTTTTATGATGCCAAGACAATTTATCTCCCAAAAAATGATGTGAATCTTGCCCCTTTGATAAATTGATTAATTAAGGCCCCTTTGAAAAATAAAATAAATCAATTCCATTAAATTCCCACTTAATTACCATTTAAAAGGTAAAAAGAGGTGAAATGAAATTCATTTGTGCATTTGGATTTTGAGAAATTAGAGTGCTTGAGAAATTTTTGAGCAAATTTGGCAAGATGGTGATTTTGATCTAGACACACCGATTCGAGTGCATGTGACATCACAACCACCCAACCGTGTATGCACCTCCAGTACGTACCTCAAAAAACCTCCTTGTGAATTTTTGAATCTCATTTTTCATACTTTTTTTCACGTTTGAATTCTATCTTTTTGCATTTTAGTGCATAGGGAACCCGATGTAGCGCATTGGGTCACTGTTATAGCACATAGAGTAGTTTAGCGCATAGGGTCAATTTTTTAGTGCATTTGGTCAATGATGTAGTGCATCAGGATTTTTAGCACATTTAGGTCAAGAGATAACATGTTTGATGAATGATGTTGTACATATAGCACATTTATGACATGATTTAGCATATTTAGTCAAAAATTTAGCGCATAAGATCCTTTGGTACATTGGTGCAAAGAAATGGCACATTCATAAGTTTGGCGCATTGATAGACTATTTTATTGCATTTGTGAAGTTTTCTAGTGCATCCATGTGTTTAGCGCTTTGAGACACTGTTTTAGTGCATCCATGCCAGATTGATCAAATTTAGATTAAACTCCCTAATTTTGATGATTTTTGATCACATCAGCCTTTGATTTGATGTTGTTTGATGATGTTGATGGATTAGATGATGATTGATCTCATGATAGGTGAGATTCAATGATAGGATGATGATAATTGACCTCATGATAGGTGAGGATCAATGATAGATTCTCGCGAGATTTGATCAAAGTCTCACCAAACCTGATTAGATTGATAGGTTGATTGTTGATTTGTGATATGTTATGATGATAGGAGTCTTTGTTAGTACTAATGTTGTAGGAGCGTTTCCCGATGACCTGTGATTTTATTTCACATCTAGATCAGATTGATCTAAATTTGATCGGATGATGCAGATTGACTACTTTGCTTGACATGCCCTAGCATAGGATTAATAGAGGGCTTCTAACCACTTTGGTATAGAGATGGCACAGTGATCATAACACCTTTCACTTGCCTACTAATGAGATGACAGTCACACCAGAGGACATTTATTAGATTATATGGATTCTAGTTATTGTCTATTTGTTTGTGTATGATTTGACTAAGTAGGAAGGGACCGATGCATTGAGGAGAGTCTTTGAGGATGATCAAATTTGTGGTTATGAGATCCCATGGCAAGATATGGTTGATGAATATGCGACACTACCATGTGTGTTAGTTGGATTTATTGGAGGGTTCTTATGTCTCAACCGCAGGTCAAAGGGACTCTAAGTCAGTTGGGGTCATACATTAGAGATCATGATCACATAGGGTACCAAATATGTATGGAGATCCTACATGCTTGCACATTTGTACCATGATCTTCACCAAGTGGTTTATCTAAGAACATCCAGTTTATCAGCTGGGGTTACAATATTATAGATATCGGCATGGGAGCACATAGTTGTCACATAACCTATTGTAGAGAGACAACATCTAGTTGGGAGGCCCTATGTACATGGATACATAGGTCTAGTTGTCCAACATAAGATGGGAAACTAGAGTACTGGAGGAGAGATCTTGGTGATCTGGATACTGTGACATGGATACCCTACATAGGCTGTGAGCAGTAGCTGGAGGACAACACACAGATGTGATATGTGTGCACTGCTAGATATTTGATTGGGAGGACACCATTCATTATTGAGAGATTCCTTCTTGGGAGAGTGCATCATCAGTACAAGTGAGTATAGGGTATGCCACAGGGTGTTTCTCTATATGCACAGAGATGACATGACATTTTAGTGTGGGGGCCTATTTTATCATATGATGCAGCATGCTAGGAGTACTATGTATTACAACCAGTGATATGGGAATATCATCCAAAGATCATAGAGACTGGTTTTTCATAGGATTATGCACATTACTTCTTTGTAGATCCCTTCCCATGGATATTAAGCCCAAATGAGCAGGCACCAAGATAAAGGAGGGGTGGAGGAGGTGATTAGGAGGAGGAGACAAAGAGTAGTGATGATGAAGACAGTGTAGATGGAGATGGTGATGGAGGTGGTGATGGAGGTGGTGATGGAGGAAGAGATGGTGGAGGAGATGGTGGTGGTGCATGTGGTGGTAGAGCAGTGCTAGATGTGTGATAGTTTATGGTACCTTAGAGGAGGAGATCACCAGTGGCTACAACACAACAACATGTGTAGATTAAGTTTCCCTCATAACAACAATAGGCACAAGCAGCTGCGCTATAGGTTTAGGTGCAGACTTTGCAAGGTCAGCTAACATAGGTAGAGGCTTTGTTAGCACAAGCACAGGGATAGATTCCCCCCTTGATAGCGGGGTGAGCAGGTAGAGGCCTTGGTTGATAGGTTGCAGAGAGTGATCGAGGGGACCACCATAGGTGATATGCTCTAAGAGGATACTCAGATTACTAGAGAGGATGAGTATTACATAGGCCGATATAAGGAAGTAGTTCCTCTAGAGTGATGGGTCAGTTATGCATAGTCAAGATCAGGTAGGATTCAGTCTTAAACCACCAGCATGGGTGTTACTCTGCCACCTTGCAGAGATCCAAGTGCAGGCTCAGGTGTAGGTCCATAAAGTGTAGGTCCAAGTGTCGGTTTTTCAGGTGGTGGGGAAGGAGGCTTATTGAGGCCAACAACATCTGGGGGGAGCACCTCACAGCTCCATGATCACCTTTGATGTATTTGGGACATTTGTATACACCGATTTAGAGATGTTATGATACTATGCCACATTTTTTATGTTGTATCTCTCTACATGTTTGGACATCCTTGTATACCTTGACATTATTATTTTTAGATTTATATGATATTCTATGATGATTTAGTGATTTATATAGTGTCTATATGTGTTTATGATGGATGCCTATGATGGATACATTTAATTTCCCATTCTATATGTTATGTGATGTTTTAATATGTTGATGTTTTAATATGTTGATGTTTTAGTGATTATGTATGGATGAAATGATTATATGATGATTATGTATGGATGCGTGAATGATATGATGCTTTATGAATAATGCTTATATGAAATGTAAGATGGATTTTATCATGCAAAATGAAATTTGATGCATTTTATGTTTTTAGTTTTATTATTTAATGAAAATATATGATATAATGCATGGATAGATGAATGATATGATAATTTTTTCTAATGTATGCATGATATGCAAATGATTGTGCTACTATACATGATGTGAATGATTTTTTTTTGTTAATGTCAAGTATACTCAATCTATTAATGATAGAGATAACATCATTTAAAAAATATTCCAGCCTTGGAAAATCTATGCTGTAGATGCAAAAACTTATATGAATGCAATCTAATCTAACCATGCAAATATAAATATGAAATTTTGTCATTCTATCAATTGATTTGTCATGCGTTTATCATCATTAAGCCTTTAAAATGGTGAAAGTGAGTACAAACATCAATGGTGTAATTAGACCATGATCGCCTAAGTACTACTTCCATGATTTCTGATATTGCAAGTTAACACAAGCATCTAGGAAAAATTAAACCAAGATGACCTAAGAATTTCTTATGTACATATACAAGAGTTCATCATTTTCCTATGCAAACCTAGAATTTCATCAGTGATACTTTGTAGAGAATGTCTCGCAATTTTTTTTATAGTAATGGTGATCAACTCACTGATAGTAGACAAAGAAAAATTCCATACTCCATCCATTTCTTCTCTAATTCAAGACATCCTTGAGGTGCTCTAGAGATATGATAACAAAAATAAAAGTACAACAATCAAAAATTCATGCTAAAGTATTAAAGCAAAGATTCAAAAGAATATCATCCATTTGAATTTGTTTTAATTGATTGATTTGGCTATTTGATGTGAATGGGTGACGTTGCTTGGAAATGTGATGACTAATTTTTAGTGTTGGATTGTACTATGATCATTGTGTTTGTTGTGTTGGTCATACTACTATTTTATTGTCTATTGGTTTAAGCTCAAGGTTTATTTCCCCTAGTGAGTTTAGGATTTCCCCCCCAATCAAGGGTGAGACATGACCATGATGCTATGATATGTACATGAGGTTCTTCGATGATAGGCATAATGATGGAAAAAGTGGATGATCGACACATGCTCTAATAGATGGAAAAGCTGATCTATCATAAGTAGTACATTTTGTCAGGTTTTCACTACTTATTTTTATTGCACTTTTCTCAAAGTTTATGATTTTTTTCATTTTTCACTTTTTTTGTATTTTTTTGTTTTTCTAATTGTTTTGTATTTTTCTAATTTTTTTGTATTTTTTTAGGAATTTTTACCATGCACCAGTTGATTTAGGTATATAAATTATTGATATGTAGATTGTTGATAGGCTTTTCAAACAAATCCCCTTCAGGTGTAGACAACCGATAGGCTCCAGATTCATAGACTGATACAACAACAAAAGGACCTAGTCAGTTTGGTTCAAATTTTCCTTTCTTTTCTTGATCTTGTTGATTGCAAAGGTTTTCTTTTAAGACAAAAATTACCAAATTGAAATGTTCTTGGTATTACTCTGTGATTATAGCTTCTTGACATCCTCTTTTGATAGGCTTTCAAATAATCCACTGCATGCTGACGATGTTCATCCAACAATTCTAGCTCCTAAAGCCTATACACCCAATAGTCTTCCTCTGATATGATCCCTTTCAATAACACACAGAGTGATGGTATCTCAACCTTGATAGGTAAAATAGATTTTGATCCATATACGAGGGCATATGGTGTGGCTCATGTTGGTTTGCAGATGTTGGTTTGGTATGCTCAAAAAGTGGGGTTGAATTGAACATGCCAATCACGTCCAACATCGTTGACAGTTTTCTTTAACAATTTCAAAATGGTTTTGTTTGAGGCCTCTGCTTGGCCATTTCCTTGAGGGTAGGACGATGTAGAAAATTGATGTTGGATATGAAAAATTTCATAAAGCTCTTGGAAATCCTGGTTCTTGAAAGGTCTACCATTATCAGTGACAATGGACTAAGGAATTCCATTCTGACAAATGATATAATTTAGGATGAAGGATGTGATTTGTTTTCTAGTGATGGTGGTTAAGGGAGAAACTTCAATCCATTTTGTAAAATACTTCATAGCTGTGATGATAAATTTATTTCCATTGGATGATGACAGATGAATTTTACCTACCAGATCCAATCCCCATTGACAAAAAGTCCATGTTGATGCAAATGGTTGCAATTCCTATGCTAATGCATGTATCAAGTTACCACGGATTTAACATTTTTGGCACTTTTTGATAAATTGAAAAGACTCCTCCATATTCGGTCAGTAATGCCCCAAATGTAAGAGTTTCTTAGCTAAATTTATTCCACTTGAATGATTTCCATAGTTACCTTCATGAACTTCATGTAAGGCCATTTCATATTTGTTACCTTCAAGACAACGAAGGAGAGTTACATCAAGACCTCATCGATAGAGTATATTTTCTATCAGGGTGTGTCGGGCAGCTTGGTGGATAAAGTTTTGTTTCTAGTTTTAGGATAGATCAAGTGGAAGGGTATTATCTCTCAAATAGGTATAGATCTTCCTATAAATTGAGGACTCAATGTCAACTGGATGGAATATGACTTGGGTTTCAAGGTTGTTGTAGGCAAGGTTAAGCACTTGTTCGACTGTGAACTCATAATGACTTCATTTTTCAAGTATTTGTAGAAGGGAAGCAATTGTTTCCATTGCATCAACAACTTTACTATCCCCTCTTGGAATCTACTCAAATTTTATCTCAACAAAATACTTTTTGAAGTCATCCACCATTTTCTTATGTGGCATTAGGTTATCATCCTTTGTCTGATAATCATTGTTCACTTGCTTAATGACTATTTGTGAATCTCCATAGATTTGCAACTTTGTGATATTTCATTTTACTACCACCTTGATTCCAATGATAAGCTCCTCATACTCATCCATGTTATTTTTGCAAGGAAACATGATCTTGTAATATTTTTGGATGGTATTTCCTTGGGGCGTGACAAACAATATTCCAGTACCTCATTCGTGTTGTGTGTAAGACCCATCAAAATATAAAATCCACTATTGTGATGATATGGTAAGGACATCTGCATCAAGAAACTCAATATGCATTCGTTGATCATCTTGTAGTGGTGCTTCGTCTAGCTGATCGGCTATGACCTGAACTTTGAAGGCTCTTCAGTCTACATACAGGATGTCAAATTCGCTCAAAATCATTACCAACTTGGCTAGTCTTCTTTTTAGGGAAGCTTTGCTGAGTAAATACTTCAATGGATAAATCTTAGCTACGAGTTTAGTAGTATGAATTAACATGTAATGTTGCAGTTGTTGAGTAGCAAATACTACTGCCAGAAAAGCATTTTCAATGAAGGTTTAGTTGATTTCATAGCCATTCAATGTTTTGTTGATATAATAAATAACCCTTTCTTTTCTCACACAATATTCCTATACTAATAGAGTGCCCAAAGATACTTCAGTTGTTGCTATGTGGAGTTATAATGGTTTTTCTTCTATAGGTGACACCAGTCTAGGTGGAGACATCAAATACTATTTCAATTGATTGAAATTTTCTTCACATTTTTCATCCCACTTGAAGGAAACATTTTTATGTAGAAAATGATTAAAAGGATGAGTTTTATTTGCTAATTATGCAATGAACCTCCTGATAGATTGGAAAAATCCTTGTAGAGATCTTAGCTGGCTGATGTTCTTTGGTGGTAGAATTTCCATGATAGCTTTGATTTTGGCAGGATTTGCTTTGATGCCTTTTTCTAAGATGATGTACCCAAATAGTTTTGTTGATGTCACACCAAACATGCACTTATTTGGGTTTAATCTCACGTTGAATTTTTCCAGTCGAGTGAAGATTTAATCTAGGATCTCCAGGTGTCCCTCTCTAGTGAATGATTTAGCCAATAAGTTATCTACATAGTCCTCCATAAAGGTATGCATCATTTCATGGAAGATGGTTGTCATCGCTCAGTGATATGTGGTTCCTACATTTTTCAACCTGAAAGTCATGACGTTCCAGAAAAAAGTACCCTATGGACATGTGAACGTTGTTTTCTCTTGATATTTTGGTGCTAGTTTTATATGATTGTATCCTTAAAATCTATCCATGAGTGATAACATGGCATGTCTTGATGTCAAGTCCACAATGATGTCAATGTTGGGTAAAGGAAAATCATCCTTTGGATATTCTTTGTTGAGATCTTTAAAATCAGTACATATCCTGATGTTGCCATTTGGTTTAGAAACTAGCACAATGTTAGAAATCCAATCAACATAATCAATTGATCGGATGAATCCTGCATCTAACAATTTCTTCAATCTTGCTTTTACCAACAAGGAGATATGTGGATGCATTTTCTTGAGTTTTTGTTTGACGGGTTTCACTCCAAGTGATAGAGATAAGTGATGCATGATCAAGTCTAGATCAATACCAGGCATATCAGTGAAGGACCCAAAAAATTGAACTTGTCTCTCTTCAAAGAATTTGATGAAGCTTGGTTTTTCTTGATCTATCATGGATGTTGCTAGATGTAGGGTCTTTATTATTTCTGCTATGTCGATATTGATGCACTATGTATATTCAACCAACACTAATGATCTTTCATGATAGTGTTCAGGAAGGGTGTCAAATATCCCATCCTTCGATGCCTTAGAGAGGTTTTTCACCATTGGATACACTATTTATTTTTACTCTTTCTTGATCTAATACTACCATTAAATGGTTTTTATGATTAGATCGATTTTTGATATTTTTTATTTTTGTAGGTAAGAGATTTGGCACCCTCCTGGCTTGAAACTCCATTATGAGATTCATGGGTGGAACTCATTTTTGTGCTATCAGAACAAAGGAAGTTAACAATGACATCATTGTTTACAAAGATAGGGGTGTCAAGAGGCTCATTTTCCTCCTATTCAATGATCTCAAGACATATTAGAGGCAAGGGATCATTGGATTGGTCAAGGTCAATGATAGTGAGGGTTCTAGTGGCAATGTTTTCAATGTTGTTGAGTTCTATGATGTTACTCTCCTCCAAATTGTCTATCTCACTTGATGTATGTTCGTCCTCACTTGAGCCATTAATACATTGTGATCCATATTCAAGAGGTTTGGACCCTGAGCTTTGTCCCCCTGTCCATATGGTGGTATACCTCTGTGCTAGGTAAAATTCCTTATATTGACAAGAGTAATCAGACAATGAATCCCATTCATACTCATTTGAATCAGTCTCAGAACTAGCTTGTAGTTGTAGGATTCACTTAACAACCCTCTCTTTTATGTCGTCCTTTGTTTCTTCTTTGTACCCTAGCCATGTCTTGTCTTTTGCATGGAGTGTGAGAGGTTGAATCGGTTCTACAATATTCTCTTTTCTTTTGCCAATAAGACCTTGTCCTTCATACCCCATCTTCCTTAAGATTGTTTTTCCTTTACCATATTGTTTTGTTTGGACATTGGAAGTTGATGCTTGTTTTTTTTCTTCATCTTTGTACAACCAATTTAGAATTTCTTTATCCTTAGATTCATTAGCTTGAGTGCTTTCTTTTATAAATCTACCATCAGATAGTGTGATCGGTTGTGAATATGTTTGTCTTGGTGCTGATGGTTGTCCATAGGATCTTGGTGAAGGTAGTAACTATGAAAGGCACAAGGACTGCTCATTTGAATATTTACCCATGCCTTTGTCTTTTAATTGGATCTTTTTCTCAAATTGTTTTGATAATGAATTAGGTTGACTTTCCTGATTTGATGGAGTAGAATCACTAGTGCCTATGTATTTTGATTGAACCTTTTCCGTAAATTGATTTGAGAAAGAATTTAATTGACTTTCGTTGATGAAGTAGAATCATTTATACCCTTATCCTTTGACTGAACCTTCTTCTCAACCCACTTTGACAAATATTTTAGTTGTCTTTCATTGTTTGATGAACTAGGAGTGTGAGATTCTCTATTATGTGGCACAAAAGAATCTTGGACTATTTTGAGTGTATTGTAATATTGAGGATTGTTGGAATCAACTAAATTGGTGATTTCTTGTCCATTGAAAGGAAATTTTAAGAATTGGTGATACGTTGATGACACTACTTGCATTTTGTGAATCCAAGGATGTCCCAAGAGTATATTGTATGTCAACTCCTTCTCTAACACATGGAAAAATATATCTTTCACAATTGTCCCTACTTGAATTGGTAACACAATCAATCTGTAGGAGGATCTCTCTTCATCATTATAGGCTTTTATAGTGATCTTTCTTCTAGCATCAATGGAATTCTCCAAATATTCTAGTGCATGCACCAACTTTAAAGTACAAATATTTAAAGTAGCTCCTCCATCTATTAGAACATGTTTGACTCGGTGTTTGTGAATTAGAACCATAATGTGGAGGGAAAATTTGTGTGGATGGGTAAGTGATACGTCTTCATGTTCGGAAAATGATAGGTAATGAGGTGTGACCAAGTGCCACACCATAGCCTAGAACTGACAAAATTCTAGATTATTTGGTATCATGGTAGCTAATAGAGCTTGTTCCAAAATCTCCTTGTGAGCTAGAGAAATTTTGAGAAGTTCCAATATTGATATTTGAGCTGGCATTTTCTGCAATTGATCAACTATGTTGTATTGAGTTGAAGGGATGGAATGTGTTTTAGAAGTAGCTCCTTTCAATATTACTTTGGCCTGCCGTCTTGTGGTTGGATTGAATGATTGATGGTCTTGTTTTTCTCTTATTTTAATGGCATTAATCTAATTATCAAGTGCAACAACATTTGTGATCAGATTTAATAGTATGATGTCATTGATTTTATTTTATTTGAGGTTGATATTGATGTTATTAAGATAATTTTTACTTGTAACAATGTTATGATTTTTATTATCAGCTATAATCATGTCATTAGTCTCATTACCAGTAGCAGCAATGTTTTGTCTATCACTAATTTCAATGTCATTTTTCTTATCTTCAAATAAATAAATATGAAGTATAGTAGTATCATAAACATAGTTCACATTTTTTCCTTTATCGTTTGCAGAAGAAGATTCTCCCTTTTCATAATTTGGCAAAGGATTCTTGAATTAATCCATAACCATTGTTTGTTTGAGGTCTTTCCACAAATATTGTCTTGTTATAAATCAAATCTTGTACCAAATATTTCAATTGCATCAAGCCATTTGTTTTTTTCCCTTGTTTCAATTAAAATCACAATAGTGTGCATCATTCAACAAAGATGGTTTAACTCTTGGTTCCCAATCTCTTGCTTCTGGTAATGTTACTATGAGAAGAGAATCTGCAATCACTAATAATAGATAGAACATAACAAATTAGCCATTGTTAGAAAACTCAAATAAACCACTCCCTATGAAATTGTTGATCAAAAATAGAAGAGAAAAACATGAAGTAATATGCACCATAACTAACTAAATATGTAAATCTAATCTAAATCGCCAAACCACCATCCCATAGGGGGATTTGTGCTCCTTTGATCTGAAAATAGAGCCCTTATCCAATCCCTTATGATAAGCTAAATGATAATCAAAATGCCTTGAAAATGTGATGAAGATGAAAAGATTTCAAGTGATGAAATACAAGATGAGATGTGACTATAATAGAAATGCTAAGATTGTCAATGATTTTGAAGGAAGCATGCCTTGTATTTATAGATTCTAGATTTGAAGATTGAAGGATTTGGATGAATGTGGGACAAAAGACCAACCAATGAGCGACGACCACTTGTCCACATGTGATTGGAGGAGGAAAGAGAACATTTTGGAGATTGTGTGGCACAAGTAAATACAATTAGGTGGGTTTGAAATTTGAAAAATGGCTTTAAATGCATATGGTTGAGTGATTTTGGGGGGAAATTTGTTTGGACAAAAAAGTCAAAAAAATGGAGTTAATGAGGGAATATTCCTTGGGAATATGCCTTGTGAGGGAAAATAGAGATAATTAAATAATTAATTAAAATTAATTTCATTTGCAAGTGGGTGGGTTAGTTAAGGGTTTAGGTTTGACTCGAGTTGAGTTAGAAGCTAGAGAATGATAATTATGATTATGAGCTAATTAATTTAGATTAATTAACTTGGAATATTTTTAGGGGTTTTGATATTTGATTTAAATCATTTTGATTTATTAAATCAAATAAGAAGACCTTTAGGACTTAATTAAATAATTTGATTGATTTAATTAAGTATTATGAAGCTTAGTGAATTAATTAAATAAATTGGTTGATTTGATTAATAGAGGAAATGTTGTTAATTGAGTCCGATTATATGCATTGTGTCAGTTGATTATTTGAAGTGTCTACATTTTTCCCCTCTTTGAAGCAATGTACTTGTTGCATTGATTCAAATAAGGATGTCACTGAGATCAAAATATATATAAAAAAATTGGATGCCTCAATAGATAGAAGTACATTGGTACATTCCCCCCTCGAGAGATTGAGCGAAAAATTCAATTTGAGGGTCAATCTTGCGACAAAGAGGTTCAGGATGGATGTATGGATGGTTAGACTAATAGATCTATATGATAATGATGATGAAAATGAGATGTTTGTAAGATTCTTAGAATAAGAAATATATATTATTTTAAACAACTTAAATGATGATGCAATGCATGTGAGATGGATGAGATGGATGATGTTGTCCTATGATGATATTATGTGATTATGTAGGATTAGAGTGTGGATGTTTTATGAATGTTGGATGGATGCATTGATGAAATGATACTATGTTAGTGTGAAAGAGGATATAAGAATGAGAGGGATCAACCCTTGAATCTGAGAAGATGTAGAAATCCAACAAGTCTATGAGTCATCAAGACTTTATAAGATATGGTGATAATGTATTTATTATCTAGGAATGGGAGAAGTAAAGAGCATAAATTTCCTTGTGTTTGATAACACACATAGGTATGATGCATCAAGGTATAAAGAACCAGGATGGCGTTGCACCTACTGTGATGGAATTTGAATCAATAATCAGATAGGAGTACTCTTGTTCACACCTATCATATGAAACCTTATTCAGAGTGCAGTTCAAATATTCTAAAAATCTCAGACCAAAACATAGAAAAGCAAGCCTTCCTATGTGGTCAAAAAGACATCTAAAACATCTTCCCTACAAACCAAACAAAGTATGCATGACCAAGTTATATTACAAGAAAATATAACAAGCATAGTAGATAAAAAGATAATGATTTTTTCCCTATTCCTTTCTCTCTAAACCACTTTGATTAGGCATCATCGAGAGGTCATTGGAATGAGCGCAAAATAAGATAAGTCAAAAAGACAAAGATAAAGTAAACAAACAAGTTAATGTTCTTCATACCGCTAGCCAAGACTGAATTATTGTGATGCCTCATGTTGATGTCCATTGTAGGAAGGATGCATCCTAGGACATGTGATTAGGTGATATGGGATTTATTGGATGACAAGCTATTGATCCCCAAATTTTACCAACTTGCTAACTTACTGACCTAGACTTGAGACATTGATGATTGATCTTTTACCTTTAAACCTGCTAGACTTGCTTCTGATTGTCTTACCAAAGGATGAAAGAGATGATTGATTTATTATGAGTGAGATTATTATGAGTGAAAGTGAGATGGGATGGATGCACCATTTTGGGATTTTGATATTTTTTACAAATGTTTTGATTTTCAAATTTTCCAATTTTTTTTTATTTTCTAAGATTTTTACCAAGAGACTAACCTAAAGACCTATCTTGGGGGTCTCGAGAGCTTATCAATAGATTAGCCTTGCCTACGTTATATATGCAGAGACCACGTAGTTTGACTAAAATAGACTTGATTTAATGATGAGATGGATGGACAAACGGATTGCCATTTTATTGTGATGGACGCTAAAAAGAATGACCTAGGGTGTCTTGGGGGATGATCAAAGATCAACCTTGCCTATGTTCAAGCTCAAAGATAATGTAGTTCGACATGATGACTCTATTTTTTGATTTTTCAGATTTTTTAAATATTTTTGAATTTTTAAATTTTCTAATGTTTTTTGATTTTGATATGATTTCGATGTTTTTTGGATTTTGATATGATTTGGATGTTTTTGGATTTTCGCATGATTTTGATGATTTGGATATAGATATGGATATGTGATGATATCGGTGCTCTATTTTGGGATTTTCTTGTAAACCAAGCTAGGTTAATTGATCAGATTCATGGATTTGATGATGATAACATTATTGAGGATACACAACAATGTAAGGATAGTGTTAAGCAACATGAGGATTGAGAAGGATATCCTGAGATGATGATGGAGTGGTTGGATTTTGATTGATCAAGATTGATGATGATAACATTGTTGAGGATACGCAAAAATGAAAGGATAGTGTTAAGAAACAAAACGATTGGGAAGGATATCTTGAGGTGATGATGGATTGATTAGATTTTGATTGATCAAGATTTTAAATCTTGATTTAGAACAAAATTGTTTTGATGATTTGATGTGATGTTGAAGTACACATTAGATGTTACTAATATGGATTGTTTGGATTGATGTTTGATGAAAGATAGAGCTTGATAAGGAACATTGTCTTGTCAAAATATGCCATGGGCTAGTGATTTGGATTCATGCTCACAAATTCTTGACCAGTTTTATTTGACATTTTACAATGTCTGGATCACTAGATAAGTTGGAGGATATAGATCAAGATTTATTCCTGAAGCAAGACGTAACTATTTTTCCCTAGTGTCTAGCAATGTATGAAAGGCCATGGGTGGATTCTTGGATAGATGTATGGATGGATGGATATGGTAAGTATGCAATGGATGTCAAGGATTATCTTGTGATAATAATCGGTGTTTGAATAGAGGATGCTCATTTGGATAGTGCCTCATGGCTCAGATAGGATCAATGGAAATGACCCATGTCAAGATTTCTACCACAAGCAAGTGTAAAGTGTGCACCAAACTTGGTCAAGATCAAGATAATTTGGACTATGGATGTAGATGGATGAAAATGGATTTATTATGTATGGGATGGATGGAATGCTGGATTTATTATGGATATGATAAGATTCTTTCACTTGAAGTGGCACACGTAGATGCTCAATTCTACACATGATGCTTGTTTTCCAGGTTTTCATCATGGTACTTGCCCAAAGCATCACCCATGTGGTTTTCACCGGAGGATGATTTTTTATCTTTACTATTTTCATGATTTTTTGATTATTTTTTATTTTATTTTATTTTTAATGAGTGATGATTTTAAGCTCATGCTAAACACCTGGTGGTGTTGATGTAGATTATTTTTTCATAATGTACCATCGATATCCTATTTGAATAAGTTTCTTTCCCAAGATAAGTGCACTTGAAAGCAACTTTTGAGATTCCTGATCTGCTTTGTTGATACTGGAGTTAACTTTCTCTTTGTGCACACATCACGATAGAGTACCTTCTAAATCCTTATGATGAAGGGTCATTGCCAACACATGGTCAATGTGAGAATTGGATATCATGTGTGAAGGTGTGGA